>JBBBDQ010001178.1:457500-507500 GCA_037127315.1 Ascarosepion bandense | reverse complement strand
TAGATAGATAGATAGATAGATAGATAGATAGATAGTGATATGTGAATAAAGTGATAGATAGATAGATAGATAGATAGATAGATAGATAGAATAAATTGTGAATAAAGATAGATAGATAGATAGATAGATAGATAGATAGATAGATAGATAGATAGATATGTGAATAAATTGTGATAGATAGATAGATAGATAGATAGATAGATAGATAGATAGATAGATAGATAGATAGATATGTGAATAAATTGTGATAGTGATAGATAGATAGATAGATAGATAGATAGATAGATATGTGATATGTGAATAAAGTGATAGATAGATAGATAGATAGATAGATAGATAGATAGATAGATATGTGAATAAATTGTGATAGATAGATAGATAGATAGATAGATAGATAGATAGATAGATAGATAGATAGATATGTGAATAAATTGTGATAGATAGATAGATAGATATGTGAATAAATTGTGATAGATAGATAGATAGATAGATAGATAGATAGATAGATAGATAGATAGATAGATAGATAGATATGTGAATAAATTGATAGATAGATAGATAGATAGATAGATAGATAGATAGATAGATAGATAGATAGATAGATAGATATGAACAGACTAAGATATGCAATGAACAAGCAGGCCCAATGAGAAATTAATGTGTAATATCTGATGCATCTTAGTTTATTCAGTGTATAAAAAGTTTTATGCACTGAAGTAAGTCAGTGTATAAAAGTTTTATACACTGAAGTAAGTCATAGTTTTATAATAAAACTATGACTTACTTGTTCATGTTTTAATCATTATTCAGTAACAAATCCACACATTACAGTAATAATAACTCTTGGAATTTTTTTATCATGAAATTTATTTATAACTGAACAAAAAAAAATGAACTCTAAGAAGGTTCACTTTTTTTATTCAACTTCATCCTTCTGAATGTTAACATTCATTTAACATGTGTATTTTCCATGGTATATTTGCAGGAATTTGCTAAGATAAGTAACTGTGACATTTGAAGGGTCCTAAACTTAACATTCCTGCCATGAACTTTCTTGTAAGTTATTCAAATATTATACATTACAAGTTTAGTAAATTATATAAAAATGAAAGAATATGTATATGTATACGTGTGCACATACATTTTTTATATGCATGCAAATGTACATAAAATGTATTGTGTGTGTGGTTGTGCATGTCTATGGTTGTCACTAGTTGTGAGTAACAATGTGCGATTCAGTTTTTTGGTGTAATAAAAGAAAATGCGCGTACATATACGTATTATGAGAAATTTTTAAAATTATTATTTTACTTTTGTTTTGTATTTAATAATTTGGGTTTTTTCTATTATTGAATATATTTTATTCTAATTTAAATGCATTTAAAACGATAAACCTTTTAGTTTTAACTGGACAAAAAATTGATTATTTTATGCAGTTATTTAACACTTAAAGAAGCAAGAAACTTAAGTTATGACTGTTTGAGAGATAGATAGATAGATAGATAGATAGATAGATAGATAGATAGATAGATAGATAGATAGATAGATACATACATACATACATACATACATACATACATACAATTGCAATTTTATAAGTGCGTAGTGTACTTATTAGCATGGAATTATGAAGACTCAGAGTATGTTGCAATAATCTTACAAGGAGAGGGGCGTGCATGTGCTGAGAAGCAAAAAATTTTACAATTCTGGCTTTCAAATCGGCTCGAATACGATCGCAAAAACGATCGCATTGTTCTAAAAGCAGATGTAAATTTACTATAACGGTCTCGGCCAACATGTAAATGCATTCTTTGCTTATATGCATACGCACACGAGCACGTATTATTTCCAACTTTTTATAGTAGTGCATTTTGTTTTATGTCTCTCTAGAGCTGCACCATTCTCTCTAGTCTAAAGTTTTTAAAACAAAACAAGAAAAACAAGAAGATTCAGTTGCTGAGATTGAAATAAAAACTACCTGATTTAAGCAATACCAAACCTGATTAGTATAGTAAATGTGTAACTGCATATAAATATCAAATAATGTAAGTGCTAGAGCAGCTTGTTGCCTTGTGCCAGACCATGCAATTCTTAAATAAAGAAAGAGGAAATAAAAAAGAAAAAGTCCAGCGCGCGTGCGATTTAACTGCGCATGCGTATTGAGGGCACCAAGAAGTCGTATATAAATCGAGCGACTGGCAGCGGATCTCCTTTAGTTAGCGGTTGGCAGTCGTTACGTTAAGATCATGTATGCGCGGCTGCAATGCAATCCATTTGGACCTGTTCATCTCGTATACCAATATTGTCTTAGTAGCTCCCGTTGCTACCATTTCAAACTAAAATATAATGAATAATACTACTTATTACCATTAGTAGTTAAAGAAAAAATATTACTGTTGGGAGTTGAAGAAAAAATATTGGACTTTTTTTCAACTATTTTCTTAACGTGGTACGTGCGGGCTTTTTTGTGACTTGTGATTTCTTTATTGTCACATAAGGTGAAAAAAAAAAACAGCCAGGCTCGGATTTTTGTTTCTCATATTAAAAAAAAAACATTTCGGCTTTCTTCGAAGTTGTGGATTCTCATTTTTGGACTACAAATTAAGAAGTTAACGAAGGCTGTGTTTTATTGCTGATGGTAAGTAATAAAATGAAAAAAAAATCATTGAAAAAAAAAACCTTTATTCTCTACTAGCAATTTTTAAAAAATTATTTTTAATCATTTATTAAATTTATTTTTGTAATTTACTATGATGGTTTTTGAAAAATCACGAACTAGTTTGTTTCTAAAAAACAATTTTTAGTGGGTGAGCTTTTTTTTTTAATTTTAAAAATCTTATATTTGTTTTTAAGTTAATTTTTTCCTTCATCTTTATTTGAAAACAAAATTTTGTAAATCTTTTCTTTCATTTTTCAATGAAAAAGTTGTAGGATTTTCTTATTTATTCTAAAAAATATTGATTTGTTTCAAATTTTTAGTCCGTATTTCTCATGTCAATTTTTTTCGTTAAATTATTTCAATTTTCTTTCAGTGCCTTTTTTTTTCCTTTGTAAGGTTTTTATTTTATGTATTGATTTCAATTCTTCAACTAAAAGATGTTCTGTTTTTTGTTATTGTATTTAATTTTTTTTTTTTTTTTTTTTTTTGCAAACATGACGAATCTCTATTCTAAATTTCAACTTATTTTCTACAAAGTTTTTAAATGAATATTTTACTTGCAAGCATAACTTTTTAAAATTAGTTTTTTTTTGTTTTTTTTTTTTGTTGTTTAAACTCCTTTTAGATTTTATTTCCATTTGAGAATATTTTCTTAATTTGTTTACATTTTTTTTACAATCTTTGAAATTTTTTTGTACATTAAAAAAGTGCCATTCGCGCGATTTTTTATAGGAGATATTTTTTCGTTGGAATGAGAATGTGATTATTTTGAAAAAAATACGCATTAACTTCTTTTAATTTAAAAACTCGAATTTAAAGAACTTTTCCGATCATAAAACAAATATGAAATTATTTTTTTGTTTTGTTTTGAAATTTTAAAGAAATCTTACTCATCTTTTAAATTCAAAACTTATTTTTATTGTTTTTTTTGTTTTTTTTGCAACGAATCAGATGACTTTTTTTTGTTGTTGTTTGAAAAGATTATCGTCTTTAAAATGAATAGTTATTTTTTAAAATTTGAAAATGAAAGGATTCGTTTTTCAGAGTAGACATTCTCTAACTGCTAACTTAATTACTTGTCAAATCTGCAAATAAAATCACAAATAAAGAAAAATCAATTGAACAGTGCATAATTTTGAATGTTTCTTGCTTGACATCAAAAATGTTGTCTGATTTGTTCACTTAATGGCTTTTAAGTGTAAATGTTATTTTTTCTTCCACCCTTCATCCCGAATGTTTGCAAAGTTTCGATGACGACAATAATCGCTGATTTTGATTTAAAAAAAAAAAAAATAGTACTAGCTTGCTATTCGTTTTTTAAAAATAATTCTTCATATAAAAATTTTGGTTAAGATTCATCAATTAAAGACCGTATTTATTTTAAAAAATTCATGAACATAAGATGAAAAAAAAACTTTACACAAAATAAAAACTAAAAAGTGTTTTTATTTCTTTCTCAATAAAATAAAAATTAAGTTAACTGCATATACAAAATTTCAAATAGATCTTCTTGACAATTTAAGATCTTATTAATCGACAGTAACCCGGTATTAAAGGGTTTTTGATCATTAATACTACTGAGTAAGTACGATCCTCACTGGGTGTCTCGAAGTTGTGGCTATGTTCTTAACACCACACCAGTATCAAAGTTTCAAACCATAATTTGTTTGTGCCTTACTAAAATAAACTGATATGTTCATGGTTACAATAAATAAATTGTTCAGTTTGGTTATTTTAAATTTAAAATGTTGATCCACAAGCCAGTAATCAAAAATAAAATTATAAGCAAATTCCCGTCCAGTTCCTAAAAACATTTTAAAACATTTTTTTTTTTTTTTTTACTAACTTGGAAGTACGTGATTTTATCAAATATCAAACTACTTTAATTAAAAAAAAAATCAAAACCTGTACAAACCAAAGAAAGTTTTTTGTCAGAATAAAATTTGAAGAAGCAATGATTCATCTTAAAGTTAATGAAGCCGAATTTGAACGAAACCATCTCATAACTTGGAATACAAACAGGTGTTTTAGAACAACATAGATTTTCTTCATTTGCAAGAATGGAATTTTGTAACTGATAGCAAAAATTGAAAAAAAAAAAAAAACAACTAATGAAGCGGTTCAGTTGAATTTATTTTCAGTTTCAAGAGTGAAAGGTTTTATTTTTAAAATAAAACCTTTCACTCTCGAAACTGGTACCTCGGAATTTTATAACCATAATGAAATTAAAGAACTTAAATTAAAGTCCGACTGAATCACAGTTTTTGTAAAACAAAAATAAAAATAAAACGTTTTATTTATTAAGAACTGAATTATTTTTTATTTGCACACACGCACATGAAAAATGTTTTAAACTGTCATTTCTTACAACGCGAAGATTGTTGAATGTTGATCAACATTTTTTTTATTAACTTATAACTAAATTTGAACTTTTAAGTAATTAGATAGGGGTGCAGAAGAGTTCTAGCCCGACAAAGGTAGAATTAACAAAAAATCGGTAGATTATTGGAAGTTGGTTGCAATTTTCAGCACTTCCTAAGAAACTTAACTGCTAAACACACGAATCATTCATATTTTTAACTGTTCAATATTAAAAAAATGCTACTTTCCATGGCTTCACGCATTAAGTGGCGACTAACTAAAAAACATGTCCTAACAAGATTTGAATCCTACTTTAAGTGATTCAATCTTATCTGTTGTGATCCACCTTGCACTTTTTTTGCTTGTCATAAAGAACAAAAAAAAATTGCTCTTGTTCAGTCACCTACTTCACAACTTCACGTATCTGCCTGAACTTGATTTTTCTCTGACACATCCCAACAAGTTAACGTTCTGCTCTTCAGGTGTTGTCGCGCGCACTCCTATTTTCACATTTTTTAAACTATAAACTAGGAAAAGCAGAAAAATATTTCTGGAGAAAAACTAGTATGAATACACTTTCTGATGCTTTCCACAAAATTTATTTTTAATATTTTGAAATGTTCTATCAGATTTTTTTACTCAGGCCAACAGAAAAAAGTTTATTTTTTTAGTTAACGATGTTTTTTAATTTAAATTAATTTTCTTGAATTTTAAAAATAAAAATCCAATTTTCTAAATGGATAAAAACTTCATGCTTTTAAAAGAAAAAATATTCAATATTATTAGCAAACTAACTGGTTTTTACTTCGACATTCTCTACATTGACAAACATTTTCCAAAGTTAATGCAAACTAAATGTATAGTTTTTTTGTTTAAGCAAATATTTTTTAAACTTTACCATGTGCTGAGATTTTTACTTTTTTGTCTAGGAGTTGATACGTAAATTTTATTTTTTCTAACAAAGTCCTTGTGGTTAAACACCTGAATCAATTAGACAATCATAGTTTTCAAATATTTTCTTTACTTTTAACTTCTTTTGAAATACATTGTTCAAAGACTTTTTGTCTGACTAAAAGATTGATCATTAATCTTTATTAAAAGATTAATACATTTTTAATTTTAAATCATTAATGTAGCCCTTCTTGTGAGATTCGCACCATTTTAATTCATTTAGTTTAAATCTTAAATCATTTAAAATTCAGATTTTTTAATGAACTTTCATCTTGTATTTAAGTGAAATTGCCAAGAAAGTGTAATTTATTAACATGACATTTTGTTTGTAATGATTAAAGGGCTTATTACTATTAATAATTAGTATTATTTCTCATAAAAATGTATTGAAAAATTAATAGCTTTAGTGTAGTTTTTTTTTTTGTTTTTTTTGTTTTTTTTTTTTTGTCAACATCTGAGCATACTGCATTTGCTAGCACTTTTCTTGATTGAGCAAGTTTATTCAAAAGAGGTGGAATTATTATCTTGTAGTTGCGGATACATTTTTTATTCAATAGCTTTTTTGTTTTTTGTTTGTTTTTTTCTAAATTTTTACTAGGTTCTAGAAATACAAACAGAAGCAAGTTGTCATTAACTCAAACTGTATTTCTTTTTAAGACTTGGGAGTTGTTATACGTGTATATTGTTTAACAGCTTCCAATATTTATTTACCCTTGAAAAATATAAATTAAATTCTGCAATTATAGTTCAATAAAAAATTGAGTTGAATTTAATTTTTTTTTTTTTTTTTTCATAGATATTCTCAGACAATTACAGTCTTGCAAAAATGTCAAAAGACAATTTAAATAAAATGTCTAACAATTTTGAAGTCATTATGATAAATTTAGCCCTTTTTTGTCTGAAACTTTCTGCTGACTATGGTTCCACAGCCACTTCTCAAAGAAAGAAAAATAAACCTTTTATTGAAATCAAGACATATCTTGTCTGTATTTCCCAACAATCAATTCTTACAATTTTCTCTTTTGTTTATTTGTAGATAAATCTTATGATGAATTACCTAATTGTCTTCATTCTGGTCCTGTCTGTTGTGGCAGTGACCCATGCTGGATACAGTGTTTGCCCAGCGAACACCTATTGGAGCTCTTCAGAAAATAAGTGTGTCAACTGCTCTTATTGCCCGGTCAATGAAATCATTAGAAAACCTTGTAGCGCATTTGAGGATATTCGTTGTGGACCATTCATAGAATTCAACAATTTCTTGCAAGGTGAGAAACGCCGCCAAAACCACACTGATGGTGGTCATCATCGGAAACATGGTTCGGGCCAGTCCTTCCATCACAACAGTGATGATTATAACACCAAGATAAGCAAACGACCAGACCTGGCAATAAGTCAAGATGTTAATCCGTGGAGGACAATAGCACTTTCACTTATTGGTATAATTTGCACAAGTGTTGTCTTGTTGCTGGCTGTTGTGATCTTTATTCATTATTTTAAAAAGCAAAACCCTGGATACGACAAGGAAGTCATTTATGACACAAATGGTAAGTAAACAACTAAACTTCTTAATAGCGATTTATCAATATTAATAATGATCATCCTTTTTATTTTCAGCAAAGGTTTTAAGTTTACAATTTCAAAATATTTTTCAAAATCTTAGGTGTATTTTTAGAAATTTGAAGGATTTGTTAGTTTATTTTAAATTTAATTTGCATAATTTTTAATTTTTAAAAAAAATTTTTTTTTTATTTTTTACAAAGTTAGGAGACTCAGGCGACTTTGCTGGTTTAAAACAAAAAAGTTTTATGCTTTTATACATTTTTCCAGGAAACTTTAAGCATTTGCTTATGCATAATTCCATGAAAACTTGGATCCATATCTTTTCAAGTTAGAATAATTAGTCTTTTTTTCTTTTTTTTTCATATTTATGCTATAGTGTTTTCTTTCTATGAATGATTTATCAAAAGAGGATAATTTTAATTGTTTAATTAAGCTATGATCTCTTGTATCTTTCAGTCCCCCCCCTTCACTTTCCGTTGGTTTTGTTAAAATCTATTGACTCTTCAATTAAAGCTTGAATGTGACCGAAGTTTGCAGATAAAGCTGCATTGTAGGGTGTCAAAGTGTTTTATTAGTTTAAATAGAAAACTTGTCTAAATAGATTTCTGTACAGGAAACTTTTATTTAGTGCTAGGGTTTAGTCCTTTATTTATGATGTATTTTATCAGCCAGGAATATTAGGTTTAGTTTTGTACGGGTTAATTCCACTTTAAATAGTTAAGACATGAGTTATGTAAACATAGTGAAACTAAAGGATTTTCTTAGATTTTTACTTGCATCTGTATAAAAGAAAGTTCACTGAAATTCTTTTTTTAAATTTCTAACATTTGGGAACATGATCAGGCAAAGAATAAATGTGGCACCTTTTGGGATTTTACTTGAAAAGTGATTTTGCTTTTGCTTTTTATAAACAGCTTCAAAAAATTTTGTGTAAGTTAGATCGACATTGGGTGTGTAGTTTCTTTTTAAGACTAAGTATGAAATATCCATGGGAATAAAAATGACTGTGTGTGTGTATATATATATATATACGAATGTTTTAATGGGTACACGTTGTACAAGATTAATATTGTAAAAGATATTGTTAGGTAGCAAATAAAATAGGAAAATGTCTCTAGTGAGAAGAAATTGAGACTGTTTTTGTTTCTAATAGAGGACTGAAGAATTTGCTTAAATCAATAGACTTTGTGTTGTCACAAATCCTGTAGCTGACTAATGAATAACAGAAGGTATAAAACTTGAACATATGTCATGCATATATATATATATATATATATATATATATATATGCATGCATGCATTTGTACAAATGTGTGCATGACTGTTTCAGTTACTTGGAAGTTAGCATGGCTTTTAAGTCAGCTGCTGCTGCTGCTTTCAAACTTGTATATAAAAAAGCTTACTACAGCTTCAAACCAATGCATATGAGCCTTTTTGTAGATATTTTTATACTTGTAGAATCTAATGAATATTTTGTGGTATATGACAAAGGTTTTAAATTTTGCTACACTTTGTATTTTTATTTGAATAGAATTTATAAGTTGAGTTTTAAGCTCCAATTGAATTTGCTATTTGATTCCCAAATCAGATAAACAAAAATATTTTGCTGTCTGTACCAGTACCAGCCACCTACAGTTACTATGATAGTCCCAAACATATCTTTACTTTGAAGAATGTTGCCTTGTATCACTGCTTTGTCCAGAAATGCTTTAAATTTTAAATATTAAAAAAATCATTAAATTAACTTTCATATATGACTGAAAACTAAGCCAGTTTTAACAATTCCTTTTTTGTGCAAGGTTAATATTTGGGGTTGTAATAAATAGGACTTGAACTGTAAAAACTGTTCTTAATGTGCATCATCTTGACCAAAAATATGACAAATAATGAAACAAATCATTGGGAAAATGAAGGCTGACATCCTTCAAAAGGATTGCTATGAATTGACATGAGAAAGTAACATTTGAAACTATTGAAGATTGCTTTTACAAATACCCTATTTGCACTTATTTACTGTGGTCTAATATCAGTTCTTACTCATTTAAACAATACACTATAGAAAGATTTTTTTTTTTTGCCAATTAATGAAAATATATAACAAGTATCTAAAAGTATTTTATATATTGGACAAGATAAACAGGTTTTCTTATATTTTAAGATTCAATTTGCCTATCAAACCCATGACAAGTTAATGAAAATATATAACAAGTATCTACAAGGGTTTGCTAGGCAAATCATTAACCAGTGCATTTTTAACTGGTACTCTTCCTGTTGCGATACAGTGAATAGCGACTCAGAACAACAAATCGGGCAGTCAAGTTTGAATTCCTTGCATTCACCTACACACAAATACTCTTGGGAAAGGTATTAATTAATCTCTCTTCCTTCCAGTTATGGATTAAATAATAGGACAGATTGGGTTCTGTAGCTTTGGCTAGCAACCAGTTTACTGCAGAAAGCAATGGCAACCTACTGCAGGATAATCTTTCTGCCCAGTCAGTCATGTCTCTTTTGAGATATGATTGCCTAAAGCGTGTATCACGTATGGCACTTAACTGAATGACTCAACATGTTAGGAAATCGAGTTAAATACTTAAATAATTAAGTCCCACTAAAATTTAAGAAACTGAAATGCATCAGTGGAGCCATGTAAAGTATTTTATGACTGGTTGCCAACCTGTTAAAATTAGTCATGTGTCCACCTTATGCTGTGATACTCTTTGCTGTCATTTATAAATGTACCAATATAAATCAAAGCTTCTAAGTTTGTTTTTTTAAGCTAGTTTCTCTTTGGGAATGGACTTGGAACATATAATGGCTTAGTCTCTTTGCAGGTGGACTTATAGGATGTGATGGGTTAGCCACCATCTTGTAATGATATTCATATGCAATAATTGCAACACAAATTAAAATTGGTTGTGTAAATCAGCTGCACAGATACCTGATAAACCAGAAAATTCTGAAATAGTTTTTTTTTCTTTTTTCTTTCCCAAATATTATATAAAGAAAACGAACACTGATACTTCAGAATATGTCTTCATCCTTTTAACTTTTACTGCATGTAATCTCTTGAAACTTAAGATTTTAAAACAAATTTCCAACATTGTAATAATTCTGAAAAATATTAAATTTATTAAGAGTAGTAATTCCTTTTATTGTTTATTTTATGCACAATGTTAATGTTTGGTATGCTGATGGCTAGTAAAACTGGTCTTGTATAGAATCTTTGTACTGAATTCATATTAAGTATTCTGTCTTGGTATTAAGCAGATTGCAGTGACCTTAAGTTTTCTTAATGTGCTATTTTTCCCTTCAAGTCATATATATATATGACTCAAGATGCCAAAAAGTCACTGGTAATTGTTAAAAAATATGTACCAGGAGTTGAAAACTTGAAATAATCAGAATTAAGTTCAGTTTCTGAAATTTATTTTCTCTTGACAGGAAAATCTTGTTTAAAAAAAAAAGACAATTATGGTTTTTACACTTACCTCTTCCTTTCCACTTTTTTTGCACCTCTGCTCCAATCCAATAAAAAAAAAAAAAAAACACTCTTGGTCCTGCCATTTTCTAACCACCCGGACACTATCTTTTTCTTTTCCCTTTTCTTTTGTTCATACGGAGGTGGGGATGGAGGAATATTTATTTCTCTTCCCCACACAATTGTCCTTGCTACCGTCTTGACGATTAGCTAATTTTCAGTCTTTTTTTTTTTTTTTATGTGAAGATTACACTTGAATTTTTCACACCAGTCTACCCGGTTCACACCCACATCTCTCATTTCCCCATCAGGCTGCATTAAATAAAAATAACCACATGTGTGTTTGTGTTAAGTGAAATGAATGAAAGAAAACTTGAGTGTATATGCTTGGTGAGCACGTGGTGGGTGGGGGAATAGCAAGGTGTTGGTTGTTGCTTTGAGTTGGCAGGAATCAATCTTTAAAAAAAAAAAAGAAACCGGCAAGAATTTCCTCTCTTTCTTTCTTTCTACTGAATAGATTTCCTTTCTGTCGCTGAATGAGTTGATTATCTTGCATCTTCTTTCATTCTCGACATCCTGTGCCGGTGGTTAGCCAAGACTACACATGCAGATATATATATATATATATCTTTCCTTTATAAGAAAAATAAACACATGCACTTACTCACAGTCAGGACAATTGTTACCTACAATAAATATATAGATTGAACGAAATATTAAGCTTCTTTCCGTCCATACATTGACTCTTTTTTTGTACTAAGTTCCTTTTACCTACTTTTTCCCCATGAATAATTGAACCAGGAAAATTATCTGTCAAAGAGATGTAAAGTTTCACGGAGTTCCTCCACACTACCGTTTCTTTGTCTTTACTTTTTTAAGTCTCTACGAGATTGTCTTCTTGAAGTATTATGGCTAATTCAGTCTACTGGAGATAATTTCCCCTCCTCGCGTTTGGCATCATATAATGATTGGCACTTTTTTTGTAAACTATATCACTAAATCCATAAATTATTATATTATTTTTGTTAAAGTTGTAAAGGTAACTCCACTAATATGCTGAAAAAAAAACAGCATAGCATGATGAAAAAAATCACCTAAAATTTAATAAAAAGTTAAGAAAAGTTTTATCGTCAGAATGTTTATAAAGACCAAGGTGTCTTGGTAAATTTTTTTGTTCCCCGAAGCCCTTTACCCCTTCAAATCTTTCCAAAACATCCCTATTTCCGTGCAAATGTATATGCTGAACAACACAAATCGGTAATTGTTTACTGAAGAAACCTACCTTTTTTCATTTTATCGCGCAGAAAAATATGGAACTTCTTGTTGCTGTTTCTCTCACCCCGTAACCACGGTTCAAAAATGTTATTCACTGCAGACTGAATTCACGCTTAGTTGTACGATTTTTCGTTCTTTTTACTTCCGATTAATGCGGAAAATAAGTTCCGAAACATGACAAATCGAAGGAAGTGAACAGAACGTATTCAGTTTCCTATGCCTCAGGTCATTCAGCGGTGAATCAGAAATAAGAACGGTGGTAAGGGGTGAGATATAGTCCGATTTATTTCTAGTCGATAACATGAAAAAAGGTCTATAAACAATTATCGATTTGAGTTCAGCATATACATTTGCACGGAATTAAGAAGGTACTTGAAAGATTTGAAGGGATAAAGTCCTTCGGAGAACAAAACAAAAATTTACTGGTATTTTTTAAAATTTTGCAAGAATCCTTTCTAACATAAATTTTTTTTTTTTTTTCATGTATCAACGCCTTAACGGTGTGACACTGTACAAGAACGGATTCTGGAAATTTTTAAAATATTGAATACTAGGTAAAAATTGCTCAGTATCTGGTTGAATATTCAGTATGGATAAACTAAATGGACTGTCATTTTCATAGCGATCACCAAATTAGTGCATCATAAATTATTCTTGGTAAATTTGTCAGTTGTAATTAAATTAATTTCAGTAAACTAATTATTTTTCCTTTGACTAACATGGCAGTAAATAACTTCTAAAGTGGAAAAAATATTCAGTCTCATCATCTCGTAAAGTTAGCTTCATCTGACTGCATCTAGTGAGGATTGAAATCTTTAATACCCTGATAGGGCAATTTGCTAACCATTACGCCTCGTGAGGCATCAACTTTTACGGACTTGGTAATAGTTGAAGTGTGCAGCAGAATGATAGCGAGTTTAAATTTTGCAAACTTAATCCATTTAGTAACTAAACTTTAGTTCTGACTTCACTGGGTGTTGTACAAATTATAAATGCTGTGCCAGAATTATTTTGTCAATATACCATGCATTTTCATGTGTATGCATGTTTGTACATTAAGCTCATGTTGTTAATCTGTATTTTTGCACATGCAATCTATGAGAAATTCGCACACCGCAAAATTAACGCCTTTTTCCAATTTCTCTTATTAGCAACGAGTCCAATAACGGGTGACCCATACTTCTGGCTTCGTTTAAAAACTAAGCTAGGCCTAACAAATGAAACTTTAATCTGATCTATTAATTTTTTAGTGCAATACACTATCATTTAATGACTTAGTGGAATTTTAATATCTAAAATTGTCGAATAATTTTTTTTTTTAGTACCAATTCATTAAGAAACCTTGATGCAACATCAAATTAGTCAGCATAAGATTTCCTCATGGTGTCTCAGTAAAAAAGGCAAACTAACTTGGCTCCATTTAAAAAATCAAGCAAAGTCTCTTTTTGATTCCTTAACTCATTTTATGAAAGGAAAGCCGCTCTTGTGTTTCTTGCCTTCTTTTTGCTTTTCTTTCTGTCCCGTAGAAAGAAACTGTTTTGTTGAGGGGAGGGTATCCCGGAGTAATTGTATATAATGAAATGTGGTGTGATACAGGAGCTAAAACCCAGCCCAGGCTTTCTAAGAAGCACAGCTTCCAGCTGTCTGGGCTATTTAATACCAGGGAGTTGCTAACTTCCACCCTCCCATTTCTCCATATCTATGGGTGTACAACAGTCAACTGCCTGTACTATTCATTCCACATACATATATTACCTACAAGCCCTTGAAGCGTGGTTGGGGGACCCAGCAGAGTTGCGGTGATGAAGCGGTTGTTATCAGGGCAATGGCAAGGTGCAATTTCGCTTTGTTTGTTTTTTGTTTTTAAGCTAACTTTCTTGTTAGCAATTCTTGAACATGGGTAGGGGGAGCTTTATACAGCACTTAACAACTTAACACAAACGTTTTCCACCCCGTCTTTCTTTTTATGAAAAGAATAACTTTATATTGGGTTGCTGCATATTTGCTTTCTTTCCTTTGTTAAAATTGGGGTTCATATGCAGAAGTTCAATTTTTAAATTATTGCTGATAGCTTCATTTTTTTTTTTTTTTTTTTTTTGTTGTTAGAAAGTATTCCATCATAAATGACTTTAAAAGGGATCTTTTTGTGCAAGAAAAGAATCTGAAAGCTCATTGACTACTAAAACATTTAAAACTCTACACTTATTTATACCTACCTACCTATCTTTGTAGTTTGTATTGACAACATATTTTATATACATTACAAAAAGATACGTTCACGCCACTTACAAATTAACTTGATATGACCAAAATTTGAGCTTAAAAAAAAAAATTCAACACTTTCAAAATATTCTAAGACTACTTTTAGTAAAACTCTGGTTTTTATCTGAAAGATAATCTATTAAAAAATACACATTTAATAAGGGTTTAAGACCATTTTCAAACATACTTATTGTCAAATTATCATCAATCCACTTAATTTAATAGAAAAATAACAGAAAATTTAAGACACTTAGAAATCTCTTAAAAATCAAATATTGGTCCTGAATATTTGTTTCAAGGAAAATTAGTCAAATTAAGGAAGAACAGAATTTGGAAAAATATTACTTTATGCTTCAAATATAGCAAAAACGCATTTGAACACAGCAAAATATATTCCACCTGTCAACCAGTTCATAGATCAAACAATAAGTTCCCCCTACTTGAGAAAAAAATACCTGCCTCAAATTCAATTAAATATGAATGACAAAATTATCAAGAAATACAGAAATTGTAAGTTAGGAATATATCTTTTATTCTATATAGACCTTTTGTTAAAATTAGAATTTATATTTTTATATTAATAGGAACATTTTGTTTTTTAAATGAAGTGATATTTTGGCCAATTGCATTTTTTTCTTTCCAACTATTTGTTGTAATAAAATATATAATTGCACTGAATCTGGTCTTGGTAATTATTTTAAGAAAATTTATTAAACAAAAAGTGTTATTAATAAAAAAAAAAAAATTAAATGGGGAAATTTGATAAAAAAACCACTGAATTGTCATTACTTTGCTTTCTTTCAACTACCAATTACACTGAGAAAATTACAAATTTTTGTGTCATATCTGAAAAATGCTTTATTAGACAAGTATCAACTCTCAAAAATGATTAAGTTTTATTGAATTATTTGAGTAAGATTTGAGGACAAATTTTCAAAAAAGATTTTTGATAAAATCTAGATAATCAGCAGTGTTATTTGTCCTTAACTGGCATCTCAGTTTAAGTTGCTAGCTTCCCTTTGCCTTTTCTATAAATAATTTCATAGTAATTATTCAGATGAGATCTTTCTACTTTGGTGCCTTGACTTTACAAATTTAAGCATTGTAGATTGGCTGCAAAGTCTCATAATTTCACTGTTGAAATTATTTGTAACCATAAGTTCTATGCTAATTGTTTCTTCTTTTGTACTTCTCACTTGTGTAACTCTATTCCTGCTTTGATATAAACTACAATCTTCAAAAATTTAAATGCAATGTCAATCATCTTCTGTCTCATTGTATCCTGTTTCTTTATTGGCTTCTGTTTCTTTCACTTTCAATGACTCTTTACATCCTAGTGGTTTTATTGCCTTTTAGTGAAATGACTAAAAAAAAAGTTCCATTTGATATTGCAACAGTTTTTTTTATTAAAATATCTTTCAAGATTTTTCTTTAGAAAACTATAAAAAAAAAAAAAATTCATCACTCCCAATTTTAAAAGATGTATCAAAATAGGTAGATGTTGTCATTCATCAAAACTTATTTCTACCCAGTTTTCTAATTAAATAACATGTTCATTATAAAATTCATTCATTGATGAATAAGTGATGAAACTTTTAAATCTGATAATTTCTTGATTTTTGATAAATTATTTTAAAATGATAGGTTTTTTGCTTTCATTGGGTGGGAGGTCCCATTTTAGGGGTGCTGAAAACTATAGATCCAAGTAAGACATTTTTGGAGAATGTCAACTTTCTACATGTACCACATAAAGAAGGTTAATTTAAAAGCAAGATTAACTTGCCACTACAACTTCATTGCTTTCCTCCACTGCTTTCGGCTTGCAAAAAAATCTGAAGTAAAATTAAAACAAAATAAATTCTTTTCACAAAAGCTAACATTTTAAAATAGTGGGAATGGTATTGTAAATATTTATTTTCTGTTCTGATCATCAATTTCAAAATCTGTTCCAGAATAAGCAACTTCGTAACTAGTACGAAACTTTGGTTTTGATTGAAGCTATTTGGGAATCTTACAATTAAATAGAAATTTATTGCTCATCTTTATAAAACCTGATAAATATCTGCATGCACAAACATTGAATAACTTCACTAAATTTGATTTCATAAATAGTTAATTTTTTTTTTTTTTAATCCATTTAAATGAAACTTAGTCTAATTGGAGTAGATAGACTGAAATATCACCTGGTTCACACTCCACCCACATCTATTGAACAGGTGTAGAGGCTCATCCCTTGTTCCCTGTTTAGGATGTGGTTTCTGGCTTTCTCTTTTCCAATCTTTTCACTCTTATGTAGCCCCCTGCACACCAGTGGCCTTACCTCCTTGCCAGGGGTGATATGATTTTAAAAAAAAAAAAAAAAAAAAAAACTTGTGCATTTATTTAATGCACAGAAAATAGAAAAGTTTCTTAAATAGTAATAAGTTTTGTTTTTTTTATAATAATCAAACTATTGATTAGGAATTATAGTACTTAACACTTAAACTTTCACAATTTTGTTTAAAAAGTGAGTATTATTTTTTTTATTTACTTACACTTGACTTTTCCTCTCACCTGCCTTCAAATAATTAGCCCCACCTCAGCCACTATTCATCTTTATTTCCTGCTAAGTTGGTTACTGTCTCTCCCTTCTCTACTAACACCTGTTAGGCTTTGGAGGAAGAACTCTTTTTTCTTTCTTTATCTTTTTGTGTGTGCTGTCTTCCTGCTGGTTGCCCTTCTTAATCTTGACCCACCTGTAGTCATCCCCATTGTGTTGTACAATTTACTAATCCCTATAATAGTAATTGTTCTGTTCTAGTCTCAAATAGTATTTAATATCACCTTCAGCTTAAAATGAAAGGCTCTTACGATAGCTTTCAATTTAAATTTTTACTTTTTCTCCTTTAAGAAAATTAAAAAAAAGAAAAAAAAAATTAATATTTATACTATTTTTCAGTCAGTTACCATTAGCTATAATTGGAATGATTGAAGTTTTAAATTCTCTTACATTTTATGTAAATTAATGTAATGTATACATATTGTGTGTGTGTGTGCCATTTATTCATCTTTGATGCTTATCTAAAATTGCTCATTAAATATTTTTTTCAGTTCTAACAAAAATTTTATAAGGCTGTCAACATTAGCTTTTTATTTAAAACTCTTTGAAACTTACACTGCAGAAAACATCTTTCTCATATTCTTATATTACACAAACACACACAGTCTGTGCACTCTTTTGAATTCTTTTGAGAGAATTTTTAATACATTCATAACATTTTGTTTTATTTACCCATTTACAGCTCTTTCATGCTTAGTGATTTTTCAAAATAGGTGGTACTTTTAATAGCATTCTTGTGATCAAACTACCCCATTAGTAGAATGGTATATTAAGAAAAGAGAAAGGAAGAAATTGTAATCTATACATGGAGAAGAAATTGACAATAATAGAATTATGAATGTGAATAATCTAATAGATAAAAGAAACAAAATTATTTCAAACTGTTTGTAGGCTGATACATTCCTGCTAAAAAAAAACAAATTTGGGGAATGTTATTAATAAAAAGCAAACACTCATTTTGAAAAATGTTAAGCATGAACTAGTAGCGTAAATGTGCTAATAAAACATTTTGCTAGGTGCGTGTGTAATGGATAGTAGCTGGAAAAGTGAAATGAGCTGAGTTCAAATTCCAAAGGTTTAAGAAAAGCATGAATCCCTCTCTTACTCTAGCTGGAGGTTAAATAGCAGTGCCAACTCTGCTCTCTCAGCCTTGTTGGCAGCCAGTTTAAAAAAAAAAAAAAAAACTCTGAATTCAAACCTTTTAGCACTATAAATCAAATTGTGTGGGTAAACTGGTTCTTTTCTAAAACCATTAGACTTTCATATGTTGAATTGAACCAAAATGTCCACTCATGTATGTATATTTATATACATACACAAGTTATTTTAATAAGTTAAGAATTGAAAGAATTTTATGTGCGTTGTGATGCATTGGATATCGGCTCGGAACGAGAAATCGGGGAGCCAAGTTCGAATTCCGGCTGAATTCATTGCATTCACTTATGCGCAAATACCCTTGGAAAAGGTATTAATCCATCTATTCCTTCCAGTTATGGATTAAATAACAGGACAGATTGGGTTCTATAGCTTTCATCGGCAACCAGTCTACCGCAGAAAGCAATGGCAACCTACTGCGGGATGGTCTTCTACCCAGTCAGTCATGTCTCCAAAGAGACATGATCACCCAAACATGTATTACGTATGGCACTTAACTGACTGACTATTCTATGACAGATTGGTCGAACATTGTATTTTTGTAGAATGCTTTTAATCTGTTGACTTAAAATTTATATATATTTTACTAATTATTACACTTTGATTTGGAATATGAATGAAAATTAAAAAATTGTGATAAATTTGTTTGTGCAAATTAACCTGCATTCAGCATCCACACAATTTTTTTTTTCTAATTTATTAATTTAACTTGTTATATATTTGTGTTCCAAGTTATAAAATGCAATTAAGTATGATTAATCAATTAAGCATAGATATATTTTCAATGGTGAATATATAGCAGTTCTTGCTGTTAGATATTAAATAACTTTGTCAAGAAATATTTAAAACAAAGATTTAAAAAATAAAAAAATAAACCTAAAATATATTTCTTTCTGCCCACCTCAGACCGCAAAATTAAAACGAGATTCTCTCAGTTCCTGATTCTATTTAACTTTAGTTTTGTAGATCATTATTACTTATGCTGGCATGGGACCATAACAGGTGCACCTAATGAGATTTAAACAAACTACTAATGAATTGTTAATCGATAAGACTAGCTTGCTTACCATTGCATTATAGAAGCATTTAAAATCTTTATCTGACAAGTACATTTTAAAAATATCAAATGAGGAAAAGCTTGGATGTCTATATTAATACTGGCACAATAAGAAAATGTTTTTAATGTGAAGAAAGTCTATTAAGTTTAAATCATTTAAATAGTATTTTATACACATTTTTCTTTATTTTTTTTTTTATATGAAACAATTAGTACAACTAAGACTTGAACCTTCTATTGTTGGATTACAGTTTCAAGATTCTAGTAACAATCCTTCAATGATTTTTTATATATATATATATATATATATATGTCTAAAAGATTTTTTTCTTTCTTAATGTTAGGTATTCCACTAAATCACTAGAAAAAACAGCATAGTATAAAGAAAAAAGGTCCCAAACTTAAAAACAAACTTTTTCCATCAAAATGTTTATATTATTATTAAGAGGAAAGATCAAAGTATTTTTTTTAAATTTTTAATCCCTTTTAACACATTCGAAATTTTGGTAAAAAATCTTGTTTTGCTTTTAGTTAGCGGGTAACCAAATTGTAACGAGAGTTTACAATGGAAAACGTAATATTACATAATTTAGTTTTTTCTGGTAACAAACATGTTAATTTGGAAATTCTTGCAATTGTTAGATTTTAATGAAACTTTCAGGACTTATTCACAAATGAATGAAATTATTTTTGAAATTATTATTTCTAAAAACCTTGGTAAAAAATTTTTTTTACATCTGTTACCTTCTCTCTCTTTCTCTGTCTGTCTCTGTCAGTCTCCCCCACCACCACCACCACCACCCATGCTTAAATTTATGAAATTAAATTTTGTTGCAATAATTGGTTTTATTAGTGAAAGGGCTCATTGGGTAGTGTAAATAACTATTTTTTTTTTTTTTTTTTTTTGAAAATTTTGCCTTTATTTCCAAAAATCTGCTCATAATAATAAAATAAATAATATAAATTAAGGACATTATAGTCTGAAGAAAATTTATTTTTTAGATTAATAATGAAATTTTAAAAGAAATTTTTTTTTTTTTGTAATAATTTATGAAGTTTCAAAAGTATTTTTAAATTACTTCAAAGATTTGAGTTGACTTAAAAACTTAAAATTGTCATTTTTTTAATGGTAATTTCTATGTAAATTAAACAGTCATGTGTTTCTTCCTCTTACAGAGAAAAGAAAAAATTTGTACAGTTATGTCATTTGTGATCACCATACATTTTTCTTGCATCTGTCAAATCTGTCAACACATACAGTGGAAAAGTCAGAAAGTTGGACTCTGTGTTTAAAAAGTAGTTTTATTTTAAATTTCATGCTGTAAATCCAAAAATGTGTCTATAGATGTATATTTTATTTTTGCCATATTTTTAAAAAAGCGAAAATTAACTTTGTTTATGAATGTGTTGATCACTTAAAAAATGGTCAAAAAATTGAAAGATTAAAAAAAAAATTGAAAACTTTAAAATTCCAATCAGTATAATTTCTGTTTGAAATACACCAGAGTATTTTGTTTACTGGAAATAGTAAATTTAATCATTTAGCTTTCAATTAAAAATAAGTTTCAAGAAAACTTTTCTTAAAAGTGCAATTTAAAATTTAGAAATCTAAAATTAATGGAGGTATCTACATAAATGCCGTTTATATATAAAGTAATGTTTTGGAATGTGCATTGTGGTACAGTGGATATTGGCTCGGAACGAGAAACCGGGAAGCCGAGTTCGAATTCCAGTTGAATTCATTGTATTAACTTATGCGCAAATACCCTGGGGAAAGGTATTAATCTGTCTCTTCCTTCCAGTTATGGGTTAAATAGCAGGACAGATTGGGTTCTATAGCCTTCGTTGACAACCAGTCTACCGCAGAAAGCAATGGCAAACTACTGTGGGATAATCTTCTGCCCAGTCAGTCATGTCTCTTTCGAGACATTATCGCCCAAGCGTGTATCACGCATGGCACTTAACTGACTGAATGTTTTGGTTACAAGGGAGGTAATCTTTGGAAAAGCTACATGTTAGAATGAAAATGGATTGCATAACCTATACACTTATTCAGCTTGCACAACAGTGAAAGTTTTTTGTTTTTTATTTAGGATCACTGAAAGTGTTGTATCTGCCTAGTCTCTGGTATTTTAGAGGTGGACAAAGTTATGCTTTCTCATCAAGAAAGTTATATAAGCAAAGAAAGAATTGATAGGGTATAGGGAAGAAGGAGAAAAGGTAACTGGTAAGAAAGCTTGAGATGGGGGAACTAGATTAAAAGGTGATGGAAGAAATACATATATGCAACATCAATATCTAAAGGTGCATTAAGATAGCAAAAGTAACCTTCCAAAAGCTAAGCAAAGTATTAAGAAACAAACCTTTCTTTTAAAAACAAAAATGAGTAATAAATTGTTTGTAATATCAGTCCCTAAATATAGCAGTGAAAAAAAGACTTGAAACAGATGAAATATGATTCTGCAGAAGGATAAAGACAATATGATAGGCAATGAATTTTTGAAGAAAATGCAAACAAAGTTCGCTTATACTTAACATCAGAAAAAAAAAATCAGTTTAAATTTCTAGGAACATAAGAGAGCTTAGAAAATTTAATACTCACAGGATGGTGGGGAAAGTTGTGCATAAACTACCTAATGAATTTGTGCGAATGGATGGTCAAGCAGATTGCCTCTGTCCTAAAGGGATACAAGAAATAAGCTTGATATCAAGAGACAAGGCATAAAACATTGAAAGTCATGTAGGAATGAAATGTTATAAAAATTGTAATAGGTGGAAATTTCTAATGACAAACATAAAATATGTGCCTTGTTTCTTTTTCACAACTAATTAATTTATTTTTTTAATATGGTCAAAATATGTACAGCAGTGAAGATTTAGAAGTGGTAATAGGTAATATTAAAAACCATGGGATTTCCATGGGTACAAATAAAATATAATCATTTTAACTTGATTATACAGGAATTTCAATGAAAATTTTATTGTTGTAGAATTTTCTCCATAAGCTTATTCAATCATTAACTGAAGAATTAAGATTAATCAGAAATTTCTAAATAGGAAAATTTTCACATGTTAAAACTAGTATTCATAATTGTCAAACAATTCTATATTCTATTATTTGTTAAAAGTGAACTATAAAAGAATTACTAGTTTTAATTAAATTAACTATAAAAAATTACGATTAAGAGTACAGTACAGTGCTTTATGGATATCGGCTCGGAACGAGAAACCAGGGAGCCGAGTTCGAATTCCAGTTGAATCCATTGTATTAACTTACGCGCAAATACCCTTGGGAAAGGTATTAATCCGTCTCTTCCTTCCAGTTATGGGTTAAATAGCAGGACAGATTGGGTTCTATAGCCTTGGTTGGCAACCAGTCTACAGCTGAAAGCAATGGCAACCTACTGCAGGATAATTTCCTGCCCAGTCAGTCATGTCTCTTTCGAGACATGATCGCCCAAGCGTGTATCACGTATGGCACTTTAACTGACTGACAGTGCTTTGTGGTATTATCTAAGACATTTTTTTTCCTTATATATTATAATAATTCATATTAAGTTTCTGCTTTGATACTGTGTTAATGAGTTGAGAAATGTAGAACTTGGATATCTTCAGTTATTGTTTTGTGCAAATATTTTTCTTAATTATCAAGCTCCCTAAGTTTTTTAATATTCCTTTCAGCCTAAAAAATGGGATACATTTGTGTGTGTGTGATTTTTTTAAATCAATGTATTTTTATTACTTCAAACATTATTTAGTGGATACCCATATTTGAGTAGACACTCTGTTTATTTTAGTGAGTTGACTCATGATCCAATAAAAATTTAAGAAATATGGAATACTGGCAGTGCAATAATGAAAGAAATTTATATTTGTTTTGAAATAATATTTAGCATTATATAAACAAAGTTGATGTTTTCTAAACTTAATAGAATGAATAACATTTTGTTATATTAGAAGTATTTAAAAAAATTGAAAAAACTAGTGAAATAAGTTTAATTTGTTATTTTTTTCTTTTCTTACCTATTTGATCTCATAAAATATTTGCACCAAATGAGTATTAAATCATTCTAAATTTAACATATTAAATTATGATACTCTTCTGATAGATAATTCAGAAATAATTCCTTTTTGAACTTCTGTACAAAAATAATGTAACTTGTAAAAATGAGAAGAAAAATTAAATTCTTTTAAAAAAAGGTTCACAATTGAAAATGGCCTTAACATTTACATTTATGATTCTTCAAACCTGTCTTTATTTAAAAGTAAAAAAAAAAAAACTTTTTTATGAACAACAATGGGATTAATTTCAAAATCACACAAGGAAATTAAAAAAGAAAAACAAATTTATTGAAATATTTTTTATAAGATTTGGGACAAATTTTCAGTATTGATATTGTACAAACTTTTTACTGAAATAGCATCTTCAGACTTATTTTTATATTGCAGGGTGTGGTGGGGGGTCTGAACACACCGGCAAATTAAAAAGTACATACAAGATATTGAGGGAGGGTGAAATTGGACTGTCTCCAATATTTCCACAAAGTTTTCTAATAAAATGACCTATTCAGTACACAATTCATTCATTATTGAATAAATGTTGAAAATTTCATTAAAATTCATTGATTCTTTGCAAATTTAAAAATAATTTCTTAACCATCTTGGCGGTACCCAATATTTGCTATTTTAATATTAGGATAATTTTGCGTATTTACTTTAGTACTTAAACTCAACTAATAATTTTTTTTCCTCCCCTTGAAATTCTTGTTTTGGTCTTAAATATTAAAGAGGATTGAACTAATTCCTTTGCCAGTGTCTAAATAAGTCTTACTGACCACCTGAAGATTTACTCATTCCGATACAACTTGAACTTTGCTCCATTGTTAACTTGAATATCCTTTATTCCACTTTAGATGTTGGATTAAAGAGAACAAGATGGGTGGTTAATGTGGTCTGGTAGAAGATGGGGGTATTTCTTAGATGAGAAATGGAGTGGAGGTATATTTGTGGTGCTAGTGAAGAATAAGGCTAAGGATAATGACCATCTGTTATATATCAGGTAGGCTCTTTCAGAAATCTGCTGCTTTGGACTTTTTAACTCTAAACCCCCACCTTGCCCCTTCCACTGCTTCTTTGCCCAACATTCACAGATAGTGATAGTACCAGGGCCAGACACATTTGTGGGTAGTTCTTTCCAAGCTCCATCAGGCAGTAATGGGGTGGGAGTACTTTTCCAGCAATTTACTACAGCTCCCACCTAACAGTTTATCAAACTCTGTGTGTGGGAATGTTATGACTCAACCACTGAGATGAAAAAATAGTGGTGGGTGGTTCTTGGGGTGGCTGCTCATCATGATAGTCTATTCAGCTACTCCATTCTCATCCCATGATGGAAACAAAATAGATAATGGCTTTATTTCTTGTCTTTTGCCTGGCTTTTCTGATGAAACTTATACTCAAAACTTTCCAAATATAACTTTTTACTTTGTCTCTAAAATAAATTTACTTTTCATGATGATATTCTAAAAATGATGCAAATTATTAGCAAAACATTAACCAAGTCAGTTATTCATCATTTTTCAATCATACAATCACTTTTGCTTTCTTTTTCATATAAAGGATGTCCTAAAAACAAAAATCCTTATACATTTTGACACATTAAGATGAGTATTTAAATATTTTTTAAAAAATGAATGCTTTCAGATTTAACCTTAGATAGATCTATCTATCGCCCGGTTCACACTCCACCCATGTCTATTGAACAGGTTAAGAGGCTCATCCCTTGTTCCCTGTTTAGGATATGGTTTCCGGCTTTCTCTTTTCTGATCTTTTCACTATTACCTAGCCCCCTGCACATCAGTGGTGTTACCGCCTTGCTCGGGGTGATACGATTAAAAAAAAAAAATTATAAATTTAAGAAAACATCTTATAACAGTCAAAGTATTTATACAATTTCTGTATGCACCAAAATGTCCTCAAAAAAAAAAAATTTAAACTGTTAATCTTTTGGTTAGATTTACATTGTTTCCAGAAAGTACAAATTTATTCATAATATTCCAGCATTTTATAGTGGTTGGAGAAAAACAACAATTACAGGAAAATTTGTAATGAAGTTCTTTCCTACTAAAGTGTTTCCAGAAAATGTTTGAACCTGCAGTCACCCCCCTACACCTCCAAAGTATACATTGGCACCATCAAGAATATCTTTTACTCCTGTCTGCTACACACAGTTTTTATGTTGACAAACAAAATTAGATCATCCTTTGGGTAGATAAATTATACTAGTTTAATTTGATGATTGTAGTGTTTCCTGTTAAATTTATAACAATGGTTCATAATATAAAAACAAAAGCAGTTTCATTAACCAGATTTATATTATATAAACATGTAATTAATTTTGTATGCAATGTTTTGTAAATTTATAACATTTTAATCGTAAATGTGTGGTAAGCACATACACACACAGCCTGGGCTACTTCGGTTTTATCAATATAACAAAATACTTATTGGAATTTAAAGGTTCATTTTTTAAATGATATCAACATTGATCTGTGATGGTAGGATAAAAACCGGTTTGTTCTGCATGGATGTAAATGAAGAGCATTTATGTGTACAAAATATCTTCGGACTTCAAAAATCTAATTGCCACATTACAAGTTTGGAGTTTTAAAATGGGCCATAAAGATAAATTGATAGATAAAGGGAAATATATCGTTTTAAAGCTTTTTTGTTCCACTCCAAGCAAGGCGGTACCACCACTGGTGCGCAGGGGCTACATAAGAGAGTAAAAGTTTAGGCAGGAGGAGACTGATGAGAAAGACAAACCAGTTACGGTGGGTGTCAGAGCAAGAGAAGAATGGGAACACAGGTGTGAAGACAGTTGCAAAGGTAGAGAGAAAGGAAAAGAACAAGATACACAGGGTGATGTAGAAAGGACTAGAGTCAAGTGGATAAGAGATGGGAATTGACATTGCATTTAAATTCCTGGAGGTTGTAGCTGTCAGGAAAGCAAGTATATGGAAGGGAGTTCCACGGGTGGGAAGTGCAAGAAAAGAAGCTGCTGGAGTAGAATTATCAGCTGCATTTGGTTAATTTAATTGTAAAAGGGTGAGACCTTTTTGCCAGTGTGGTTGCACGAGTAAATTCTTGTGGATGGGGCACCAGTGACCTAAGTTCGTCAGAGCAGAAGCCATTAAAATATTTATAGAAGAGACAGAAAAAAACCACATCCCACTGATGAGAAAGTTGTGGGAGTCAAGCTGCTAGCTTGGGACCAATCACATTACAGATTCTCCTTTGGAGCCTGTCAAGAACTCTGAGATGAACAGCATGGGTGCCTAACCAGATAACAGTAAAATGAAATTGCAAAAATGATCAGATATTTGAAGATCTCTCTCTAAATCTGCTCTAGAAAACTGGTTAACAGAAATTGTTTTGGCAATAACTTTCATACAAATAAATACTGCTTTCTTTTTTTGAAAACAAGCTATGATGGTTCATTATTCCTTCACAAACTGATTACATAGTGACCCATCAAATTCTGAGAAGCGGATTACTAAACTATTTGAATCAAGTATACAAGGAATATTTGATTTATCACTGCTCACTGATTTTATCATTACTCTATCAGTTGAGTTTAGCGACTTCTATACTCAAGAAATGTTTGTGGTAGTAGTAATGAATTAGTGCAGGGGTTGGCAACCGATATAGCATGCCAAGCAATTTCCAATGGCACAATTTGTTTAACCAAGGAAGTCTCTGGAAGATGAAAATTTAAAAATTTCTGCTGCTATTCTCAACTGTTGGATATCCCTCCAGAGATCTTTGAACAAAAATTGCTTTTGCTTGTCTTTTCAACTTACTCCTATAATCAAATTTTCTCTCATAAACACAATGTTAAGTCCACAATGAAATTGTCTAACACCTGAGCATTTGGAAAATTGTGTAAAACTCAACATACTTTGTATGTTGCTAATATTGAGCAATTGACTAAAATCATGCAAGGGCAAGGCTCCCATTAATGATAAAAACTTTACAAAAAAAAAATTTTTTTAAATTGGTTTACATATTATTGTTTATATTATGCAAGATATATTATAGAAGAGGTATACTAACCTTCACTTGTATAAAAATATGTATACTGTTGGCACACTGAATGATTTTAAAACCCTTGGACAGCTCATAGTTAGCAAAAGGTAGCCAACCCCTGATTTAGTAAAGAGATTTTGATTAAATGCAAAAAAGCTAAAACTTACCAAATTTCAATCCTCAGTCAGTGTATTGAAGAGTAATTCATTGGTTAGAAATGGATGAAAGTACAGGGGATATATATATATATATATATATATATATATATATATATATGCACACACAAACTCAACACATCTAAAGTGGTTCCATTGAGCTCTCTATATAGATCTTTTAATGTTTTGTATTTTATATCTTTTTAGATTATCCTAGGTACCTCTGCTCATTTTCAATATCTAAATTTTAAATTGGATTTTTATAAAAATAAGTTTTTTGAAACTTTCATTTTAGTTTTAATTGAAAGCTAAATGATTAAATTTACTATTTCCAGTAATCAAAATACTCAGGTGTATTTCAAACAGAAATCATATTTATTGGAATCTAAACTTTTCAATTTTTTTTTTTAATCTTTTAATTTTTCTGCCATTTTTAAGTGATTGACACATTTGTAAACAAAAGTTAATTCTCGGTTTTAAAAAATATGGCAAAAATAAAATATACATCTGTGACATTATTTTTAGAAAATTAGCAAATTTAATGTTAAATTAATCTGATTTACACAAGTATTACTTATTTATAGTATGAAATTTTAAAATAAAACTATTTCTTAAACACAAGTTCAACTTTTTGGCCTTTCTACTGTATATGTTGACAGATGCCAGATAAGTGTATGGTGATCACAAATGACATAAGTGTACAAATTTTTTTCTGATAAGAAGAAACCTTGAAATATGACCTTTTGTTTAATTTACACATAGAAATTACCCTAAAAAAAACTAAAAATTCAAATACATACAAAAAAAAATTATTTAAAAAATAGGGAGACACAATGATTTAAATGCAGCCGACAATTCTACTCAAGCAGCTTCTTTTCTTGCACTTCCTGTCTGTGGAACTCCCTTCCATATACTTGCTTTCCTGATGGCTACAACCTTCAGGAATTTAAATCCAATGTCAATACCCATCTCTTATCCACTTGACTCCAGTTCTTTGTCCATCACCCTGTATATTAGTGTTCTTTTCCTTTCTCTCTACCTTAGAAACTGTCTTCACACCTGTATTCCCATCCTTCTCTTGCCCTTTCTCTGACACCCACTGTAGCTGGTTGTCTTTCTCTTCAATCTTCATGCCTAAACATTTACTTTTATGTAAGCCCCTTGCATCAGACATTATTGCTTAAGGGTGAAACCATTTAAAAAAAAACAAAAAAAAAACTTTATAAATTATAGTTAAAAAAAGAAAAAATGAAAACAATTCTTTTAAAATTTAATAATCAAAAAAAATTTTTTCTTTAGACTATAATGTCCTTTGTTTATATTATTTATTCAAGCAATTAAAAGCTTATCAAATTAAATGTCATACTTATATTGCATTTTTATTTCATTGTTAGCAGATTTTGGCGGGGGGGGGGGGAATAAAGGCAAAACTTTAAAAAAAATAGATGATTTACGTTCCCAATAAGTCCTTTGTTTAACTAATAAAACCAATTATTGCAACAAAATTTAATTTATTAAAATTTTATGTATTTACGTGGAGGGGGGTAACAGATGTGAAAAAAAAAATTTTTTACCAAGATTTTCTAGAAATAATTAAAAAGAATTAATTTGTGAATAAGTTCTGAAAGTTTCATTAAAATCTATCAATTATTTGATTTTTGCAAGAATTTCCAAATTAATGTTTACCACTGGTTGAGCGAGTGGGGCATTTTTCATTGTAAACTCTCAACAATTCAGTTACCCACTAAAAAACAAAATTTTTTTTTTTAGCAAAATTTTAAACAAGTTAGAAGGATTGAAAAATTTTTTTAAATAATTAAAAAGTACATTGATCTTTCTTAATAATAATATAAACATTTTGATGGGAAAATTTTTTTAAATTTAGGGCCTTTTTTTTATTCATACTATACTGCTTTTTCAGCAATTTAGTGGAGGCACCCAGATTATCCTCTCCGTTTAAGGACTTGTGCGTGTTTTCACTGGCTGACAATATTTTTAGATAATGACACATCCGTAGACATAATAGATATTTCAATTTTTACCTGCAGCTCACTTGTTGAATGCATTGGCGCCATCTATTTCACTATTTCCTGTTCTTCCAAAATTTCTGCTGCTGATATAATTAGGCAGCAATTGATGGAAGATATTTTCATGTCACCTCACCATACCCTTGCCATTTACTCTTGAATTTGTAGACCAGCCAACTAAAAATAGCCGGCTTGATTATTTGGTAAATTGTACAAGTTTTTCAAACAGCCAGCAAATATTTTAACTTTTTCTTTTCAACAGATTTCTAACTATTTTATCATTTCCAACCAGAACTTGCTGACTTCATACTTAATCTTGGAATTCACTGCAAGTGTTACCAACCCACTCTTACCCTACCCTTCTCTTCTCTCTCACAAGACTTCCTGTCTTGTATGTGTAAGTTATCTCTCTGGAATGTGAAATATTGGGATGTGGGGAAGTGAGCTACCCATTCACCCATTCCAACCCTTCACCAATATAATTCTGCCCAGAGGAAACCAACTTACTTGGAGGTCAGCTTCCTTGGGTCCTCTCAATATATAGCATTTTTATTACTCACTCCTACCATCTCTTCAATCTGTTGGTACTTCAGAAGAATTCCTCATATCAGTATTTAAAAAAAAAATGGATGTATGAAAGTTTGTGTGCTTTAGGAACAAAAAAAATAATTTCTCTAACCAAGAGTAAAGTTATTTAGACACTTGTTCTGACTCACCAACAGTTTTGGTTACTAATCTCCATTTTTGACATTTCAATGGCCATTTATTTATCCATTCTGTACTAACGAATAAATATCAGAATGGATCAGAAGTTGCCTTGCTTAATTATTATTCACGTTATATGACTTTTATATCAGTTGTGGATACTTCAAGATATAACTCTTCAATGTTAAATTTTAAAAATTTGTTTACAAATTACATTCACTGACAATATGTAATCCCTTTTCATTCATACTACTATAAAAGTTTTCTTGTTTATATCCATTGTAATGTTCTGTTGTAAAGTGACATAAAAAATGGTATTTACTTTAATCAGCAAAAAAAAAAAAAAAAATTTTTTTTTAAATACACTTAATTTTTCAATTCCATTTAACTGTCTCAACTTTGTTTTTATTACTGCTCATATGAATATATTCCAGCTTGCATATATATCTTCTTTTTTTTTTTGTTTGTTTGTTTCAATCTTGTCTGTGAGGTTTATCATATCGTTTATGTGTCTATAAGGCATGCTGGTGCAAAGAATGCAATTCCCTATTGGAGAATGTAAGTCTAATGATGGGATTGTGAATCTGGATTACACACAGTGTTCAGGATCTCATTGCCGAGCATCAACACCTTGGAAAAATTCCAAATAATCCAAGAATCCAGTGCCTCAAAGGCAATCAATTACCTGGTCAAATCTCAATCGTTAATACTTACGAACCATTTAAAGGGTCCCATTAACCAGCAAATCAGATCTTTCTGTAAAGTTGTGCATGAGATGTGGTTTAGTATGGCAAAGTTCAAAAGTAAATAGGAAAGAAGTGATTAAATAAACAGCATTCAGAAGAGTAAACTAAAAGCAGTCGAGTCATAGTGCCAAGTCAAAGATGCTCCAATTTATGAAATAATTCAAATTTTATTTTTAGCCGCAATATTTTAAGACATTTTTTTACTTCACTAGAATATCTTGTCCTATTCTTTTTCAGCTTTAATATAATCTTGAGAATATTACTTTTCATGCACAAATTTTTCCAAGTAATCTGGTTTTTCCAGGCATCATTATTAATTTAATCTAAATTTGATACTGAAAACTGCATGCAAAAATATTAAACAAAAAATGTTATAAAAAATAAGATTTATTGAAATCATTAGTCACTCACTCACTTATGTAATTAATCTCCTTTTGGATTTCAAATATTTTGATGTAACTTTTTTACTGAACCAAAATTCAAAAGACTTTCAAAATGTACCTATTGTGTCCTATCTAACCCTGTAAACTTGGTTGAGAGCTGAATTAGTGATGAAGCTTGAAAGCTGCCTAGATTCACTCAATGTCAGACTTAATATTATATTCAACCACTGCCGTGGTTGAATGATTAAAGAAAGGATCTTAGTGATCTCTAGAGCTGAGAACCAAAGAAAATGTTTACAATAATCTTTACACTTTTGTTAAAAATCTGTTCACTGACACTAAGATCAGTAAACTCGATGTACCGCAGAATGAACAGGAGATCCACCTGAGGATGACATGTTCTGATGCTTAAAAAGATGATCCAATTCTTCCTATGAATGATCTTCAAGATACAGAGGTCATGTTTAATGAGATTGGACTAATGCTGAGGGAAATTTCTCCCCAAATCCCATGTAGGTAGTTCACCCGGAATAAATGGAATATCCTACAAGTTATATAAGAATTGTTCAAATGTCCTTAAGCAATGCACCATTCTCCTTCAGCAGGCATGAAAGCAAGGTATTGTACCGCAGGAATGGTTCCTGATCTATGGCGTTTGGATACCTAAGGAAAAGAATGCCAAAGGCATCTCACTCTTGAATGTAGAGTGGGAGAGCACTTTTTAGGATCCTTGCCTATCATAGGACGGACTTTCTACTACATAAACATACCAATGCCAGAAACCTGCAACCTCCCATATCCTCATTGGTAAAAAAAAGGACAAAGTAGGGAAGGTAGACCCTCAGGTGATGATGCAGGTTGCAGCCAAATATCAAAACTGGTACCAAGTGGTCTAGAGTAGAAGCTACCCAAGAAGCAGAATCTAATCTGCAAACCAAGAAGATTGTGGGTGACCCAAACCAATGAAGCTGGCCTGGGCAACAGAAACTGTTTTTCTATGAACAGTCCAAAGGGGAAAAAATAAGCTATGAATCATCACTGCAATTCAGCTGCATGGAAAAGTGGTGGACATGTCGAGTGTCATGGATTCCTTGGATAGTCAAAAGATGCTGGTGGTGTCAGGGGTGGCGGTAGTGCCTTAACCATTGAAACTGTTACGTTTCCTGGTTGGTGGCTAACGAGGGCGTGATATCACACAAGCAATACATTGTCATCCTGAGTATAACAAACTACAACCAGCAGCAAAGCCTCCAATTAGGAAATTGGAGGTTTTGAGGAACATAGTAGCTTGTCACCAGGTCCAACCTGACCCAGAATGATAGCACTTTCTATGGGGTCATAGGCAAATAGTAAATCTCCAAACAAAAATCAACAGGACATCATAAAATAACCAACAATACATTTTTATAGCAAGATTACAATGCAACTCTAAAATATATATATATATATATATATATATATACACATACATACTATAGTCATCCTCAGACAGGTCTGTTTCGCTGTATTACAGCTCATCAGTACGGCTTAGACTCTGGTCACTTCCTAACCCAGGATTGAAACCCAACCGAATTGGCGTCAGTCAGCAATTCTACCCCTAGGCCACGAGCGTCCAGTAGAAGAAGGCAGGCTTTTTAGCGCGTATAAACATGCCCAATAGCTCCAATTCATTATCGAATGAGCAGTGTGTATATATATATATATATATATATATATATATTGTAACAGTTGTTACAATGGTTTATAAATTCATATGGTTTATAAATTATAAATTCATTGTAACAACTATTACAATATAACCCTCTGTTTGTATTGAGCACTCTTTATAAAAGCAGGCTAAAAAACCTGAGTTCCACAACTTTGTTACAAAATATATATAATATATAAAAATACATTTTTATAGTAAAATTACCAAGAAAACTTATGATCTACAAACCAAATATCTGAGAAACATACCTTTTTCCTGAAAGTATATAATTTAGATTTCAGCATTATATAACCCATAGTGGTTGATATGTCACTAAACAAAATCAACTCCTCGACATTAGAGATATAGTTTTTGTTATAAACCAATTAAAAAAGAATTGTTGGCAATTTTCTGACCAGCTTTTATTATTTTTAAACCCTAAATTGTTAAGCAATCACCTGGATTGGAAATAAAGAATAAGCCTCTAACAAAATGCATGAAAAATTCAGAAAATTTTATCTAAGAAATCCAACTAATAACCATTGTTTTCTGGAATTTTGTAAATTCCAAATAATTTGGAATGTGAATGCATAAAAATGTTAACTTTTTTTCTTTTTTTTCTTTTTTATTTTATTTAAACTTCTGATTTTTTTTTTAATTTACTTTCTAGATTTTACTACTTTCTTAAATACAGTAAAAAATTCTCGCATTTTTCTTAATGCAACAAGCAAACATGTTTGAATTTGGTATGAATATTGAGCTTGCATTTTTCTCCAAGAACTGAAGTTTAGGTAATTCCTATTCTATCTCTAGGAATTTAGTTATCATTACTTTATACATCATGTTAGTATCATTTTAAGTATCATTTTACTAAGTAAAAATCTACTGAATGAAGAGACAATTCTAGCTTGCAACTAAGTCGGTCAGTTAAGTGCCATACATGATATATGCTAAGGCAATCATGTCTTTCGAGACATGGCTGACTAGGCAGAAGATTATCCTGCAGTAGGTTGTCGTTACTTTCTGCAGTAGACTGGTTGCCAGCCAAGGCTTTAAAACCCAATCTGTCCTGTTATTTAACCTATAACTGGAGAGAAGAGACAGATTGATAACCTTTCCCAAGGCTATTTGTGCGTAAATGAATACAAGGGATTCAACTGGAATTCGAACTCGGCTCCCTGATTTCTCATTTCGAACCAATATCCACTGCACCACAACGCACATCCCTGCACAACTAAGCGTTATTTTTTTTAAAATGTATTTGCACATAGACTTATCAAGGTATTGGACATGTTTAGGAATGGATTTGTAGGTTGAAACTAACAAAATTAGTTTTGCATAGTGTGATGTCCTTACCAGACAACCCCCAACTGTAATATCCACCTTGATTATCCCTCCATTTATAATTTTCATATGTGTTTGTGTGGGAAAAGTTTTATAGGACATTTTCAAACTAGTTTTCCTGCTGTCTTCTCTCTGTCCCCACTTCCAGATACTTCCTGGATTAAAACCCTTTTGGGTAAATGAAGTTCTCAGCTGTGCTGAAATAACACCTTCTTTGTCTCTCACCAGATATGACTTCCCTACCTCTTCCTGTCTATTTTATTTTGTTTTGTTTTGTTTTTTATTTCCTCTACTTGACCCAGGGGTTTTCTGAATAGAAAGAGAAAATTTATCCCCCACTCCCAGTTTCTTATCTTTGAGGTTTATTTGACTTCTGGAATTTGAATGAAGAATCTCATCATGACTCTAATGTGCCTTCTCTTCAACAAGCCACTACCTTTTTATATCTAACTTGCTAGTTGTTTTGTGGATTAAGCCAGTGACAGTTTAGTAAGTGATTTATTGACCCATGATGTTTAAGAAATTGAATGAAGGGGGAGATGACTACAAAAAAAATTACTTTAATAAATAACTTTATAACTATAATGCTTTCCTTATACAATTTTTTTTAACTACCCAGTCATTCTATAAATTTAAAGCATTCAATTGAATTTTAGGTATTATGACATAATAAATTTACTTATGAAGACTGCAAAGATGTTAGAAAATTAACAATTTTTTTTCAATTTTTTTAAAATCTGTATTTACAAAAAAAAAAACATTGTTTTTGTAAATACAAATTCCAATAAATTTTTAAAAAATTAAAATTTAAAAATAACATTTTTAAAATATTGGGACAATTGAATTGTACTGAATTTTTCATTTATGATTAGTAAATACAGTTTTAGTCTTTGGATGCTACAAATTAATGCAAAATTTACAAGATTTAAGTTAACTAATTATCCTAATTTTTTACAAAATGAAAATAATTTTTGTTAATAATTCTTCATTATTCATCAAAATGATGTCCATAATATATTTTATTCATAAAAAGCAATTAAGCTTTTATAATTAAGCAATATTTTATTTTTATTGCATTTTTTTTTATTTTATTTTATGATTCTGTAATTGAAGGCCCTGTTTGACCCAAAAAATTTGATTTCAATTCTCCAAAGACTTATCTTTATAACAAATATAAATATTAAGCGAAACGAAAGAATTTCAAAATTTATAAAATTAAATGATTAGGGAGTGTGTGTAACAGATTAAAAAAAATTACCTAATTTTTCTAATAAAAGAAACCTTTCAAAAAAATTTCATTTCTGAATATGTCCTAAAGTTTCATTAAAATTCCACAATTATCTGATTTTTACAAGAATTTCTAAATCAATGTTTTTCACTGCAAAAAGATGCTGAATTTTCCAGTACAAATTTATGGTCCATGTTGATGCCAGAAAAACATTCTTTTTAAACTAATTTTTTAAGGTTCTTAAAAAGGATAAAGATAAAATCCTTTGCTCATCCTTCTTCATCATAACATTTTGGGGATAAATTTTTTTAATTTTTGGGCATATTTTTCATGACATGTTTTTTGTAGTGAACTTATGGAGATAACTAAATTTGAATATTATACACAAACTCTGCATTTTGATCATTTGTGTTAATTATTCTTCAGTGTAAGAGAGGATTTGATGACAATTTTGTTTTCTAAACATGTAAAATCTTAACCTTTTTATTGTTAATAACACTAACGTGTACTTTTGTGTAGATACCTCCAAGTATATGAGGAAAATATGCCTTAGATAAAACTATTATAAATCTGTGTCATTATTAAGAATGGTTAAAGGATTTTTTTTTTTATGTAAAAGTTTGTTTGTTTTTTTTTATTTCTTGTAGAACTTTGAATTTTTGGGGGTGTGAAGGGCATCAAAATATGTATAGGTATTTTTAAGTGCTTCTTTCCCTTACCCTCTTAGTGAAAAACAGATTTATTTAGAAAACCTTACAAAGATTAGATAATTGTTGTATTTCAATAAAACAACTTATTCAGAAACAAATTAAATTATTTTTTAAATATCTAATTTTTTTTAAAAAAAAATCCTTTCTAAAAATGGCTTTCTTTTTCTTATTTTTATTTTGTTAATCTGTTACTCTGGTCTCATTTAATTTTGGTCAAACAAACTAGTTGCAGAAAATCTACCCTAAATTTTGTATTAATTTTTTTTTTAAGTCTTTAATTGCTTTTATGAAAAAGTATAGGCCCAAAATTTATACATGAATATTAAGAAAATGACAACACAGCAAGAGAAAGTACCCCTTATATATTAATTTAGGACAACTTGTATTTTGCTCATTGTGAATAATAAATTTAATGTATTACCTTGGAATGAAAACAAATTTTTTTTTTGTTTTACATTAAACCTAGGAAGAATTCTTTTTATATAAAATTTATATAAAAGTTATAATTTCATAAATACCAGGTAATTTTCTGAAAATTAACTTTTTTTTTTTTACGGTATCATAAAAACTGAAGTACATATTTAGATTATTATTCTTTATTGATAAGAGGTTACGAAAATGTCTACTTTATGACTGCATTTTTAACTGAGAATAGCTAATATATTGAATGCTGATAATTTTTTTAGCTTCAGTTAGATTTCTATTTAGAAGTCTATCTGCGGTCAAAATATTCAAAATACATTCCTGTCCACCTCTAATCCCCACCTTCACTGCCGTCAAATCTGTGTTAAACATGGACTTTAAAACAATGTACTTGTATTTCTTTCCTATGGGCAGTTATTCAATTGCTCTCCAACAAGCAAATACCCTAAAACCAACTCTCAACGCAACAGTCTCCATTTCACTTCACATCTGCAAATGGTAGTCATTTTTTACTGAATCATAAATTTTCCTTTCCACAACCAGTCCTATCAGGGTGGTGGGAGAGAAATGGTAATGTTGACTTAATTTGATTAATTTTCTAATTAATTTTTTAATGACTTGGCATTCTTCCTGTTCACACGGGCAAAGTAAAGCATATTTCGCACTGCTTGGTTGCACAAGACAGAGTCAGGAAATATAAGTTTCCTTTTCACATCCATATGTTTCTATAGATTCCATATCCTATGTGGGTTTAATATATATATGTATGTGTGTGTGTGTGTGTGTGTGTGTGTACACACAGACATATTAGGTGTGTGGGTACCCACATAAAAATGGGACTGAGATTCATTAAATGGTCAGGAAAATAGCTATCAGGTTTTCACTTGGGGCATATTATGGCTGGTCTTAGTGTAATCAGACTCCTTGCTTGAACCTATGTGTTTTGCATGACTATTGACTGTGGTATCTGGTGTCTGCAGCCCAATTTATTCTATCAGAACTGGAATGGTCTCCTACATTCTCCTCATCCATTCCTTCTCTACTGGAATTCTGTGGGTGGATTGACTTCATCCTCCATCCCCACAACTTGGTATTGCAACCAGCCTCCACCTGTCTGGCTTTCCCACCATAATAGAAGGCATATTTGATCCAAAAAAAGCATAGCTATTTTTCTACTAAGAATTATTTTTGTTTTCGTTTATTCATCTTGAAGTAAATGACTCATCAATAGTTTAAGGTAAATGACTCATCAATAGTTTAAGGTAAAGTGCTATTATGTTTGTTTTTTTCCTTTTACTGAGGAAATGTCAAACATCATTGCTACTCAATTTACCACTGATCTTTTCTAAGTATAATATTTTGCAAACCTATGGCAAAATTGCATCACTGGGATATTAGGTTGGCATTTCTGTTAAATGCATGCATACTTGCTATGGTTATGTGCATACAAAACTGAATCTACCAACCAAGATTGAATTACAACTGAGGCTGCTTGTTTACTAACACCCTTGAGAAAGGAAAGAATTTTTTTCAGTTTTATTACTAAATATCTTTTACAAAAAAGTTTTATCACAAGTATGTATTGTTGATGAGAAAAATTGGTAATTATACACTTCAGTAAACCACTCCCTCATAACTACCTTCTACCAAAGCAATAGTCATCTTTGTCACCTTTGACAGGGAACAGTTACACAATAATTTTATTGGTCAGACAAAGGATAAAAGCATGTTCTCAGTAATCAGTACTCAATTGCCAAATGAGCATATACTTCACATGCTTATACGACTGTTAAATTTACATATTTTACAAATAAATTTATGCGTGATTCAGTTTACACTTTTTCTAAAATTACCAAATTTGTATTAAAACACAATTTAACCTGAATGTATGGCTGAAAAATCTTCCATTCCCTCATTTTCTGTATCTCCCTCTCCTCTTATTCCCCCTTCCCTTATTCTCCCCATTTCATTTCTCCCTCTCCTCTTATTCCCCCTTCCCTTATTCTCTCCATCCATCTCATTTCTCCCTCTCCTTTTATTCCCTCTCCTCTTATTCCCTCTCCTCTTATTCCCTCTCCTCTTATTCCCTCTCCTCTTATTCCCTCTCCTCTTATTCCCTCTCCTCTTATTCCCTCTCCTCTTATTCCCTCCCCTCCTATTCCCTCTCCTCTTATTCCCTCCCTCCTCTTATTCCCTCTCCTCTTATTCTCCCCATCTCATTTCTCCCTCTCCTCTCATTCCCCCTTCCCTTATTCTCCCTCTTTTCTCATTCCCCCTTCCCTTATTCTCCCCATCTCATTTCTCCCTCTCCTTTCCTCCATCTGTCTTCCTTCTCCCAACCTTAATTGTGTGTGATATTAGTTTAATTTCCTTTTACATTGAGTTATTACTATATTTTTTTCTATTTTAGCTTCCAAGTATTTCAATAATTCTACCTATGCAAAATACCAGTTTTCCCTTGGTATATTTTGTTTATCAAAGTAGGATTTAGACAATCTTTTACATAATCACTTTAAATATTTAACTTCTTATTCAAGTTGATTAGAATTCTAACACTAAAGCTTTATAGAATTACTAATACTGAATCACTAATATTTCATTTTGTTTGAACCAAAGCTTGTTTATAAAATTGGTATTGAATGTATCTTGATTGTAACTGACTCTTTAGAAAATATTATTAGTCTCTTCAACAATGCTCTTTATAATATGCCAAAGTTGCAAGAACAACTTGGAGAGAAAAGAAAAAAAACTAAATGGGTGGTCCTTGATTAGACTGAGGCTCTTGCTTGACCTTCCTTTTTCTTTTTTTCTCCAAAACAAGTCATGCACAGTTTTCCTGTCCGCTTGTCTTCAAAATGTCCTGTAATTTTCCTCATGTGCTCTAAAAATTTCAACTCTTTTTCTGGTGTCAAATATGTATCCCTTTTGTTTCCATTTTCTTAAAAATTTTGTCATTGCTTAAATGTTCAGTGCCTCATATTCTCAGCATCCTTCTGTAGAATAACATTTCTGTTGTCCCAAGTATTTTCATGTAATGATATGAACAAATGAATGTTACATGAGAATAAATAACAATGTATGACACAGAATGGTAGCCAACATCCTCAAAATATCCAAGTAGAGCAGTGAAAATTATTTGTATTTGTTTTTTGATCTGTGAACTTACCATAAATCTTGAAAACCAATTGAATAGACAGCGAAAAAGATAATTTATAACAGTTTGAGATCCTGTGAACCAATTGAAATTAAAATTTGCAGTCATACCAAAAGTCGAGCCTTCATTCAAAACTAATGATTGCCTTTGTTTATGGTGAGATTGAAATTAGCTCTTGGAAAATCAAATGATCGACTATGAACTGTTAGGTTCATTGACAGTTGCAATCAACAAAAAGTGTATACAATTAGGTAATAGAAAGGATATAATATTCCAGTGGGGTCATGTTTGGCCACATGTTTCTTTGATGACCAGGTAAAATCTGTATCAATTTGGCTGGAATGTTTCCACTTATTCACTACTAGCAGTATAGCCCGGCGTTGCTCGGGTGTAATGAAAGCTTTAAAACTAATCCATAGTCCTGGAGCTCAGACTCTTTGGACGTTGGCACAAAAGACTAAAAAGCAATAGTTGTTTCCAGTTAAAGTGAAACCCCAGACTGAAAGAAAAATGAATGGATGTAAGTCAAATTTTGATTTCCTGGTATCAGTATCAAATAAGTTTTTTTCGTCATAAACTGAATTTTGAAGGCTAAATAAGTCCTCTGAGTAAATGGTACCATGGCTGAGACTGAGAACTAGAATTATACCTACTTAGAGCCAAACCCGAAGCAAAAACTAAAATAAAAGGGCTGAAAAAAATACATACAGGCAGATAAACAGACACACACACACACACACACACACACACACACACACACACACACACACAAACATCTTGCCTTTTATTTATATATATATATATATTATCAATTTTCTGCACTATTGTAAAAACTGCAACTTTGAAACTTCTGAATATCGTTTCTTATATTTTTGTCTATGAGTGTATCAAATTTGATTAAAATCGGACCACTCCTTCTATAACCTGATTTTTTCGATTATCGGTTTTCGATATTTATCGGGGGTACCTCGACACAAAACCTAGCTAAGAACACTCGCAGACACTTATAGTACAACTGTATAAATTTTCAAGAAAATCGGTTCAGCCGTTTCGGAGTCTATAGGTAACGGACACACACACAGTTTCATTTATAAATAAGTTTAGATAATCAGCAGATACTGCACTTTCTGGTATTAATTAGTTTATCTTGATCATTATAGAAATTTCAAGGGGATGAAAAAGGTTTAATTTCTATAGAAAACTGTAAATGTCACATAATGCAGTTCTTTGTTGCAAAAGATAGAACATTTCTGGAAAACTTCAAATTGACATTACCTGAAAGATGATTAGAGACATCAAAACAAAATTGTAAAAATGTTTCCTTTTTACATAAAGTAAGTTTTTGGTTACTCAATAGTTTTGCATCATAGTTGCTAAGAAAAGCATTTTAAGCAGTGTATGTGCATTGTGGTGCATTGGATATCGGCTCGGAACAAGAAATCAGGGAGCCAAGTTCGAATTCCAACTGAATTCATTGTATTCACTTACATGCAAATACCCTTGGGAAAGGTATTAATACATCTATTCCTTCCAGTTATGGGTTAAATAACAGGACAGATTGGGTTCTATAGCTTTGGTCGGCAACCAGTCTACTGCAGAAAGCAATGGCCACCTACTGCGGGATAATCTTCTGCCTAGTCAGTCATGTCTCTTTTGAGACATGATCGTTCAAGCATGTATCACGGATGGCACTTAACTTATACAAGATATCGCACAAAGAAATTTGAATTTATTAGTCTACTCATCTGTTAAATCACTCAACATTTCCCCCTGTCCTGCCAGACCTTTCACACACATCTTGATATCACTCCAAATGAAGAACCTTTTTCTGAAGAAGCCTTTTCATGCCTTAAACTTCCCTGGATAGCACTTCATATCCATAAGTAGGTATAAAAGCTTTCAGCTCTTCTATCTATATTTGCTTAAATCAACTGAAACTAAAAAAAAATTTTTTTTTCCTCTTCTTTCAGAACCTGGTCTTACCGAGGTCTGCTATAGCACGTTAGCACTGGATTACATGCAAAAGACTCGTCCTCCACATGCCTTGTGGATGTATACACCAGCCTATCACAAGTCGCAAGACTACCTGCTACGATGCAACCAGTACCTTGAAAATGAACAGAGCACACCTTTTGCACAGCCCACAGATGATGCAGATGACTGTGTTGATCCTGAAAATCATGCAACAGAATCAGAATGCACAACCAGTGACAGCCAAAATCGGCCAGAATGCTTAGCAAGGAACAGTAGTCAGAACTCATGTAGTTGCAATAACTCGTCCTCAGACTATGTATTCTTTAATCCCACACAGAATGACTATTTGGAAAAATAACACAGTGAAAATAACAAATCCTAGAGAGGAACCAAAAAAATTCACAAAAATAAATACGCGTGCTCTTTCTCTTTCTGATACGCGTTTGACACATGTAAAAAGGAATGGCTTATGTGATGAACACGTGCACTTGCAGAAAGAAGAGTGTTTAGCTGAAATTGGCAAAGGTGTTGCCACCGATGTTTGTACCATTTGTCTTTGATCTTTTATGCTTCCCACTGGAACTGACCAAAATTAAAATTTGTGTGATGAAAAAAACTGAACAAATGGGAGGGGAAAATAGACAAAACAAATGAAAAGTCGATCTTTAAATATATTTGTTTAAAGTTACTTCTATGAAGACTTTTTTTTTCTATAAGGCTAAAAGAAAACCTTTTAAATTCCCTTGCTTAATGCTTGAGTCAAAGATATTAGTAGTTTTCTAAGAAACCAAACATGCTACTGAAAACTTACTTAGATTTTAATCAGTAAAACTTGTAAAATCAGATGACCCTCCCTTCCCACCCGTCCGACCTTGCTGCAAAACAAATCTGGTTACAAATGGATTTTGAATTCATCTTTCTGCAAGTACCTGCTGTTTTTGTTTTACCTTGCCTAAAAGAAAGTGCTGAAGTATAATAGCTGTATTCCACTTTTTTTTATGTCTTTCTCTATCAAAACATTGGCTGAAGATAACCTTAAAAGTATTATTTTCTTTTTGGGGATGCCCCTTTTCTCTGTATTAATATCCAGTTTTCACTGTTTATTATTAGATGCTTGAAAAGGGAGGTTTCATTAATTTTTTCTTTTTTTTTTTTTTATATATTTTATTCCATTTAAAAATGAGGAAAATGCAATAGTCCTTTTTCTCTCTTTTGAAAACTTTGCTTGGATTTAAACTTTATCATTTGACCAAAATTGATGAATTACTCTTTCATTTCCCTTCAAGGCATTTAACTCCCTTTTTAATTTGAAATGTAATTTTTCAAATTTTTTTAAAAAAATCTTAATTTCATCACTTTACCGAGCCATCTAAAAATAAGGTAATTATTGAAAAGGCTCTCTACAGTGTTCTATTGCAAGCATACAAAATTTGATTCCATCCTTCATTATTTCTGAAAACAAAAACTTAAAATTTTTTTCTAGATTTAAAAAAAAAAAAAAAATGAAATTCTCTTCTGCTCTTCAAATCCTAGTCAAAGAAAAAAGATGTTTATTTATTCCATGTCTTCCAAACCAACAGTAGGAATTCTACCATTTTGGGAAGTGAATAGGAGAGAAGAAAAGGCCCTTAAAATCCAGGCTGAGTGACCACAGAATTATTTTTTATGATTCCATATATTTTTTTACATAACTGTTACGTTTGGGTGCTTGTGCACAATGCTTGACTAGCAAAAAAAGAGGAAACACCGAAAAAAGACTGATTGGTTTTAACAAAAAAAAAAAAACTTTTTGGGAATTTTTTTCTTATTTATATCATTCAAGATTTTTCATTATAAAGGAAGAGAAATGTATATATTTATTGAATTGAATTTTTTTTTTATTTTTTAACCCCTTCAAAGAAAAATCTTTTGTCTCAGTAAAAATAAATTCCATGTTCCCAAGTAAACAAGTTAGTGTTTTGTTGTTGTTTGTTTTTTTCCATTTGTAATTTTCTATGTTTTATTGTGCCTTTTAGAATTTTTTTTTTGTGTTTATTGGTTTTATAATCTTAACATTTCTTGGCTTGTTTCAACCAATTTGCATCCTTGGAGACTTTTTGTTTTTTGCCTTTTCTCTGAAGTGTTTGTAAAAATATCTCTGGACCTTTTCAACTTCTCTCAATGTGATATCCAACAGATTTTTACTACTCAGCAAGATTTGAAGACTGGGACTAATATTATCATCCCAACAACTTTCATTAATCCTTTCATTTCATAATTTATTGGGTTATGGCTAACCCCCAGCCATTTTTTTTATTTTTTCTTTCCTCCTCCACTTATCCAAGTAACAGCACCAGGTTAGTAGGATTTAAAATATTGTCATAATCTTTGGGTTTTTGTCTTTAGTTTTAATTGATTGATTTGCCTGCTACAGCTTATCAATAGATTGCAAGTTATTTAAAGCCAGAAAATACTTCTAATATACTGTTTAATCATTTTAAAAAAAAAACAATCTTAACTCAAATACAAGTATACATTAAAAATAATTTTTAGACAAATTAAAAATGTCGGTTAATCCATTTCATAAAAGATTTTGTAAAAATTTCATAAATGTGTTTGTATGAATATCAATAAATATACAAATATTTTTCTGGCATTAATAAAACTGCTCCATGTATGTCAGATGTATTAAGTACATATTAGTAAATATACATACATATTATCCTATATTTATAGCATGACTCTGAGTTTCATGCCCTATTCGATCATCAGGTGCATCTTATGAACTGGTCATATTATTTATATAAATAGTTCATAATATATAAGTTCATAGCACATGAAACTCAGTCATGTGAGAGACAAATAAGTTATAAACCTAACCTTCCATAGTTAACATCCCAATAAAATAACACCAAGCCAAGTAAAAAAAACAAAAAAAAAACAAACCATTAACTACTAAATGAAGGGAAACAAAAAATGGGCAGGCAAAGACGTTAACAAATTTTTTTTCCCATTTTAACATTAATTAAAACAGATTACACCTATATTTTAAAAAAATTAAGACCACAGAATTATCCTAAATATAAGTTCTCTCTGATACTAGATATTTTTTGACTCTGAGCCAAAGGAATAAAGAGACAAAATTATGAAACGAAGAAATAACCATGACATTCTACACATATGCACCTGTGTGTGAACACACACACACACACACACACACACACACACACAAATCAACACCAATATATTAAAAAAAAAAAAAAACGCCATTTCTTATCTTTTTTTTTAATCTAATCTAAACTTATTTATAAATGGAACTTTGTGTGTGTGTGTGTGTGTGTGTGTGTGTGTGTGTGTGTGTGCCCGTTACCTATAGACTCCAAAACGGCTGAACCGATTTTCTTGAAAATTTACACAGTTGTACTATAAGCATCTGCAAGTGTTCTTAGCTAGGTTTTGTGTCGGTACCCCCGATAAATATCAAAAATCGATAATTGAAAAAATCAGGTTATAGAAGGAGTGGTCCAATTTTTATCAAATTTGATACGCTCATAGACAAAGATATAAGAAACGATATTCAGAAGTTTCAAAGTTGCAGTTTTTACAATAGTGCAGAAAATTTATAATATATATATATATATATATATATATATAAATAAAAAGGCATAATGTTTGTGTGTCTGTTTATCTGCCTGTATGTCTACTTTTTCAGCCCTTTTATTTTAGTTTTTGCTTTGGGTTTGGCTCAAAGTAGGTATAATTGTAGTTCTTAGTCTCAGCCATGATACCATTTACTCAGAGGACTTATTTAGCCTTCAAAATTCAGTTTACGACAAAAAGAACTTATTTGATATCAATACCAGAAAATCAAAATTTGACTTACATCCATTCATTTTTCTTTCAGTCTATGGTTTTGCTTTAACTGGAAACAACTATTGCTTTTTAGTCTTTCGTGCCAACATCCAAAGAGTCTGAGCTCCAGGACCATGGATTAGTTTTAAAGCTTTCATTACACCAGAGCAACGCCGGGCTATACTGCTAGTTTAATATATGAATAACAAAAACTAGAGAATTGAAATACATTTCTAATAGCTCCTGGCAAATGAGCTAAACAATTACAGAAAGGTTTGTCTTCGACACTCTGTGGGTGAAGGGCTGAATATAACATAACATCAATCAGCTAAATGACAAATTTTATATTTGTATTAATTCTGTATAGATTTTGTATGTACACTAACAATTATAAACATATTTGGGTAACCATTGTTTGTCTGCTCTAACCTTTTTGTCATACTCCGCCGACTCACCCAGTACCTACAAAATTGCATATATATATATATATGAACACCTGTTAGTTTAGTATCAGGAAAACAGTGTTTATTCTTTGTTCAACTCTAAAATCTGATCACCCTGACCTGACTTATAAAATTATTACAGATTGTATACAAATCATTTCATTTAGCTAAGAAATATGAATGTCTTAGTAGAAACAGTTAGCAACACTGTCTGCATTACCTAGCCTAAGAATTGAACTCCCAATTATGCCCACCATATTCACAAACCAGCATTTTAATACACACGGCTTAAGAATAGTATGACTTGGAATAGTATTTTATACGAGTGGGCTCATGCTGTCAAAAATGGTGGCAAAATATATCAATTTGCCGTCTTAAATGACAGCAACATATTTATTGATGTACCTTCTATTGAATCTTATATTAAGACATAAGAATAAAATAATCGAAAAGACAGGAGGGAAATATAAATTATATATATAATTTATAAGAAAAATTAAGACACGTTATTTCATGGTGAATCGGAAGTATAGGCCTATTTAACAGGATTTTACATGAACGAGATTCACAAAAACCTAAAATAACGGTCGCTCCCTTAAAAGAAAAAATTAAGAAAAATACATCAGTTTGGCGAACACATACACATATTCATACACACAACAGATGACACGATATATATATATATATATATATATATATATATATATATATATACCCATACACAATGGCACTTAACCTCATCTCCCAAAGCAAAAGGAAAAAGTTCCTGATTTTTTTCAGATTCTCTATCAGTACTGACAACTCTACAAAATAAAAAATTAGAAAACCCACTGATCATAAAACTATTGTGCAAATTGATATCATTGTCAAATACAAAAGAAATTATCCTTTGTTGGATTCCAAGCCATATGGAAATTCGATGAAATAAGGCTGACATAGCTGCCAAAAATGCATATAAAGAACCCATTGACCAAACATGAGATCCCATACACAGATTTAAAGGTAAAAATACAATCATATATCCCCCAAAATAAATGGCAAATCCACTGGAACAACTGCAATCCAAATAAATTACTAACAATAAAACCCAATCTGGGTGAATGGATACAGGATTACCGGGAATCACGAAGGGAAGAAGTTATCTTTTCTCGACTCCATATTGGACATACTAAAATAACTCATCTATTTATACTGGAAAAAAAAGGAACCACCATGGTGTACAGCTTGTCATGCCCCGTACACTGTAAGACACTTCATGATGGACGGTACTGACTTTTCATCTATATGAAAAAAGTATTACAACAAAAACAATAAAGGAACTATTTGAACACACCAAGAATTTGAACACACCAAGATAGAGCATTTAATGGCATATTTAAAGAAAATAGGACTATACAATAAAATTTAATTAAAATAAAAATATTTAAAAATTCTAATGTATACAACCACTCTAATGCAACAACTTCAAAACGAATGTGATCCCAAAATACAAAGGCTGACCCTTAAATGATCATAATGGTTGATGAGTCGTTAAACTCAAACCAAGACCACAAAGGTGTTTATTAAAATAAAGATCTATACTTCACTACTGGATGACATAATTACAAAAAATAAAATAAGGTACTATTAAAGAGCAAACACATGACGAGCTTTAATGACTAGTAGTAAAGAAAATTAATTGAGCCAACACTGCCTTGCTATTCATTTTTTCTCTCTTTCTCTCTCTCAGCATGACAGGGAGGAAAAATTATATAATGGAGAGGATTTTAAGAGGGCAATATCCCAAATGCTTATACCAGAAATTCAACTAAAAACGTCAAAGAATTGTTTAAAAATATATGAAAATGCCTTTGCAAGATACTAAAAATATATGAAAATGCCTTTGCAAGATACTAATAATTCTACTGGATAAGTTTTGTTTTTACAAAACTGGTACCTGTTTAATGAATGAACAAACCACTGTTGTCAAGTGTGTTTTTTCTTAATCGACCCTACTTATCTCTATTCTAAATGCTGCAAATTTGTATGGGCCCAGATGGCCTTGTACAACTGAACTGATTTCTCTATTCATGTCACAATCCATCACATGTCCAGTGTCTAGCCCCTGGAAAAACCAGCTATCAACTTCCTGTTTCAATCAATGATGGCAAGTAATTAACAATGAAATTAATCTTTGAAACCTGTCTTCCTGATTTACTCAAAGGGCAAGCTTACAACTGCCAACAGACATTAAAAAGGTTTGATTGGCACTTGCTGATTTTTCAATATTCATGGGCAAGAAAATAACACTTGTGACACTCCCCACCTCCCAAACTTGAGATCCCTCTCACTTCCATGTCCACATTTTCTTCTGCCCTCATTCGTCTCTAGGTTTGTATATGTACTTTTTTTTTATAATACAATCCGAAAGTACAAGGAATTTTGATAGCATCGCTTGAAGTGAGTAGAATATGACCTTTTGCTGTTATCCTTTGTAAAAATCACAGTCCACCAAAGTATTCCTGGAAGATAGTTTTTAAGAGTGAACGCTGTAATTGCAAAGATAATTTCAGTACATAAAGCATTAATAAGGAGTTATAATAGATGTTCACTTGCCAACTCAAAATTTCGGGGAGTTCAAGAAAATTGAATTGTTCAGAAATCATAGTGGATATCAGCTTGAAACGAGAAATCAGAGAGCCGAATTCAAATTCAGTTGCATTCACTTATACGCAAATACCCCTGGGAAAGATATTAATCCATGTCTTCCCTCCAGCTGTGGGTCAAATAACAGGACAGATTCGGGTTCTATAGCCTTGGTTGTCGACCAGTCTGTCGCAGAAAGTAATGGAAACCTACTATGGGAAAATCTCTTTCGAGACATGATCGCCAACCGTGTATCACGTATGGCACTTGACTAGCTATTCTTAAGATGCTTATTGTATGGCATAAACTTATTTGAAATTATTCTCTTACATGTATTAGATTTTATACATACATAATTGGGAGTTAGTGAGTGATTGATTCATTTTCTATGGCTTATCAACCCTTTCCAGGTTATTTAAAACCAGAAAATATTTTTAGATTGTAAGTTTTTTTGTTTTTTTTAGATGATAATGGTGTGATGTACACAAGTCTTACTAATTGATCCATAGTGAGGGAAGAAGTGAATTCATACCTTTCTCAATGTTATTTACCCTTAAGTGAATATAACGAACCCAACAGGAATTGGAACTCGGCCCTCTAATTTACAATTCCATTACACCATCCAAACAGCATCGGGTATTGCTAAACAGTCACCTATCTAGATACTAACCGGGCTCGACTTTGCTTAACTTCGGTGCTCGTACAAGGTATGATGTAGCCGCAAGCAATTGAATGTTTATGTCCTGTTAGGACGCGTCCAATATTTAGTATTTGGTTGGGGACATGCACATGCAACAGAAGTTATTCCCCCACTAAAAAAAAAAAACAATGAGTGGGAAGCAGATAGCTTAGGCCTATTCATAAAACAAGCCAGCTAACTGCCTGGATTGCTGACGGGGGAGATGTCACACTCTCACAGCTGATGGACAAATCTTGCAAGTTAAAAATTGACTTCACTAAAAACAAACTGGTAGCTAAACTGTCTATGGTTGGAAGTTCACTGTATTGCATATTAGCAACTTAAAGGAATCACTGCAAGGGTACGAGCAACAATTTCTGCCTTGGTTAAGCATTTATTAAACAGATAAGAAAAGAGAGTCCTGTTATCATTTTCTGT
>JBBBDQ010001178.1:0-452500 GCA_037127315.1 Ascarosepion bandense | reverse complement strand
CGAGTAGCTCATTTTTTGCCGGTGAAATATTCAATAATTAGGAAAATTTTGCAAAAAATCAAATAATGGCGGGATTTTGTTGGAACTTTCAAGATTTATTCACAAATGACTGAAATTGTTTTTGAAATCATTACTTTCATAAAATCTTGGTAAAAAATATATTTTTTTTTTACATATGTCACCCCCTTCAATTAATTTCCTGACATTTCTATAAATTGAACACTGTCCGCAAATTTTGTTTTAATTAAATGCAGGATTAATAGGGGGGATGTAAATCACCTATTCTTATGTGCATAAAATTGCTACTTTTCAGAAAATCTGTTCTAAATATTGAAAAAATAAAAAAAATAAAAATAAACTTTTAATTACTTTTATAAACAATATATATTAAGGATATGATAGTCTGAAAAGAAACATTTCGATGAATAATAAATTTTTGCAAGAATTATTTTCATTTTGATTTAGATTTTTTAATTAGAATAATTTATAAATTTTCAAAAATCTTTTAAAATTTCTTCCAATCACTGTACGCCTTAGGCTATTAAATTAATAAGTTAAGACTATATTTGTAAACCAAAAATTGAAAGGCTTCATACAAATCTTGACGCACCAAGATTTTATATATATATATATATATATATATATATATATATATATATATTCTAAACATATACTGTTAAATATAAGAGACAATGAATGTCTATTATGTTTAATCATGAGCCGTTCTAAACGTCGTATTTTGGCTTTAATTTCAGTTGAAAATAAAGACAAAAACTCTCCAACATTTGGATAATTTTTTTATTAATTTGGTTCTAAGCTTTCGGCTCACTTGAACCATCTTCAGAGAGGTTACAAGGACGTTAACACAAAAACATCCACCATCAGCGACGATTTTATTTTGTGTTGACATAAAACTCTGCTGGGAGTTTTATTATTTTGTTACCGTCCTGTTTAGGATGCGGTTTCCGGCTTTCTCTTTTCCAATCTTCTCACTTTTTTTTTTTTTTTGTTTTTTTCAATTGGAGTAGACTAAACTATCGCCCGGTTCACACTCCTCCCACGTCTATTGAACAGATGAAGAGGCTCATCCCTTGTTCCCTGTTTAGGATGTGGTTTCTGGCTTTCTCTTTTCCAATCTTTTCACTCCTATGTAGCCCCCTGCACATCAGTGGCGTTACCGCCTTGCTTGGGGTGATATGAGTTAAAAAAAAAAATAGCGAGGTAATTCAAAAATGTTGAATTATTCTCTATTTGATCTTCTACACAAAAAATAATCAAACAGCCCCCTGCACATCAGTGGCGTTACCGCCTTGCTTGGGGTGATATGATTTTTTAAAAAAATAGCGAGGTAATTCAAAAATGTTGAATTATTCTCTATTTGATCTTCTACACAAAAAATAATCAAACAGCCCCCTGCACATCAGTGGCGTTACCGCCTTGCTTGGGGTGATATGATTTTTAAAAAAAATAGCGAGGTAATTCAAAAATGTTGAATTATTCTCTATTTGATCTTCTACACAAAAATAATCAAACAGCCCCCTGCACATCAGTGGCGTTACCGCCTTGCTTGGGGTGATATGATTTTTTAAAAAAATAGCGAGGTAATTCAAAAATGTTGAATTATTCTCTATTTGATCTTCTACACAAAAAATAATCAAACAGCCCCCTGCACATCAGTGGCGTTACCGCCTTGCTTGGGGTGATATGATTTTTTAAAAAAATAGCGAGGTAATTCAAAAATGTTGAATTATTCTCTATTTGATCTTCTACACAAAAAATAATCAAACAGCCCCCTGCACATCAGTGGCGTTACCGCCTTGCTTGGGGTGATATGATTTTTTAAAAAAATAGCGAGGTAATTCAAAAATGTTGAATTATTCTCTATTTGATCTTCTACACAAAAAATAATCAAACAGCCCCCTGCACATCAGTGGCGTTACCGCCTTGCTTGGGGTGATATGATTTTTAAAAAAAATAGCGAGGTAATTCAAAAATGTTGAATTATTCTCTATTTGATCTTCTACACAAAAATAATCAAACAGCCCCCTGCACATCAGTGGCGTTACCGCCTTGCTTGGGGTGATATGATTTTTAAAAAAAATAGCGAGGTAATTCAAAAATGTTGAATTATTCTCTATTTGATCTTCTACACAAAAAATAATCAAACAGCCCCCTGCACATCAGTGGCGTTACCGCCTTGCTTGGGGTGATATGATTTTTTAAAAAAATAGCGAGGTAATTCAAAAATGTTGAATTATTCTCTATTTGATCTTCTACACAAAAAATAATCAAACAGCTGTGAAAATAGTAAATAAAAAAATATAAAAATAAAAATACGCACAAATGGCATCAAACTTTACATTTTTCAATTCTTCTAATACTCAATAAAAATCATCTCTTTAAGCAACCGGAAAAAAAATTTAAACAACACTGAAAATCACAAATAAATTTTTCAAAAATAAATATTTACACACATATTACAATTTATATATTGTAATATTACAATAATTCAATATATAAATATTTTTTCCCATTTTAAATTTGAAAGGAAATAATTTGTTTTGTTAAATTATAAAAGCATCAACTCTCGAAAAAAAGTTTTTGAGTTTTATTAAATGATTTTGATAATTATTTTAGTAAGGCTTCAGGACAAATTTGCAAAATTTTCTGATTTCATATTACAAAATGCATCCTTTTTTTTTTTTTTTCAGAAATAATATATTTCGGAGCTTTCTTGTTGTAATACTATTAAAAATATTTGTCATAATTTTTTAAAGTATTCAAGACGTATCAAAATTGGAGTGTAACTGACCCAACCCAAAAGTATTTTTACAAAGTTTTCTAGTAGAATAAACATTTCAGTATACAATTCATTCCTTAATGAATAAGTTCTGAAATTTTCATGTAAATCTGATTTGGGATAAATTTTAAGAACAGTGGTTATTTTTTATTTATTTATTTATTTATTTATTTTTTTTTTTAGCTTTCATTTCGGGGGGAAAATCAGTTTTGGTGGTACCTAGAAAACTGTTTATGATATATCGATAGGATGTGCGTGGAACTGGGCCAAAATATTTCCACACTTTTCTGCAATAATAACTTATTCATGCGTATGTAATAAATACTGAAAATTTCATTTAAATCGGATAATTCCTAAATTTTTGGTTAATTTTAAAAACTAGTATTTTTTCTTTTGGGTTTGTGTGTGCTCTTTATTTTTTATTTATTTATTTTCTTAATTTTGCTTTCGTTATAAAGCGCGCATGCATTATAGTGATACCTAGAGATTTATACCTGATTTTTACAGGATACACTTCCTTCCGTCTCTATTGATTATGTGCCGTTGTCGTAATATTGTTCAACATTTCTAAGATAGAAAGAAGCATTGTGCATTATTTTCTAATTTATAATCCGTTAAGCGATGAAATCTCGGCTTTGTAACTCGCTTTAACAATGGCCTTCTAGCATCGACTGCATCTTTGTTGCATACCGATGAGGATTAAATAATAGTTTCATTTGAACTAAGACATTAAGACATGGTCTAAGGGGAGATAAGTAGTTGAATGTCTGTTAGTGTTTCATCAGTGATTGTCTTCTCTTTGCCTTGTCTTTTTTTTCTCTTTTTTTCATACGCGTGAGCACACATTTTCATACCGATATTTTTTTCAGAAATGTCTATTGTAAAAGGTTGCATGTTTACATCTAAAAGCCCATATAATGGGTAGGATTTTAATTACTAAATTCAGAATAAGCCATTTTCACTGGTACAAACAAAATATTTTCCTACGCTCTTCGCTGTTCCCAGTTTGTACCGGCCATTGTCAGACCTTTAAAAAGTCTGTCGGACTTTATTTTTCAAATGAGGCTACCATTCACTAAAAAAAAAAAATGATTAAAATTATTTTACTATTTCCAGTAAGCAAAACACTCTTGTGTTTTTTTCTTGTTTTTTTTATGTTTTTTGTTTTTGTTTTTGTTTTTAACAGAAATTATATTTATTGGAATCTAAAAATTTTCAATTGTTCGGCTATTTTTTGGCGATCGACACATTTGCAAACAAAAATTAATTCTCGGTTTTAAAAAATCTTGCAAAAATAAAATATATATCTGTGACACGTTATTTTTGGAAAATTAGCAAATTTAAAGTTAAATTAATCTGATTTACACAAGTATTATTTGTTTATAGCATGAAATTTAGAAGAAAAGTATTTCTTAATCACGAAGGTGTGAAATGATTGATGAGTGAAATTAGTAATATCAAGGCAGATGTGGTGATAGCTAAGTATTGTTGACCAAAATTGACATAATAGTCTAAATTCCTGTAAAGAAAAGAAACTGTGAAACACGTGATCTTTTATTGTAACACAAAAAATTCCATAGTTAAAAAAAAGTCTTAACCACAAAAAAAAAAATTAAAAAATTATTTAAAAAATCTTTTGGACCGAAGATTTCTATTAAACTTTTCAATTTCGATTAGTAAATATAGTCTTCACTTAATAAGTTAATAACCTAGCCGTGACAAGGCTTTGAAGAATTTTTTAAATATTTTTGAAACTTTATAAATTATTATAATTTAAAAAGAAAAAAATGAAACCAATTCTTGTAAATATTTATTATTCATCAAAATTTATTTTTTCTTCACACCATAATGTTCTTAATATGCATATATATTTTTAAAGCAATTAAAAGCTTATCTAATGCCATAGTCTTATTGCATTTTTTTAAATTTTACTATTCGGAGCAGATTTTCCAAAAAACGGTCAACTTTTTGAAAAAAAAATTATTCACATTCCCTAATGAATTCTGCGTCTATGATACAAATTTTCGATACAAAATTTAATTTCTTGAAATTTCATGAATTTACATGGACGTGTGTAACAGATGTAAAAATATATATTTTTTTTTTACCAAGATTTTATAAAAAATAATGATTTCAAAGATAATTTCATTCGATTATATATAAGTCCTGAAAGTCTGAAAGTTTCATTAAAATACGTCAATTATTTGATTTTTACAAGCATTTTCAAATTAATGTGTTTATCAACGGAAAATTTTTTTTTGCGTAATATTACATTATCTATAGTAAACTCTGGTAATAATCTGGCTGACGAAAAACAAAACAAGATTTTTCACCAAAATTTTGAACGTGTTCGAAAGAATTAAAAAAAATTTAAAAATAATTAAATTTACTTAATTTCCTCTTAATAATAACATAAACATTTTGACGGAAAAACTTTGTTTTTATTAAGTTTGGGACTTTTTTTTCTTCATGCTATGCTTTTTCTAGTGCAAGTACCTACATGAAAATATATATTTTTCTTGTGTTAATAGAACAGTGGTTGATGTAATATAAAAGAGCTATTATTAATAAATATAAATATTATCCTACCTCTCTTGCTCGACTCTGAGTTTCAATCACAAGTACATATTATGAAATAACCGTTTCTAGATTTGAACTTTTATTTTTGATTCTCGCTTTGTTTAAGGTCGTTATAAGTTATAGATTTAGGGTGCCATCTTTTAATTTATTAAATATATAATTTAATTTGGTTTATACCGATACCTAAACATGAAATTGGAAAGCAAAATCGCAGAAATTATAGATTAAAAAAATTCTATTAATTGACGGCTTTAATGAATATTATCTCGAGGATCTATAGTTTACTTTTGTTGTTTTCTTAGTGTAGGATAAAAAAAACTGAAGTCGTCAATTAATAGAATCAGCTATGAATACTGTAGTAATGTTCTAAAATGTTTATAATTTTTTTTTTTTTTTTTTATGCTTTAACACGTGCATGACCATGACATTACAATATAAAAAAATTCCATTTTGGATAATTTTCACGTTCTTATGAACGCTAAGCAATTCGTCAGCCGTTATATTTGAAGGAAGAAGAACATTTACAGTACTTTTTAGCAACACATTTTTGCGGTTATTTTTTTGTTAGCACAACTTATATTCCTGAAGATGATCTCGGAAGGAGATTGAAAGTACTTGGGAACATCGAGAAATGAATAATAAAATCAACTGTCAAAGTTACAGCTCATTTCTTACATGTTTTAATGATAATGCGCGAAAGAATACCCGTGAATATGAATGGATTTTATTAAAAATAAGCAGACACAATGTTTGCAATTTATTTAATCTGACATGCCTAATACGCTACTATATAATCTAATATGCTGCCTAAACACACATCATCATCATCATCATCATCATCATCATCACCGCTCATTCAGTAATGAATTAGATCACTCTGGCCACTGGCGTATGATACATCATACGCTAAAAGTCTGCCTCCTTCTACCGAGCGCCCATAGCTCAGAGGTAGAATCGCCGACTGACGCTAATTCGATCGGGTTTTCAATCCTGGGTTAAAAGCAATCGGATGTCTAACCATACTGATGAGCTGTGATACAGCGAAACAGATCTGTCTGCGGATGACTATATATATATATATATATATATATATATATTCAGCAGGAGTGGGTGTCCAGAGCAAAATAATCTGACGGAACCCATCCATCTTCACGTTAGTTTTTTAATTCAAAATAGTTCTTCTCCTAGTCTGGTTGCACTACGAAGTTCTCTGTTAATTAACTGGAGGAAGATGGATTAATATTTCTTTCCCCACTCCCAAGAAGAGAAACTGTGACATGAACGACACGGAACCAAGTCCACTTTATACATCAATGACTATTAAACAACTAGCAGATCCATTACAGAGTGCGATGGATAAATTGTCGTCCAAATTACGCAAACATCAAAATAACTCATTTTGGCGGATATATTTATCAAAATGACACAAAAATATTTTGAAATACTAAAAAGTAAATTTATTCAATAATCTCTTCTGGACGGTCTCCTTGTTTAATTTGGTGAATGATGCCATAATGAACCTTACTTTTATCCAGTTCATCTTTGGTGTTACAATGAGTTTTGTTAGTTTCTTGCTCAACTGTACCCTAGACATAATAATCAAAAAGTGTTGCAGTCTGGATAGTTAGATGGAGAGATGTAAGGAGTGATGTGATCGTAAAAATTGTCTGACAGCCATGACCGGGTTTTCTTGTTTGTGTGGCATGGGGCATAGTCCTGTTGCCAGACATAGGGTCTTCCATCAACTACTATCTTGACCAAGTGAAACACTACCTTCTCAATGCACTTGATGTAGGCCTCCGTGTTGAATCTAAGACCATGTAGAAAGATGAATAGAGGCATATAATCGCCATAACTGGTGATCAATCCAAACAGCATGGTTTTGGCTGGAAAGTCATCTAACTCTTTCCATATCCTCTGCACGTTCCTCAGATTAAATTCACACCCAAACACTCTGAAATGTCCGTATTGGGACTTCCGGTGCAATTGCTATGCAGTACAGTATATCGTTTGCAAATTTCTGGTGGAGTGAATTACGTCATGGTGCTTTTTTTCTTACAGACATTGCCCAACTCACCCTACTGTACTATGCATTCGACAAAATCAAAAGCAATTAACACGTATATACGATATTAACAATAGCAACAATTTATCCATCACTCTCTCTCTCTAAGAAAAAATAAGGCAGACACGTTCCTTTGTAAAATAAAGACGGAAGCTGATGATGGTTCGCCTGAAATAGGCCTATCCCTCCGATTTACCATGAAATAACGTGTCTGCCTTAATTTTTCTTATATTTGCTCTATATGCATTTATATACATATATATTTAGAGCTCTCTTAGAGAATTATCCTACCACTGCTATGTACAGGATACTCCTTTAGATTCTTCTATACCCACACTGCATGCTGATATATATATATATATATATATATATATATATATATATATAAGCAGCATATTCTCATTCAAGAATGTTTGGTTGAATAATCTGGACATATTATGTCCATTTATTTTATTTTAATCCTCTCGAATTAATTTACTATTAAATTCTTTAAGGAAGGCGCCGTAGTTTGTTTTTTTTTTCCCCCCTCCCAAGTACTTTCAATCTTATCCAAGATCATCTTCAGGGGTGAAATACTAAGTCAAAAATCGAATTAGTTGATAGTTGTTAATTTTTTGGTAAATACGCATGAACGCGCGCTGTTAATTTTAAAGGTTAACTGTTAAAGCTATGAGGTTTTTATCTAAAAGAGATAATATTAATTTTTATAAAGTTACAATTTTAAAAACATTGCTATTATATTAAAATTATAATTTTTTATATAATTACAATTTTAAAAATATTGCTATTATAGACATTTTAAGACATTATTGCTATACTGTATACTGCTTATAACTAACTTTATTTAATGTTGGCTGTATGTCCCTTATATCGAGGGCCTCGAGAGTTCGAAGATTTTATTTTTTATTATCATTGTGAAGTATACTTGTTTTATCAATCAATATTTTTTCTGAATTGGGAATGTGGAAAGGAATATGTCTTTAAATGTTGTGCGATAGAACTTATATCCGACATATGTAATGTAAGTATTCTTGATAATGTTGTCGTGAAATCAACTTATATATTAAGCTTTTTGTCAGAGATACAATCTCCCAACTGACATTTAAATTGATATATAATGTTGATCTTTTGCAAAACACTAGTTGACGGAGAATAGTTATTGCGGATGATGAAGTTGATTGTATTAAATTTAGTATAGTTTATAACTGGTTTTATTTTTTACTGGGATCAGTGGGGAATATATTAGAGCTTATGAGATTTTTAGGATTTTCATCTTGTTTATAGTTAGAATGCATTTGATTACGGTATAGTAGGTTGATATGTTTAGGGTTCTTTGAGGAAGTATTATGTTCTTTTTTGTATTTATATTAATATTTCTAATGACTCGTCTAATTTGTTCATCATCGATGTAATTAGGAAAGTCATTATTAATGAGAGCTTGTTTAATGCTCATTTAATTCATTTCAATTAATTTATGGAATCAAGAAAGTATGAAACTAATCAAAATGCGTTGTGGTGCAGTGGATATCGGCTCGGAACGAAAAATCAGAGATTCGAATTCCAATTAAATTCGTTGCATTCATTTAAATATTCGTTGCTTCTCCCTCCAGGTTATAATAGCAGAAAAGATTGGGTTCTATAGACTTGGTTGGAAACCAGTCTACCGCAGAAAGTAATGGCAACCTACTGCGGGAAAATCGTCTGCCCAGTCAACCCAAGCGTGAATCATAACTGACTGATTTAGTGAATTGAACTCGAAACTAGTTCATTTCTTTTTTTTATACTTCTAATTCTAATAGCATAAAAATAAAATGATTAATTCTAAGTTTTATAAAAACTTATAGAATTAAAAATATATTCTTAAATTGTAGGATCCATACAAGTTAATGATGATTTATTTCCAAGCATAATTACCAATTCCTTGATTATTGCGCTGCTAGTGGTTCGTATTTCTTGTGCTATCAAGCACGAGAGTTGTATTTCTGTTGTTGACCTTGTTGCATAGTTGCGTGTATTTTTGTGAGGTCAACAATTTATCAGAAGGAATTTTTCTAAGTCTGCGTGAAAAACTCTTACAACATTTGAATTTTGCATGTGAGGCACAAGGACAAAAAACAAGTACAAATGTTATATTAACCTAGTTTATAACTTTTTATTTAACGGTTATCAATTTGTAGTGAACAGTGGAACTATTTGAAGATGTTATGTTAAAGATATTGAGTGTTAAAAAGTGTGTAATCATCAGAACTTTGAAAATGTATGTGAAACTTCGTAAGGAAATTTATCAGTTTGTGTTGCTAAGAAAATTTCGTTCAACTTACAATAGTTTTGGTATCTCGTCTTGCTCGTTGAGTTGTTATCGCGATGTGTTATTGAAGACATGGACAAGAGATTGTGTTTCTTAAGCCGAATTGGTGTTTAAGATATTAATTTTGGGCTAAGAAGGTGAGAGTGTCATAAGAGACTTGTGTTATGAGTTTGTTCCTCTCTTTCATTGTGTTGTCGGCGATTAAGTGAAGAGTGCGAATGTATGTATCGTCGTGGATTCTTGTGACGAGCTTGTTCCTTTCTTTGTGTTGACTGCGATTAGATGGCCCCCACCGCACCTACAGAATGGTTTCTATTAATAATAAAATCAGTAGCTTCATTCCCCAACAATAAATGATTTGGGGCCATAAACATCTTATCAACATCCAATTAAATTTGTTTCTCCCTTCTCAAAAAATGCTTACTGTAAATAAACTTAAGTTTGACATATTAGCGACACTATAGATTTTTTTGTCCTTGTCCTTTTTTTTGTCCTTTTTTTTTGTCCTTGTCCTTTTTTTGTCCTTTTTGCGCCTTTTTAATTTTGGACGTTTTGACTTAGCACCGTGAAACTAGTATGAGGATACAAATCCAAAAATTATTTATTATTTCAACCCTGTATCTTCGTGTAATAAAAATCAAAATGGAAATTTCCGAGAATGAACTGAAAAAATTTCGGCCCGACCACAAAGATATTTTTATAAAAACTTTAAAAAACTGATGTATTGAAATTTGGAGCAGGTCGATAATTTTTCAGCACTTTTTGTATTTAATGTTTTTATTTCCTTTTTTTTTTTTTTTTTTTTTTTTTTTTTGTTATTCTTTCTTTTGTTTTAACGTCTTTTTCTATCACGTTCAGAACATTTTGTAAACCTGCATTTTTTTTTTATCTTTTAACGATTTCCTTGAAATTTGTATAATTGGTTTTTAAATTTTGTAAACTGCAATTGTCTTATATCGGTACCTCCACTAATTCACTAATGAAGAAAAAAGGCCCCAAATTTAATAAAAACAAAGTTTTTCCGTCAAAACGTTTGTTATTATTAAGAGAAAAGATCAAAATAAATTTTCATTATATATATATTTTTTTTAATTTTTTAATTCTTTTTAAGACATTCGACATTTTGGTAAAAAAAAAAAAAATCTTTTTTTTTCATCAGCGGGTAACCAAAATTTTACCAGAGTCTACTTTGAATAATGTAATATTGCACAACATTTTTTTTTTTTTTCAGTGAAAAAGACATTAACAGAAAATTTGAATGATAAACAGAGTTTAGGATTTAGGAAGGAAGAGAGAAAAATGTTTTTGCATAATACAAAAAATAAGGAAATATTATAAATTGGTTAAAGATTTTTATTCACCAGGATACAAAAGTTGACATAATTGTGAAAAGCAAAACCTTTTTTACATGTATTTTTAAAATGTTAGTCAATAATATTAACAAATAACATTAAAATGTAAATAATATTAAAAACAATATCAAAACATTAGAGAGCAACAAATTATTTTGATTACCAAAAAAAGGAAAATTAAAATGATTTCTTGCAGGAGGGGGTTGCTCGCTCATTCTGGAAGAAAAGTAATCTTTGGTCTTTCATCGATATGATCCGATTTCTGAATGTCTACTTTAACAAGAAAAAATGGCACACCATAGTGTAAATCTTGTTAGCGCATTTTAATAGTATCATGCTAATTTGAAAAATAAAGTTTAATCAGTCCATCAGTTTACAAGTAAAGTTTAATAATACAATTGAAATTAGTAGCTTCATCATCAATCGCTTACTTTGTATGTTGCACACTGTACATCAACATAAAATATCCTTCTCCACAAAAATCGATCAAGGACTGCCAAGTAAAGTTAGAGGGGAAAGTCCAGTTCACAAGTGAATACTGTCTAGCCACATTTTGGTGGTTGACCTTGTTTTTTTTGCTGCCGACTGTCTTTCCCTCCACACATATCTTACTGACGCCACTGGTTGATCTCTTAATGTAACCAAACAGTTTTTTTTTTAATCATATCACCCCGAGCAAGGCGGTAACACCACTGATGTGCAGGGGGCTACATAAGATTGAAGAGATTGGAAAAGAGAAAACCGGAAACCGCATCCTTCACCTGTTCAGTAGACGTGGGTGGAATGTGAACCGGGCGATAGTTTAGTCTATCTACTCCAATTGAAAAAAAAAAAAAAAAGAGTGAGAAGATTGGGAAAGAGAAAACCGGAAACCGCATCCTAAACAGGAAACAAAGGATGAGCCTCTTCACTTGTTCAATAGACGTACCTTCGCTTTGACAACTGATGTGATTGATTCAAGCTTGGTTGTGTTCAATAGTTCATTGATGGTGATGTGATCCCTGAGGCTTCTATTTGTCATCCATGTCACGGTTTTGAAATGTTGGTAGTTTTTGCAACACCCTTATTGTCCAGATCACACATTCCAGTCTATAAAGGTAGGATGTGTGTTTTATAGATCTTGGCTTTCAGATTGTAAGAAACATATTTGAATGTCAATACATCTTTGTGTTGAAAGCCAGTCAACTAAGGCTAATGTACTGCAGCTAAGGCATTATTGTTTGATGATAGCTTGTGGCCAAAATATACAAACTCCATAACTTAGGCAGTTTGCTGGTTGTAAATTTCGATTTGAAGGTAGACGTTTTCTCTTGTTACCTGTCATGAACGTTTTTTTTTTAAATCATATCACCCCAAGCAAGGCTGATGCGCAGGGGGCTACGTAAGGATAAAAAGAATGGAAAAGAGAAAGCCGGAAACCACATCCTAAACAGGGAACAAGGGATGAGCCTCTTCACCTGTTCAATAAATGTGGGTGGAGTGTGAACCGGGCGATAGTTTAGTCTATCTACTCCAATTGAAAAAAAAAGAAAAATAGAAAAGAGTGAAAAGATTGGAAAAGAGAAAACCGGAAACCGCATCCTAAACAGGAAACAAGGGATGAGCCTCTTCACCTGTTCAATAGATGTGGGTGGAGTGTGAACCGGGCGATAGTTTAGTCTATCTACTCCAATTGAAAAAAAAAGAAAAATAGAAAAGAGTGAAAAGATTGGAAAAGAGAAAACCGGAAACCGCATTCTAAACAGGAAACAAGGGATGAGCCTTAGTCTTAGAAATGTTAATTTGTAATTCTTCTTCAAACGCATGATTGGAGAGTGCATTGAGAAAATATAGAAGATCTGTTCTTAAGTTGCTTTTGATGGACAAATCATCTGCATGGCTAAAAAATAATTCTCCCACCTATTTGATACCCGAACTCTTCTTCAGTTTGAAGGATAAGAGCCGCAACAACAATGCAGAGGAGAAATGCTGCGAGAACATTTCACTCTCATCAGGATATCAACATATTGTATTACTTCAAGATTTGTCTTGATGCTTGCCATTCTTTAAGCAGGTTGATTTAATTCTTGTTGATTGACGTTTTGCCCAGTAACTATCAAAGGCCTTAGGGAAATCGATGAAGATGATATGAACAGGATTATTGAGTTCTATTAAATTTTCAATTAATTCTTTGATTGCTATTATTTGGTCAATGGAGTTTCTCCCAGGCTTGTATGCAGCTTGTGTATCAAAGAATGATGCACAGAGTTTTGACTTCACCCGTGATGCTATGGTACTCATAAACAGTTTGTAGACATGGCTGAGTTAACTGATGGGTTGATAGTTCTTGCATATTCAAGTCTGTTACCTTTTTTTATAAACTACAGCGATTAATGCTTTCTTAAACATATTTGGGCATTGTCCTGTTGTGATAATTAGTGATTTAGAGTGAAATAAAAAGAGGGTTAACTTCAGCATAATTAACTGCTAATCATAGAATTGTTTCCCTTTTTCTTAATAAGAAAATGATATGTTTAAGCAAATAAGAATCCTTGAAGTTTATTGATGTTATTTGCAAATAATTCTAATATAAATATGATGAATAGAAACAGACTTTACATGAAGCTTGAACAATTTTAATTACCAATGTCCACTCTAAACTGGAAGATCTAACTTAAATTCAAACAGCATTTCAGTGAATTTGGTTGAAAAATAAGAATTATTTCAATTTATTCTAGAGTAGAATCATCAGGATTTCTGATCATATATATATATATATATATATATATATATATATATATATATATATATCAAAAAATCTAAGAGTGAGCCAATAACCTACCATGTGGCTCACTTAGATTTTCGATTTTGTTTGCTCTGCTTTCACTTTGAGTGCTTTGTGCGCTCTGCTTTCATATTGAACTCTTTGTTGTTAAGGTTTTCATCTTGGGGTTTTTTTTCTTTCTTACGAATGCTTGACTTCTGTTCAGGTACTTCGTTTGTTTTTTTGCTTGTTTTTTTTTCTTCCCCTTCTTTTCCCTCTGGGTTAGTTCCCGGTGGGTTTCAAGACGATCTCATTTGTAGTTTAATTATTGCTAGTCTTAACAGAATTAGTTCTGTTGCTATTGGTATTATTACTATAATTAATATTACTATATATATATATATATATATATATATATATATATGGTTAGGTCTTAAAGGCTGTCACAATGCATTTAGTAAAATAAAGAAAGGTAAAGAAGTTTTGTGGTATTGCCTATTTATTATACATTAATATTTTGAGATCAAAATCTCATCTTCAGAAAGGCAAAGGAGCATGTGTCTGTCCGAGTGAGTCCGTGGCTTTCAAGAAATGGTCATTCCTGGCTGCTGTTGCTGTCATTAATTGTAGCGAGTGCTTGTGTGTGTAAGTGTCTTACAGCATGTATATATATGTGTGCTTATGGTATATATATATATATATATAGATGCGTGTGTGTGTGATTAACAGTTGGGACCTTTTTCTGGTCTGATGATATCACTCGGACAGACACATGCCTCTCTGACATTCTGAAGATGAGATTTTGATCTCGAAATATTAATGTATAATAAATAGGTAATACCCCAAAACTTCTTTTATTTTACTAAATGCATTGTGACAGCCTTCAAGACCTAACCATACATCTAATATACACAATGCTTCAAGCAAAGTACAAAACTTTACTACATATATATATATATATATATGTATATATATATATATATATATATATAGGTACATCAATAATTCTATAGTGTAAAGGATGAAGAATCATTTATTTTACACACTAAACATTGATCTCATAACATTAACTCATTTCATTTCACTGAACACCTTTCCTTTAATCACATAGAGTGAACATTCTTCTTCTTCTTTTATGTGTTGTTTATTTTTAAGATAAGTAATCATGGTCCTCTACAACTTCCTATCCTTTGTAGTTCTTAGTAAGGTTTGTGTTTTTACCATCCTTCCCAGTCCCTGCTATCTACATACATAAGTTCATTTGGTAACTTACTTACTGTCCCTTTACCACCTCTCTTGCGTTCAATGTCTTGTGTCAAATTTTCCAATCCTTCTTTCCAAATTATGTGTTGTCCTAGAAATTTCAGTTGTCTTGATCTCATTTTATGTACAAGTGTCTTTTTTGTTTACATTTTTCAGAAAACTTTGTTGTTACTCACATCCACTGTCCATGGTGTTCCCAACATTCTTCTGTAGAATCACATTTCGGCTATCTCAATTTTCTTCTTCATTTGTCCAGTTTTCCCTTCTTTCCTCTGCCACATAGAATGACTGATATTACATAACAGTTCAGTGTTCTTTTCTTTGTTGAATTCCAGATCAAAATTCTGACTGTGTCAGGCTTATTCCTCCACTAGTGTGTGTGTGTGTGCTCTTGTAAAAAAATGTATGAGAACTATGTGAATGGAGACTAGTTTAAGATTTTAAGCTGCTTTTATATCTTGATAATTAACTTTTATCAATTAAATCTTTAAAGTTAATAGATTTACCTTAAAAAAATGCCTAGTTTTGCCAAGTCATACAAGCCATTGTTAGTGAGTTCAGTCCTCAGCAGTTGTATTATGAATCAAGTTTTGCATCAAAGTTGTCTGTATTTAATAATTGCTAATACCTCTAAGACTAACTATTTATTTATTTGTTCACCAGAGATGCCAATAACTATTTCAACTAAACATTATGAATAATACATTATAGGAGTTTCTGTAATAAGACTTTTCAGAAAATCGTTAGATAGAAGTTATGAAGTATTTTTTCAATCTCAGATAGAACAAATTTTGAAAAAGAAAAAAAAGAAAACAAACTAGACCAAATATAAATAAAATTAGTTTTCTTAATGAGTTAACATTATCCCTTTGTTCTTAAATTTCATATGTACAATGTTTTTAAATGAAAATCCTGGAAAGACTCACTACTAAGATAACAAACTCATTGCATTCTATAAAATACTGACACAATTTGTTACTAAAATAAAGAAAGGATAATTATAGTATTGTAATTAGGATGTGTGTTGTGGTGCATTGAATATCAGCTCGGAACGAGAAATCGGGGAGCCGAGTTCAAATTCCAGCTGAGTTCATTGCATTCACTTACATGCAAATACCCTTGGGAAAGGTATTAATCCATCTATTCCTTCCAGTTATGGGTTAAATAACAAAACAGATTGAGTTCTATAGCCTTGGTCAGCAACCAGTCTACCGCAGAAAGCAATGGCAATCTACTGCAAGATAATCTTCTGCCCAGTCAGTCATGTCTCTTTCGAGACATGATCGCCCAAGCGTGTATCACGTATGGCACTTAACTGACTGAATTTAATATTGCAGTTTCAATACAGCAAAGAAAATTCTTCTTTAATTTCGGTAATTTTAACTTAGCAAAAAAAAAAAGATGCATAGATAATACTTAGTAAGAAATAAAACTCATAATACAATTAAATGATGAATTCTTTTAAAAATAATATGAATATGATCAAAGGAATGTACTAAATAACTCCATCGCTCCACCATTAATGAAGTGTCAGTGATGCTTCTGTAACTTTTCTTCTTTACAGGTAAGGGTGTTGACCCTACACAAACCCCTTTATCATCCGAGTGAGATAACAGTTAAGTGCCATAGGTGATAAATACTTGGGCGATCATGTCTCTTTCGATCTATGATTGACTAGGCAGAAGATTTTCCTGCACTAGGTTACCATTTCTTTCTGCAGTAGACTGGTTTTCAACCAAGGCTTATAGAACCCAATGTTCTGCTATTTAATCCATGGTTAGAGGTAGAAGAGATGGATTAATACCTTTCCTAAGGGTATTTTGCACTTAAGCGAATGCAACAGATTCAACTGGAATTGAACTTGGCTCTCTGATTTCTCATTCAAAGTGAATATCCACTGCACCACAAATGCACATCCACTTGTAGTAAATAACGGTCTTCATTTATTATTTCATTCCTATGACAATAACGTTTCCTCTCGCCAAACCCTGTTCACATTTTCTAGTTGACCTTTAATCCTGTCTTTTTTTTCACAAACTCAGCTGATTTGTTACTAAAAGTTTTATAGACACAATGTTGTGTGTACTTTGATTTTTCTACGACAGTAAAACTTTTGCTTCTTCTAACATGTCAAATATTTTCATATAGGGTGAAAAGAAAATTTTTATACAGCTTGCATTAGAAGTGTTATGCAATATAGTGGTTGTAATGTACTGCCCAATAAAAGAGAGATAGCCTCTGGTGTCATGGGGGTTACGGCCCCTGGGAATCCAGAAGTGGAGAATGGAACGCTAAACACACTAAGGGGGGTTTGTTTTCTCTCGCTCACTACTCATCATCCATCCTGTTGATCCACAATGGTAATAATCAATGTTTAGTAAGCATTGATTGCCTTCAACACCAAACATTACAGTGGTGAAACCTGGGCACTTAAGAAAGTTGATATTAGCTGAATTGCTCAAACTGACATGCAAATGGTATGGTGAATGCCAGTCTTTGGGATAGAAAATCATTGGAGGAATTAAAAAATAGTCTGTGTATTGCCAATATAACAGACGTTATGTGTCAATGGTTTGGGCACATTGAGAGAATGGACATAAAAAAAACTGGTCAGCAACTGTAGGTTTATTGAAATCGACAGCCAAAGAGGGATAGGTAGACCATGTAAAACATGGACCCAGCCTACCAAAGATGATTTAAGGAAGTCGAGATTAGAGTCAGGCCTTACACAAAACCGGGTGGCCTGGAAAAGAGCCATCCAACCCATGCAGACATTAAATGATGATGATGATGATAAGTTTCTCATTTACTATAAAAAGGTTCCATAAAAATCATAGTTAAATATATTAAGGAAAGACTGTACATGCTGTTGTATTTAGACAATGTTACAATAAGTATTTTAGAAAAATTCAATTATATTGTAAAGAAAAACTAAGTTACATTTTATTTTTAGATAAATAATTCTCTCTACTATTTTTACTCATCTTAATATGGAATAAAGATAAAATAATAAAATAGTGATAGTGAAAATGCTTCATCTAAAAGCAATAATATAATACATATTAAAATAGTAACAGACAAAAAAAAAAAGCTCATGAAACAACTCTTTGAAACTAGGAATTTTGTCAATATAACATGGAGACCAGAAGTTCATATTTCTTCCATAATGAATTTTATGTTATTTATAATAAAAAAAATAAAAATAAAAAAAAAAATACAAAACAAAGATGGTGATGAAAGAAAAACTAAATGGAAATTATAATTGGTGCAATTTTTTTAATATTGTTCTTTTAATGTAAGCAAATTGTTTAGAAGGAAATTTCAGGAAGCACTGTTAGTTTTGAAAAATTGAAAAATCTCAAATGGAAAAAGAAAAAAATGAAATGGTTAAAGTCTGGAAAATTTACATCAAAATATTTCAGCTTTTGCTTCTAAGCCTTCATGGTGAGGGTAGGCAACAATTCTGCATGTTACTTAATTTTATTGGCATTTTTTTCTCTATGAAATATTCCAGTCAAATGCAGACAAAACTTTTTCCTGCTTTTTCACTCAGTCCTTTTTTTCCTTCAGTGCAGACAACAACATTTTCTTGATTATTTCTGAGATTTTTAAAACCAATTAATTTCTGATTACAAATTAAATTTACTACCTCTTTAAAACCTTTTTTTAAAGAACATTGATAATATATTTAGCAGTTGGTGGTTTTGGTTTCACAAACTAAAATATAAGTTGTTCCACTCCTTCTGTATGTTTGTTGTTAGCAGATAAAGCCAATGAAGGAGAGGCATTTTCTGCCCCAAAAGATGTTACAGAAGGTTTAATAATAATCCTATGAACACTGTTATATAGTTAAGTACTATGTTAGCTTGTTTTATAAACACTACTAAAAGTTTTTTTTTTTTTTTTTAATACATGAGATTACTTCTCTGCGGCTTTTTTATGAATACTTTCATGATTTATGAGTTCAGAAGAGTTCTTCACTGTGGTACCTAGACTTTATGAATTTAAGCGCAGTACTAGACTGACATTAAGATCTCATTAAATCACAATTGAGCTAGATGTAACCATAAATTTTATGCTAACAATTTCTTTTCTCACACTTCTCCCTTGTAGAACTCCCTTTTGGCTCTATACTTTCCAGCCAATTTAAATGCAATATCAATCGCTATATACTACCTTTTTGATTACTTTTTGTTCCCACTCATTAGTAATGTTTCTGTTTCTAACCCTTCCACACTCAGTAACCCCTTGTGTCTTAGTGACTTTACTGCCTTGTATGGCATGAAATCAATTAAAAAAAAAAAAAAAAAGATAATTTGCCTTTGTTCCCACATAAAAGCTTCTGTATAATGCTCTATCTTTACAAGAGTCATATCAGGTCCAAACATGGATTATTGCTGTCATCACCCGGTTCACACTCCTCCTTGGTCATTTGAACAGAGGTAGAGTAATTTGTTCTTTGTTTCTTGTTTAGGATTGGGTTTCAAGTTTTTTGTAAAGTCATTTCCTTTTCTTTCACTCTCAGTAGACACTTGCATCTTAGTGGCATTATTGCCTTGCTTGGAGTGAATTGATGAAAAAAAAAAAAAAAAAAAAAAAAAATCTGGCTGGAGGTGCCTGATCTTCACTTTCCAGCCATGAGAGAGTTCAAAAGCATTTATGCAGCCTTGTGGGGGATTAATTTTCAGCCTTTTCTCATGCATGAACGTCACATGCCTATTGCTATTCTATCAGTATTTCTATAGCAAATTTTCATATAAGCCACATTCCAGAGTTCCACCAGTTCAGACTTTACCAACTAAGAACTGCCATGCCACATACATAGAGTTGAATCCTCCTCATTCCCTTCATATTCCATTGGTAAGAAGGAAGTTCCTGTAAGACAGCATCTTGTTTTTTTTTGTGTTGGGGGACCTTCTAATTTCAAAGTCTTGGATCTCAAATTTTACAACTTTCAGTTAACCAAAACCAATTATGTCTGAACTGGCCCAGTTTTTTTTTTCTTTTTGAATTCCTATATCATACTGTTCGTCAAAGACTTATAAAAGATAACAATATCTTAATTTAGAATTTAGAACTTTTATACCTGGTTAAAATACTAAAAATATGATTTCAAATTGGGATTTATAATAATGATTTTGCATTATTTCAAAAATAAAACAGAAATCTTAGCTTCAAAATTTGATTTAGTGGGGCTCTTCTATTATGCATAATATTCATTTGACATCGCAAGATCATGCTTACAGACATTATGAAAAAAACAAAACTCAGTGTATAGAGCATAAACAGTAATTTATACTGTTTTCAAATCAAGAGAAATAAATACAAAATACTCAGGTTAAAGGGCTTTTAAAATTATATTCTAGTTACCTGCTGTTAATGTTATAATTGTCTAGATTTACTGATGGCATCTACTTTTATTTACTAACAGTAATACAAATAGTATTAGTATTGGATTGGTATTTAAAACAAAAATTGGTATTTAATTGATTATTTAATATGATTGGTATTTAAAACATAGGATTGGTATTTAAAACAAAATATAATGTCGTGAAAATTGTTAACAACAATGTTTTGGAGAGGATAGAAACAAAAAGAAAACTTATACTTAACATCAGGAAAAGACAGCTTAAGTTTCTGGGACAGGTAATGAAGAAAGAGGGCTTGGAGAATCTGATACTCACAGAAGAGATAGAGGGAAAGAGAGACAGAGAAAAACAAGGCATGACATACTTGATGAACTTGATCAAATGAAATGCAGAGAAAGCTTTGGGAAGGGTAACAAGAGAAAAGTGTTAAGAGTTACAAGGGACAGGGTGATGTGGAGAGCCATGATCGCCTACATCTCGAATTGACACTGCACATAGAAGAAAAAGACTTCATAAAAAAAAAATCAATAAAACCAACAAAAAACTTTAAAATCTTGATTAAAATAAATTTCTAAGGATCACATGAGTTGAAAGACATTTTATCCTGGCAGCATTTTGTAAGCTTTTTTTTTTTTTTGGCTTTTTGGCGCAATAAGAACTAAATTGATTGAACTATCAACCAAGATTCAGACATTAGAAAATGCTGAAAAAGTGATGTAAATTTTCCAGATCGTTTATAAAATATCAAGAGACAATTTTCATCTCTGTTGGAAGATCTAAGCTTCATATAAATAGATATTAATAGATAAGACATCGTTAAAGTAACAGATTTTCACACAATTCACTTCGTCCATCTTTCACACATGCAGATGCAGACATGTGTCGAACATACACAAGTCAAATAAAAGAAATAATAATTAAACTCTAAAATTCATTCAGATTCAAATACAGAAATCTACATTAAAAAAATGTTAAATTTCAAAGAATTTATTTTTGTTAATTTTTGTAACATTCATGTATTCATTTTTGTCATAATAGAAGTTTGGAAGGTTCTAGGAAAAATTTATTACCATGAAAAAAGAGCAAAAACTGGTCTTAAAAATAAAAAAGAGAAAAAAAACAAAATTAAGATTTTTTCTCTCAAGTTTTTTAAATTGTTTTTTTTTGTAACTGTCTGAACAGCAAAAGTTAAACTTATAAAGTTTTATTTAATTTTGAATAAATTAATTCCATATTAATTTTTTTTTTAAGTCAGCTCTATACACAGCTATGGCTTTTCCCTTTTTTAATGTAAAACTGATTTTTGTCTATTGAGAAATTGGTTAATATAGCGATTAGAAGTAAGGTCAAAAGTTACAACATTAAATATTAAATATAAATGCTATTCATTTGTTATATCTATAATACAGAACATTTTTAAAATAGCAAAGATGAAGATAATCATTTATAAAATGTTTAGAAAAGCTGAAGTATTTTTCTAATTGGGGTGAAAGTCTTTATTTTCCAAAAATTTAATAAAAAAAGAGAAACATTTTCCAAAGATTCAATTAATTCAAATGAATTCATAAATACATATAAAGTCTGATATCATGTGTTTAAATTTTGAAGGTCATTTTTTTTTTTACTAATAAACACTCTAGATTTATTTTTCACAATATGCCTCATTTGTTGTCATGGAATTTTAATAAATGATGGTTGGGGTTTCAAAGAAAGTACAGGGTGTCTCTTAATTTTCAAAATTTTAATAAGAATATGACCCAGTTATTCAAGAGACAAAAGTATCTAAATTATACAATTTTAATATTTATTTGAAAGTTTAAACATTAGAAATACTAGATTGGAATATATAATTTTTTTTATTAGCAAACTTTCTCTTTAAATTCTTTTATTTTCTATAAGTCTTTTTGTTTATTGTTCAAACAATTGAACATTTTCTGTATGTTGCTTAAATTTCACATGATCCAATTCTATATATATCAGACTTAAATTTCACATGATCCAATTCTATAACCTTTTTAAATTCATAAACCATAAAGAAAAAGAAGATTTCACAAAAATACATGGAATCAATTTATATGTATTATGAGAGCTGGATCAGTAGGCATAGAATAGAAATAAATATTATATGGTAGCTGTTAATAAAATAAAGAAAAATGATAGAAAGAACATTGGGCTTCAACTTTCAAGTTCCAGGTTCAGGATTATCCTATGAATGTCTAGTAGATTAAAGCATTAATTCAGTGCCATAGTAATTGTGAGCTAAATCCCTGGAAACAGGGGGAGCAATAACTGATCAGTACTAAATAAGAACAAAACAAGATGTCTCTAGACATTGACAATGAAGCAAGAAGAATCTACCTTAAATGAAAATTGAATAAAGAGTTCAATTTCAAACAACTCAACTCTCCTTTTTTTTTTAAGTTGCCTTTCAGTGGTTTTTTGATAAAAAGTTATTTTGGCAAGCAAATTTTTTTTTGTAAAGTGCTTGATATCAAAATAGAGATAGAATGTTAATAGGATTAATGTGGAGAAGTTTGTCACTTAACTGCCCATCAGTATATATATATCATCCCTCATTGACAGCACAACTCAGAGTTCCATGCACAATGCAATCCTCAGTCAGGTGTTGAGTATAAACTAAACTTTAATTCATCTAGATTGCTGGTCATCGCAATGTTAAAGTAATTATTATATTATTAAGTATAAAGGGAGATTTTTTTTTAAATAACTCTTCTGGTATTAAAAAATTAATCTGGATCAACATATTTAAGCAGATATTGATTTTTATGCCTACATGTAATCACTAATTCATTTCTTTTGTTTAATAGGGTTATTCAAATGTTTTAAGATAACTAATTTTTTAGTAAAGCATAAATTATTTCCTTTCTGGTTGTAAGATTTGGCTTTTAATTTTATGTCCCAGATGATAAAAGAATCCTTATTATTGTTCCTAAATTGCCAGAAATATTTAGAGAGAACGGTGCTGTTTATTGTATTTTATATTGTTTAAAGTCATTCTACCATCATCAAATGATTTTATATATATATATATATATATATATATATATATATATATTTATTAATATATATACTTAATTGATCTGTTGTATTAAATGAGCACTATTTTATTTACACCAGTACTATATATATATATATATATATATATATATATATATATATATTATATATATACAGCCTTTGAGATTTTACTCTCCTGATCGACTCAGTCAATTAAAAACTTAATTGGGCGATTAAAGTTTATTTCTTTACTCGCACATGGTCAGTTAAAAATTGAGCAATGAAATGTGTCCCTTCAGATATAGAAAAAGGATATCTGATTCCTTTTACAACCCACAAGATTCACAAGTTACTTAGAATGACCTGCAATGAGTAAATTTTCCCTTGCTCTCAATCACTGGTCAAGTGATTTCTTTCTCAAAGGTTCTCTATATATGATTAAATAGGGAACAAACAAATAGAAAAGTGTTCATGAATTAGACATGTTTTGCTAAATTTATGATAGCTTCCTTAGAAAACTTTTAGGAATAAAAGGACACATAGAGAATGTTTTGCTATGCTGTTTGTTTTCACTGGTCGATTAGATATCATTAGATAGATTTACTTTGTAACATTAGTGCATGTCAGCATTCAAAAAAATGAAATATATTTTTTTGCAATAATGTTCACACTGTACAAGGCCCAAGAGTCATTCAAGGTTTTATTTAAATACACATGGAAACCTATCAAATTCAATTTGCAACCTACTTGTTGATAATGCAACTCTTATAGCCTCATCCACATGAAAGCATTATTAATAAAAAAGAAAAAGCCAACATTAAATAATATCAACTATGAACATGGTCCCAATGTGCTGAGCATGTTGAAAAAATAAAACATCCCTGCAACTCTAGATAGATAAAAAAAAAATTTAAAACTTAAATGCACTACCCTGCCAGTCATTTTTTAATCACACACACACACACACATATATATGTGAAGAAAAACTCAACACATCATCTTTAGATGATGTGTTGAGTTTTCTGTTATATATATGATATTGCTCTGGATAATATCCATTGAGCTCTTTATATGAATCTTTCTTTTAATTATTTTATATTAAATAGATCTATTTAGATTATCCTCTCTGTTTACAGACTTAGCATCATTATATATATATATATATATATATATATATATATATATATATATATCATATGTATATTTATTAATTCAAGCCTATATATATATATATATATATATATATGGGCTTGAATTAATAAGTATACATATTAGGGTGCACATATGTATAGTATTATTATTCAGGTGTTAATAAAACAGTGCTCAATGTATGAAAAGAGCTGTATTATATATATATATATATATATATATATATATATATATTAATAAATATACATATTATCCAACGTTTATGGCACAACTTGGAGTTTCATGCATTATGCAATCATCATATTTTAAACTGATAGATTTGAATTTAAGTTCACTCAATGTTCATGGGAATTAAACCTTATAAAGTTAAGTTACTGTTTTTTAATAACAAGATTACAAATTTAAATATTCTAAGATTACATGTAAATAAAAATAAAAATTTAAATATAAAATAAAATAAAAAGTATTAAAATGCATGGAGAAGAAAGTAAAGGGTCCTAAAGCATAAAACGTAAAAGTTTAAAAATTTAAATAATCTATTACATGCAGATAAAAAATTAAAATTATAAAATTTAAAAATTAAATTAAAAATTAAAATTAAAACTGAAATTAAAAAGTAAAATTTAGAACTAATATTAAAAATTAAACAAAGCAGAAAGTTAAAATTAAAGGAGCTTAATTCATAATTGTTAAAAGTAATATTTGCGGGGTGGGAGAGAAAAGGAAGAAAGAGGAAAAGAGAGCGGCAAATGTATGGGGGAATCTATATTAATCTGGGTCTAAGAATTTAAGTAAGTATTTTATATATATATAAATATATATATATTTTTTTATTTATTTTTTTTTTTAATCATTTCACCCCAAGCAAGGCATTCCACTGCCACTATTGCGCTTGGGGCTACATGGGGGAAGGTAAATAGAAAGAGTGGTTAGATATAGGAAATGTCGGAAGGGGGGTGAGATAGTTGGGTGGGTGGGACGAGTGTTTGAAAGAATGGAAGCGAGTTAGTTTGTTAGGAGGTGTCTGTTGACCTTACATTTAAACTCCTGGAGATTGTAGCCGTCGGGGAAGCAGTCTTGTGGAAGGGAATTCCACAGTCGGGAAGTGCGAGAAAAGAAACTGTTGGAGTAGAAGTTGTGGTTGCATTTTATCGGTTTCACTGTAAAAGGGTGGGATCTAGTATCTCGTGCAAATTTGAACCTAGGGGGCACCAGTGATCTAAGTTCATCGGAGCAGAAGCTGTGAAAGTATTTATAAAAGAGACACAGGGAAGCCACGTCACGCTGGTGAGAGAGAGACTGCAGGCGGTCTGATATATATATATATATATATATATATATATATATATATATCACTGATATTGAGCACTTTAACCCATACATATAGCATACCTTATAACTATATTTTTATCAAATATATATATATATATATATATATATATATATTATTTGAATTAATCATGAATCCATATTTTCATAAAAAGTGGATTTTGCTCAAAATTAACATGCTTACAAAATCCTCTTTGTATCTAAATTACATTCTGTCTCATACATCATTTTCCTAGAACCTTTCAAACACATTTCTTTTTCTTTTAATTTTTTTAAATTTTCATTTTAAACCATAAAAATCAAAATACTAAAAGATGAATCAAGAAATACACTGATTAACGACCAAAAAATAATTTATGCAAATTTCCTTTTATATCTAAATGACAAGAATTTTCAATGCAAAAAAAATTATGAACAATATAAGTAGAATTAAAATTTGATGAATTTTATTTTTTAAATTGTCAGCAGTCAACTGCAAAGGTTAATGAATGGAACTTCAAAAAAATATCCCAAACAGATATTAACAATTTCAAGATTGTTCAGTATTTAAGGGCAAAGTTGTCTAGAACAGTGTATCTAGTATATCAGTCACTGCCTAATACTTATATGTGCCCCTCACAATGTACATCAATCAAAATTATCAAACCATTCTTTATATATTACAAAATACGCTTACATTAAAATCACGTGTAAATCATTCAGCTGTGAGAAATAAACCCAACATTAAGGCAGGTTCTTTATTGTAACATCTTTGCAGGTAATAGATTTTTTCTTGTATACTTGGCCCTGTCTACAAGAACACGTCTAATCTATATTGGTTTACTTATCTGATATAGATTATACATTAGACATTTGTTATAAAAAGTAGAATTAAAGATTATGTAAGATGGTTTCTTCCCATTGACAAATAGATATATAGGGATTTTATTTATGTAAATGCTTTCGTGCACACATATGCATTGTTTAAAAGTTGCTAGAAGGAAGAGTGCTCTATATTATAGATAGAGCATGTACATATAGAGACAGTGCCGACAAAAGGATTGTCACTGCATCGTGACTGTTTCACACTCCAATGCAAACTTCAGATCAAGTTGGTCTGAAGACTGCATTGATTTGTGAACCTGACAGTCACTATGCTATGTTGATTTTTATGTCCATGCAGTCTATCTATATACGTGTTTGTGTGCATACACACTTACATTCTGGTTGGGCCAAAAATAAACATTTTCATACTTAATTGCTAAAAATAAAACTTTTTGATGTAATAAATAAAGCTTCAGATATATCTAGTATTTCAATTTAAGTAAAAGTCAAAAGAAAAAAGAAAATTACTTTTGGCTTATTATATATATATATATGCAATAAATATCTAAATGCTCTATATGTTAAATTTTCATTTTCCTTCAAATATGTATTCAGCAGTTTCTAATACAATTGTTTACCCGTCTAATTTATATCTAATTTAAGTCTGTTTAGTCTATATATAAAATGACTGGCTGCTCATATCAGTGTATTTCTGATAGTACAGCTAACCAATCCCTGTTGCAGATGGCTGCTTAGGCATATTTGTGTTTGTTCAAAACCCCAGCACCCATCTGTGGTTTATACTGCAACTCTGCTGAGCAGATCTTAGTTACAGTTCCTGAGAGAGTGTTCACATTCTGGTATGATTAACAGTTTGAACAAGTCCAGTACATTCATATCCTTGGTCACGATGACTTGTGACTGTGATATCTGTATAATTATATTGCACTTCCTTACTGCACAATGCTACTCAAAATATCATGTGTGAGGCAATCATCAGGCATAAACTTGGAATTGTCTTATATATAAGTATACCCTGAATTTAACATGCTTCAGTGCCTGGTCAGAGTGTAGGACAATTATTATTTTATATTTTCCACTTCTCTTTAAGGCAAACATATTTAATTTTATTTCTTTAAAATGATTCTCAGTCTTATTTAATCTAAATTCATTGAAAAGGTGATTCTTCCTAGAGTGAAAGAATTTTGTATGTATAGATATCATTTATTCATCAAATTACTTAATATATTACAGTTTTCAAAAGTATTCACTTATCAAAGATTTGATATAAAGTATGACTTCCTAGTTGATGGTTTTATTCTTTATTAAGGAGAGTAGAATTGTTTGTTTTTTTTTTATTTTTGGAGGGAGTGAAGGGGATGGCAGTAGCATTTTTTTTTCTTTTTAAAAGAAAAAAAAATCATTAAAAAAAAAAAATGAATTTTTAATAAAAACAAATTCCATTTATATATCAAACAAAAGAAATATTTTTAATGGGCCAAATTTTAGTACTGCAGAGAAAATAAAACAACATATAAAATAGAATATTTTTCAAAAGTGTATTTTAAAATGACATCAGAAATTTTGAAAAGTAAAAAGATATTCAAAATGATTTTGGACATAGTAAAAGATTTCACATTGAGACAGAAAACAAAAATTGGCTTGTGTTGATTTGAAAATCACAAATAAAATGATTAAATCCATTTTGAACAAATTAAAATAAAATGGATCAATTAAGAGCAGTAAACACGGCTGTTAGATTCATGAAGAATCTAAGATAATGCCAAATTTAAATATAAAAAGAAACAAGGAAAACTTTCAGCATTTTATAAACATTTGTTTGAATGGTTTAGCCTCAAATTCAAAGATGTTACAATTTAAAAAATGGAAAAAAAGAAAATATAATGAAATAAAAATAATTGTATTAATGACAATTATTTTCATCTTCTCCAGAAACAATGGAATCTGTTAAGCACTGTTTGCAATAGAAGTCATTAATATCTAAAATGGTTAAAATTCTATTTGCTAGATTTATTTTCATAGACTATTCCAATTATCATTTAATAAACAGAAATCTGTTAGTACAGAGGTTCTCAATCAGGAGGTAATTTTCCCCTCGGTGAGAATTAGGACCACATATTGGCAGATTTAAACTATTGGTTTTCTATAAACTACAAGACATCATAATTTATTCATAAAATGTGATTTCATGCAGATTATGAACCATCTATACAATTTTAGTTTGATTTTAAATTATAATCTGTAAATTTAATGATAGAGATGAAATATTTAGAAATATATTTAAACATTTGTTACAGTAAAGAAGGTTGAGAACCATTTTTTTTATATAAAAAGAAACAAAAATAAAATGAAAAAAAGCTAATTAACAATTAAGAATAACAAACTTAAATATAATCCTGGATTAAATTCTGTGCACATTCAAAAGGTTTAACAAACACAAGAGAATTTATATTAATAATATTGTGAAAAACTTAAATATCAATACATTTATTGACAAAACTTGATTTTTCTTCTTGAGTAGATTCAATATTAATATCTCATTTTGATTTTTAATGTTGTTTTTATACAATCCCTAAATAATAGACCTTTTTTAATTTTTTGGGAGACATTTCCCAAAAAGCCAATTTATTGAATATAAACATTTTAAGTTAAAGAGAAAGATTCCTTTTAATTTAAACTTTTCTTACACTTAAATAACCAGAATTTAGTTTCAATTTTATATGCACTACAATGAAAACTAGTAATTCTGTTTAATGTGTATTTTGAACCACTGTGAATGTCAAGGAAATAATATAAAGTGATTATCTATGTTTGAATTCATATTCCAATTCAACAAGACAGTTTCTTTCTTTACTTTTAAAAAGTTTTTCATTGCTGGAACTAATGAATATATCAATATAAATCCTTTTGGAAAAAAAAAAATCATAATCAACATTACCAATAGACACAATCACTGTTTTCTCCCAAAGCAGATTTTAACATCTAAAAAGTGACTTTTTTTCCCACCAAATATAATAACCAGGACACAAAAAAAGAAAAATAGTTTGAGATTGATTTGGTTTGTTTTTATGAAAAAGAAAAAAAAAATCAATCAATTTATTTTTTTTAACAAAATCCAAAAAATTATCAAAGCCAAATAAAATTTTGTACAAATTTATAAAATCACTTTTCATAAATATTTAAAAATTATATTACCAAACATTAGTGAAACTTTATCATATGAACAAAACTTAATATTTGGATTAAATAAATATTTACAAAGCTTAGTTAAGTCATCTATGAGAACTGAACTGACTACCCTACTAAATGGCCTTGTGAAATTCAAATTGAGTTATATATTTATTCTTGAATGCTTTTTTCGTTGCTATTTTTTAATTCAAATGTAGAAAAATGAAGTAGATTTTATATAAATATTTAAAATCTCAAAAAACATTTCTTTTATCGTTTTTGCATACATCTACTGTTGCATATGGTTAAGAAATGTTTTATTTTTCAAGATCAATAGACAGAATTTTTTTCCTATCTCTTCTATTTTCTCTGAATTTCTTTAGAGAAAATATTCAATATCTTATCTTACTCTTAACTCCAGAATACAAGGTTAGGTTGGAAAATTCATTAAAAAATTAAGCCAGATTCTGGAAGCAAATTAATTAAAAAAAGAAGGAGAGAAAGTTAGAATAAACAGAAAGTTATAAAATCAAATAAACAATATCTGGAATGTGGGTTGGAGAAAAAAAATTAAAAATTAAATAGTCAGGCCTATCTATTCCAAATGTGAGAGTAAGAAGCAAAAATTGCTACCAAACCTTTTGCATAGGGGAATTGATTGTCCTCAAAATATTGCACTTGGGGTTGGGATATTTGTGTGAGTGAGTGTGCAGATCAATAGCAAACAAATCAGGACAATCATTGCTTTCACAGTCTTCATAATCACATATAAATTGTCTTGAATCACTGTCTGATTCACTGTTAGAGTAAGAAAACTAAAGTCAAAGTAATTTCTCTCCATCTCTTTCACACACACACACACACAGCCTTGTCTGGAGCTGGTTGGGTCATTCCATTTATCAACTAATCTGCTATACCTGTTTTCTCTCAATGGAACATGCCAAAGTGCATAGATAAGCCAATATTTTGGTTATAAAAAAGGAATTTTAAAAACTCTATAATTTCTTGAAGCACCAACAGAATTAGGATCAGGAATATTCATTCTTTGCATAGAGAATCACTGAGCTTCTATCAGGCAAACACAGAAAGCATCTAATTCATTGACTCGGAAAAAGGTTAGAATGAAAACTGACATCAACATTTTTCTATCTTTCAAGTGTTTTTCATCACAATTGTCATGCAATTTGAAACATTAATATTTTTAATTCATACTGTTAATATAATTTAAACTTCAAAAAATTTATATATTAACATTTTCCTAATGCTAAAATCTTAGTAATGAATAAAATTTGTTCAGCAAGTATATTATAATACAATTAACTATATAACCAGTCTATTTAACTGACATGAGTATCTAGTAAACTATATTAGTAGTTGTAGATTTTGTTTTTATTATATTTCATAATCCCTTATTTTTCTGATATACTTTCTTAAATCCATGTTTTTATTACAGGTTTCTGTGTATGATATGGAATTCTACATCAATATCGTAAATTATACTTGTTCCATCACATATAGATATATTACATAAGCTGTATCATTGTGAAAAAAAAAAAAAAAAAAAGGCAATATATATAAATGACCAGTGGCAATTGTGGAAATCTGAAAAGGGGGAACTCTTAGTGGCTGAGATTTTTCTGAGGAGGAGGGCACAAACTCAAGAAGTGTCTTCATTTTTATACTACACCACTATCATATACACAAGTTTGAGTATAGATATGTTACTTCACTAAATTCTTGACCAATTCTTTCAATCGGCCATAAATCACTAACTGCCTACGTATCTACATATCAAATTGGGGACATTATTTCTAATTAACATCTTCCTTCAGGTATGAAAATATGACTATTAAGTTTCTTTCCTTCCTTAACAACATGTCTGTTACTATCTATTTGGTTGTTTTATTTTGTTTTTTTCAAACTGGTCTGTGTATGTGTCCTTAAAAAGCTAAGAAAACACAGAGGGAAAAAGTGCTGAAGATCAAATCTTATGAAAAACAGAAACTGATCAGTTTCCTAATTTTTGAAGTTTATAAAAATGGAGAGGCCAACCAAGGGTCCAGCCAAAGGAGGGGGTTGGCCCCCTTCTTTCCCCACCATCTCTGCAGAATCGCTACTGTGAATGACTAATTCAGAAGAATGTGAAAATATAATCTTTGTAAAATTTTACTTACTATATACTAAATTACTTGATAGTCTTAAGGATATCAATAGTCATTTTAATTTCTAATTCATTCTAAGCATTTATTCTAAGCATTTATTACTGCCTCAATCCTACAAGGATTGTTACATTTTGTTTTTTGAAATACCTAAGCAAATATAACAATTGTTACAAGACAAAGGTAGTAATTTTGTTTATTGCTAGGGAAACATATAAACTGCCTACTGCAATATGTATTCTTAAAAGATTAATACCTATTATATTTCATTTTTATAACTGTATGTATTGTCATCTTTGTAACAAAAGATTTGTGGTGATACCAACCGAACAAAAGCGATGAACCGGATGTGTGCTCTCTCATAACTAAAAGTCAAATGAATAAAAAATCTTCGTAAGCATCCGGATCCACGCAGATATTCAGGTTGAAAAATAAAAATTAATCAAAGATCAAATTACCAATTTTATTTATCAGCCAATGAGAAGCCCGGATCCAAATACAAGGAAGAAATTCGAAACGAGCCAGTTGATCCAAATATGCTGCTATAAAAAGCAGAGACTAAGCATCAAAAAAACAGACAGGCACAGCCGGAAGAGAAGATAGTAATTAGTTTCTTCCTTGATCTATGTCAAGCTGCTACTATGCTCGCCTTCTTCTTCCTTCTTCTTCCGCACCTGTTCTCAAAGTACTAATTGACGCTTTCTAAGACATTCCACACAAACCAACTCACTGAACCATTGACCTTAGAAACGGCAACTTGGAAATGAACAGTCCTTTCTTTCAGATCACCATACCTTCCATGAACTCTTTTACCTCCGTTGAACTTTCATTTCAAGCATTACTTATTTTGTAAAACATTGATTGAAATGTATATATGTATAAATGTTATTTTACACTCAAAAATTGCCTTTCTTCCCACAAAGCCAAATTCCTTTAACATGCTACGGAATCCTACTACCCTCACTACAAATGAAATAAGAGAAGAGATACCCCGCTATAATACTCACGACAACCAATACAACCTGATGACTTGCTGATTAGTCTGATATCATGAAAAGTAGAAACTAGATTATTTTCCACAAGCTGACAAATGTAATTCTTTCTCCTAAGTGAGTATTTTTAGTAACAGGCACTTTTACATGGCACTAAAGATGTCTCAATTTTTAGTCCATTTATCTATGCACCTAGTAACACTAAAAATGTATTATAAAAGTTAATATAAAATATTATTTAAAATATTTAAACAATTAGTTATACGAGTTTATACACAAAAATATCTTAAAGCTGTGTAATGATAGGAAAAATGACAATCATGCAACGAGGGCTAAAAAAAGGCAGACATTTTTAATTTGATGTTCGAAAAATTTTCTTCAGTGTCCTATTAAATACACACTAACAAACAGGGAGGTCACTCTAGAAAAGAAAATGCTAATTACCTCCCTTAAAGAAATGACTTTTCCAATATTACAATTATTTATTTAGTTTTTTTTTTTTTTTAACTTTCCATTCCTTGCCTTGCTGTAATTATCACATCTATTATATTAAAAAGAGAAACTTTATCAAATTCAAAATCTATATGATACTTAATTATTGCATTTGATTTCTTTTGGACTAATTTCCACATTTTTGTCCTCCCTCCACACACTCATTTTGGTTATGTACTTTTCATGTTTCCTCTGGTTTTTGTATTGTCCTGGAATGTTGTCAGAAAACAAACAACACAGGAAAATTAAACCCCCCCCCCCAATGATTAAACCATTCCAGCTAAGAAAACTTATGATACTTTTTAAAGTATTTTTTGTGTAAATTAAATCCTTACTTTTATAGCTACTCAGCAAATATTAAATATTTTTCAAAGATTATATGTTAATATACTTTGCATAAAACTGCAACAAATTCTCCAATTAAAAAGGTTGTTCTCTGAATTTATATTTAACATTTCAGAAGTCATCAGTGAAAATTGTTATATAATGTTTTTAATTATTTATGTTTTTAACTAAATTCATTTTGTAAATTATTAATTTAAAATTTTAATTATCCAAATTGGTTGCCTGTTTCTGATCCTGGTAAAAGTCAGTTATATGAGAATAAGAAAAGTCAGTTATATGAGAAAAAATTCATTAAGCTAATTCTTAATGGTCTTCAGGTTCTAACCTAATGATTATTTCTAACATGAGTGAAGTAAGCATTCATTTTTTGTGCATTGTTTTCTATGTGTTCTTTGATCTCACTACCAAGCAATTACTGCAAAATTTCTTCACTTTCTTCTTTTGGCTAACCACATTCATTTTGGTATATATAAACGTTTAACTACAGATCAAGATTATATTCTTGAAAGATCTAGAACATTTATCAGAGAAGGAGAAAAAATAATAGAAGATGCAGAAGTAGGCTTTATCTTCATCTCTGGATAAAAAACACCTTTCAAAATACTTTCAGTCAGAAAAAAACTAATTTAAATTACAATTTCCAAAAGTCTATCATTACTAAAAATAGAATTATGCTGATTATAGTAGATATAGATATTTCCCTCCATATAAAACAAACGTTTTTAATTTGGTAAGGAATATTTATGAAAAAACTAAAACTAATATTCTAATTGACATTTGTGTGCAATTGTTATATATATATATATATATAAAAACACAAAAATGCCTATCAAAATATGTAAACTTTACTAGAATTAAATGTATTTTTAGGCCAGCAGAATTTTTACAAATAAAGTATTAAATAGATAACTAAAGTGTCAATATTAAAAAAAAATCAATAAGTGTTCAATGGATTCATCTTACTTGATTAACACCTGAGTTTTGTGTAATACCACTTATCAGGGTCAAATTTATCAGGTCATCTGACCCTGATGAGTGGTAATTAGTTTCACATAATACCAGTCAATCAAATGCGACAAGTTCATTAAATATTTATTGATTTATTGAACACACATTATATATATTATATATATATATATATATATATATATATATATATATATATATTTGTAATCATAATTTTATGTGTTTATCATCAATATATTTTATTCTGGGGGTTATCAGGAAATTAGTGTCACACAGAGGTATCTAGTATTCATAATCTATCTAAACACAACTATCAGAATATAACACACCAGATGATTTTTGGAGAAAAAAATGTACACTTTATATGGTTGAAAATACAGTATGTGAGATAACCTGATGTTTCCCAAGTTATAATTTTGAAGGGTAGACTGATAAAAAAAGAGTTCATGTTTGCTGGGAAACATTTTATGCAAAATTACTGATGAAGTTCTATGATGAATGATGTAGGCTTTATGTTGGTAGATATTTTTATGAAGCAAACATGACAATTATGTATAGCAATGAAAATAGAAAAAAATGTAAAGTTGATGCCTATCTCAGCTTTCTGTTGCTAACAAAATATTGTTGAAACAATCATTAATGAAACAATTGTGTATTTCAACTTGTATCAGTTTAGTTGTGTAGTTATAAAGTCTCATTTTGACTTTAAGAAAATAATATGACTAATAGCTACTTATGGATGGAATAGATTGAGAAATATATCTGCAGGTATCTCTTTATAATTTTAGTATTTTTATAAAATAGATTCTTAGATATTCAGCAAAGAACTAGGAATTATATCTTCAAAGTTTAATAAAAGAATAAGGAATGATATCTTAAAAATTCCATTAAAGAATAAGAAATGATATCTTAAGAATTCCATTAAAGAATAAGGAATGATATCTTAAGAATTCCATTAAAGAATAAGGAATGATATCTTAAGAATTCCATTAAAGAATAAGGAATGATATCTTAAGAATTCCATTAAAGAATAAGGAATGATATCTTAAGAATTCCATTAAAGAATAAGGAATGATATCTTAAGAATTCCATTAAAGAATAAGGAATGATATCTTAAGAATTCCATTAAAGAATAAGGAATGATATCTTAAGAATTCCATTAAAGAATAAGGAATGATATCTTTAAAATTCCATTAAAGAATAAGAAATGATATTTCAAGAATTCAATAAAAGAATAAGGAATGATATCTCAAGAACTCAATAAAAGAATAAGGAATGATATCTTTAGAATTCAATAAAAATATAATGAACAATATCTTAAAAGTTCAATAAAAAAAATTGCATATGATATCTTAAGAGTTCAATAGTACAAAAAACACACTTAAATAACTAATTTCAAAGCTTAAGAATTCTCAGCCAAAATAAAAGTTACTATCTTTAATGAGATGTCTGAAGTTTGTATTTAAAGTTTTATGAAAAATAACCATGTAGTTTGAGAAAATTTAAGATTAGATACAAATACTGCGCTTTATACAATAAATGATCGATTATACAATACCTTTATAAGTTACATCATATTGAAATATGAAGATATGTAGAAAAAAGATAAAATGCATCAGTTATGAAATTCTAAATTTTCAATTATAAATAAATAAGCAAAGAATTTTTTATATTTAAGCCATTTGTCAAGGTGACATGGCCCAGCAAGGTGACTTGGATCACTTATTTTCTGTCATCCATTTTATAGGCATTATTTCCAAATAATTTTTTTTTTCATGCATTGCTTTATGCAAAACTCCTAAGGATTAAAAACAAATAACATTTGAAAATAAAGAAATATTTCAAAGACATGAAATATTTTCTTTTATAATTTTTTTTTTTTACTGTATAAAACAAAATGCTACAGATGAATTTTACTATTTTGATGACACAGTGATTGTGATGGCTGCATGTTTAAATTGTATTGAGTCCATCTGTTTTAATGAAAAGGGGTTTACCAGCTGTAACAACATTCAGTTGAATGTGTTAACATTTTCAAAATAAGTAAATTCAGCACGTACATGTTTATTATACATATTTGTATATACAGAACAACTTAGATAAGGAGAGAAAAATCCCATGGCTCACTATGCAACTATGACTTGGGATTAAGTTCTACAGAGAAAAGGAGACATTTTGTCACTAAAGACTTTCTGATGGTAGAAAAAAATAGGGATGGAGGGAGGTTTTTCCTTTTATACATCACCTAGTAGGCATTAAGAAAACTCTCCTGACAGATAAATAATCCCACAATTATAAATCTTACTTCAAAAACTGATAATTCTTATTTTAAATATGACTCTCTTATTAATCTAACAAAAGTAATATGAAATAATGATAATTTTATAGGAATCCAACTGGATCAAATATTGTATTTCATGCAAAATAATATTTTCTTAAATACTGACTAATGTATATGTTCAGATCTAGAAGTATCATAGGGTATTGGTTGCATCAACTGCTGCAGTAGACTTGAAACATTGTCTTGCCTTTCCATTTGAGATCACATCATTTCACCAACATTCTGATCTCATCTGGTCAGTTAAATCAACATAAGTTGAAATAACAAGAAGATATTGACTAGAAAAGTATGAAGATCTGTGAGAAGAGTGTATAAAACATCACTTGATGTGCAATACGCAATTTTTTTCAGTAATTTAGTCACTTAAGACATTTTGTTTTCTGTTCTACTTAAAATTTCAAAAATCATGAAAAGTGATCCATTTCACCTCACTTTCAAATAATTATTTTTTTTTTTATAGATTTTCTGTTTCTAAAAAAGAATTCGGCATTTCACATCGTATATTTCAGTCATTTTAAAAATGAAGAAAAAATTATTCCTCAAAAATGAGAATAAATTTTAGGGAGTGAGGAATATTTTTTTCAAGGGAGATCTACAATTGACCACACTGAGAGTGTATTAAAAAAAAAAAATAGATGAAAAAAAAAAAAAAAGAACAGGGTAAAAGACATCTGCAGAAAATGTGAAAAACAATCAGTTTCTGATCATCTCTGACTCACCTTTATGATGGGAAAAAGGTTGATCTTATGAAAAGAGAAAAGAAAATACTGTTTTCTTTTAGATTTTTCACTTGATATTGTTTGGGATGTTGCTGCTTATTCTGCAAGAAAATGGCACTGCTTACACATCTAGAAAGAAAAATGAAATAAAACATTAGGTTATTTTTCAGTTTTAAGGAAACGAAAAGGCACATTTTCTTTATTAAGTTTTCTCAAGGATTTCTGACTGGTAGATAAAAAAGAATCTACTCAATTATCAGTATCCACTAAAAATAATGTTTGAATAAAAAAATATAAAAATATATTTCTTTAAGTGACACTGAACATTCCTTGTATTACCATAACAATGGATTTTTCATTTGCTCTTAATGAGAACAGGTTCCTAATCCTTGTCGGTGATGGCATTCACCCTGCGCAAGTTGAGCCAGCTTCTTTCCTGGAAGAGGTTTAATGAAACTTTTTTGGCTCCACAAGTGGTTCCCCAACCCCATGTGGTGCAGAGATTTTTCTGCAGTAGGTTACCAATTCTTACTGCAGTAGACTGGTTGTCAACCAAGGCTATTTTGTTATTTACCCATAGCTTGGGAGAGAAGAGAGATTCATACCTTTCCCAAGGGTATTAGCTTGTAAGTGAATGTAATGAATTCAAATTCAGCTCTCCAATTACTCAGTCCATTACTCTACCATGCTTCCTAATCATTAGTCAATGGGAAACCTTTTTATGAAAAGAAAATAACTTTTTGAAGAATCCCTGCAGAGTAAATGACAGTTTTCTGGGTGTCTATAATCTTGGTCTCAATTTCAATTCTCTTTCAATTTTAATTTCAATTCTTCATAAGCATTTTTTCAGTTTCATAGTAATTTCTATTGTTATTATTATTATTGTTGTTTAATTTATCTTATATTTCATACATTTTCAGGTTTACACCATATATCTGGTGGTTGCCAATATCGACTGAGTGACAAGTTTTTTTAAATCTACGACTTCTACAGTATCCTCGGTACTTTGTTTTACATGTTTTTGTTTTGTTTTTACCTTTTCTGATCATTAAGTTTAGAATTCTCAAGTCCACATAAAAATTGTTTTATTTGTATCTTTAACTTCCAAAAATACGCAGAAAGGGATGTTTGGTTTCGGTACATGTTATTTCATAAGGAAGTTAAATGTAAATACCAACGCTGCTTAAAAGTGTTCTTAGTAAATCCAATGTAAACTTTTTTAATAGTTGGGTTTTGATTTGATGATAGTACATTGGTACACAATTGAATTTGTTAGCCACCTATTTTCCAGTGGGCAATTGTTAGGATTTCAACAATTACATACATTTGTATTATTGTTATTTTCATTATTTGGATAATTATTGTTACTTTGTTTTACATGCTGATTTAAAATTTCATTATTATGATTTATATTAAATTTTTTCTAGATTATTTGTACAACTATAACCCAATTTAAGGGTATTTTATTTTAATTTTACTTAGAGGGTGATAATTAGTGAAATGTTTCAATTCAATTCAGGAAATTCAGCCCTTTCAATTTATGATTTAAAAAAAAGGTTTTTCTTACCTCCAGCATTACCATCTTGTTCCTCTGAGAGCAACAATTCTTTATTCTCTTTTTTCTTGCATTTGATAGTCGGACATTGGCACAGCCATCGAAAGAAGACAAAGTTGTAAAAAGCACTAAATCCAAGCACCAGCAAAATCAACCCAACTGGAGTGTAGTTCATTTCAGACACCCAGTGCCTCTGTGGGGTCAGAACAAGCCATACAAATACAGTGCAGAAACATTCAAATACGATACGAGTTGTTGCATTCCATTGACGAGTAAGACTCACCCCTGCAAATCTGAAGAGAGTGAAACAGATCACCGTGCCTGAAAAGAACAGAAGAATAACAAGAATTACTTTCATTTACCAACCATTATTTTCCTGAAATTTCAAAATTAACTTTAATTACCCTTATCTGTTTTAAAAAGAAAATATGGAATAAATAAGAGTTTTATGAAACTCATACATTAGGGGTAAGATAAATTACCTCTGCAAAACACTGTATCTTTGAACTTTTAATTCATTTATTCACTATCAGTGCTCTATTTCTTAAACCCTCTAGGGCCATTCGTATCATATTTGATACAGTATTTCCCTATAAGGAAACATTTGGTATTCATTGACTGAGCAGTCAGTACTGCTTTCATTTGAAATTTATAAAATATTTCTCTTAAAAAATTTTTCAGGAAAATATTTCTTTCAAGGCTTGTTTTCATACTGTATCAAATATGATACAAATGGCCCTAGAGGGTTAATATTAGCACTCCATTTACAAAATTTGCTCACTTTAAAAGCATTATCCTCTAGCAATTTACTAGTCAAGAAGGTCTTTAGTCTCAATCTTTGTTATTGTTAAAAAAATTTTAAATCAACAATTTGTAAAATCCATGGATAATCTCTCTCAAAAATTCTATGATAAATTCATTAATAAGTTTTTAATATACAATATAATAATATTTTTAATTTAATAAACTAATGAATTTAATGACAGCTTTTTTTTCTTAAAGTATAATAATAAAAATGATTTTATTAGAACAGGAAATGTTCATTCTGAGAGTTGTTAATCCAAAAGTTGTTTGGACTAACAAGTTCATTTTATTATTTTTGTTTTAACCAATTCATTCTACAGATTTTACACCTTAAGAAGACTGTATAAGGTGGATTTCAATATAGTCTGGAATTCTTTGCTTAGCAGAAAGAGTTGAAGTCAGGTTTGTTGCCAGGTGAGGGTGGGGGCTCAAATTAATTTGGCCCTCTCCCTGAATATGATGCAAACTAATTTTAGTGTGTATATTCTTACTCCACCTAGACATAAAAGCCACTCCCATACACACTAACACATCACTCAATAAATCCTGGACCTAACTAATAAAAACAAATTTTAGGCAAAATTCAACTTTATTCATCAACACAGTCTCCTTTGAGGATGATACACTGATTCCAATGCTTTTCTAGCAATTCGATGTCTTTTTTATAGAATGATTTGTCTTTGGTCTCAAAATACACCTCAGTTTCCAATATCATTTCTTCACCGGAGCCAAATATCTTTCTTTGGAGCATTCTTTTGAGGTTTGTAAACAGTCAGTAATTGTTAGGGGCCAAATCTGGAGAATAGGGTGGATGTTGATGCAATTTGAAGTGCAATTCATGTAGTTTTGCCATCATTGTGATCAACATGTTACATGGTACATTTTCTTAGTGAAAGATAATTTTTCTTCTTCATTTGTGGCTGTTTTTTGGTGACTTCTTCCTTCACACACACCAATAATGCTATATAATATTTGCTATTGATGGTTCTTCCTTTCTCAAGGTAATCAATGAACAAAATACCTTGCACATTCCAAACTATGGAGGCCAAAACCTTGCCTGCTGAAGTTTGCATCTTTGGTCACTTTGAACAGCTTTCACCTGCTGCTGTTCACTCAGCTGACTACTGATTTGACTCCAGAGTGAAGTGGTGGATCCATGTTTCATCCATTGTCACATATTTATGCAAAAACTCCTTGTGTTGAAATAGTTGCAAACAAGGCTCTGAATAGTCGGTGCATTTTTTCTCAACTGTGAGCAAACATGGCACCCACTTTGAACACAGTTTTCTCATTGACAAATGTTCATGCAAAATTGTGAATACACTGCTTTCTGATATGTTCAATTACTCTGCTATCTCACATAACTTCAATTTACGATCAGCCAAAATGAGTTTGTGGATTTTTGGGGTTTTTCCAGGACAACGGCCAATTTTGGGCAACCTGAGTGTTCAACAGCATTTGTGTTTGTACAACCACGTTTAAAGTCAGCATACCACCTCTTAACTTTTGTTTCTAACAGAGCAAAGTTCAAATAACACTCATCAACTCATTGCTTTGCTTTAACAGTATTTTTTTCCCATCAGAAAGAAATGCTTTATCAACACACAAAATTCAGATTTTTCCATTGTTTTCAAAATTTGCAACAGTAGCTTCACTTATATAGCTGTAATTTGTAAACTAATAATCTGATTGGGCCCAAATTTTGTTACATGCCATTTGAAGGTTAGTACTTCATAAAAATCATATGTATTTTTTATTAGTGAAGACATCTATATGTCAGGCCCGGGACCTATTGAGTGATTTGATAGCAACAGGCCAGGTTAAATAAAATCCTCAAATACTAGACCTCTTTTTTATATGATACTATTTCCTGAAAAAGAAATTCCCACTCTTTCTTTCAGGATTTTACTCTGGGGGAATGTTGTAGAATGAATCAGTCAAAACAGTAGTAACAGTAAAAGTAAACAAAAGAATGCCTTCAAGAGTCCAAATAAATCTTGAAATGATAATGCAGGTTAAGGTTCAAAGGGCACAAATTTTGGTCCTTCCCTTATTCAGATAAAGCATTATTTTTTTTTTTTAACTATCAAAATAAACATTTTTATAAATAACCGCACCACCACCACCACAAATGGCTATAATTTTTTACCATTTGACCCTGCACCACACCTACTCAAAATCCTGAATTTGCTTCTTTAAAATTCTTTTGAAAGTTATAGACATAAGATATAAATAGAGGAAATGGTAAGCATAACAGATTTGCAATGTTGTCAGTTCAGTTCTGAATAGTCTTGAATATTCTTTGATATTGTGTCAAAGTTGACCGATTTCAAAAACCTAATAATTCTTTTATGGTTTGTCTTAGTCAAAAATCAGAGAAAAATTTCAAAATAGTTTATACATGTAGGCAGAACAATAAACCAAATATATTTTAATGAATCTTACAATATTTGAAATGACATTAAAGTTCATTATCCTATGAGTATTATTCCAAGATATGTTAAGTAAAAGATCAAACATATCACCCCTGGCCCAGCAAGAAAGACATTTGCAGGATTTTTAATATAGCAAATCTAATAAAGAGAAAAATATGAAATCTATTGTTCAAAATTTAGAATAAATGTTATTAGCCAAATTAATACCACAGCCATTATATAATACACACATAATAAAACATTATTGCCTTCAATAAGTATTGACTGTTTTTACTTTATATATATATATATATATATATATATATATATATATATGAAATGATTTGTTTGAACATTATTTTTGATCGATACTCGTATTTAAGTAGATTTTCTGTTTATAATCAAACAGTATTATATATTTATTTCTACCGGCCTGATTATTTATGATAAATTTTTATAATATATTGGCAAAACTTGCAGAAATTTAAAAAACATATTTATGAACATAAAGAAAATCTCATACATAACATTATCTAATACATTAGTAAGATGTAGAAATAATTTCAACCACACTTTCAATTCCAAAAATGCTGTACTTATTAAAAGAGAAAATAACAGACAAAAAGTTCCTGAAAGTGCTATTAGCAATTCCTGCCAAAATATTAACATAGGCACATAATTTTTCAAATTTTTCCTTAAAATAAATTCTTCTTTCTTAAGCCAACATACTTATGCATGACCATCATTTGTTTTAAATTAAGAGAAAACTGTTCACTTTTGACTTTTAAGAATTAAAAACAAATTAATTAAATAAAAATAATGATTACACATACAAATTTTAAAAAAAAACAAACAATAGGACCAAAATTAATTTAGTTTCATTTAATGACATCCTCCATTGTTTACCTTTCCTTACATATTAAGTTTTTAGATCAATTTAGAGCATTCTCTAGTTCAAAATTTAAAAACTTAATATTTTTGTTCACATTACTTCTGCGTATAAATACAGGTTATCAAATAATGATTTCTTCACTTGCCTTGATTTGTCAAGGAATGAAACACACTTGTATTAAGTTTTCCTCATCTTATATATATATATATATATATATATATATATGAGTCACTCCAAAGGTAATGCTTCTGATTATATTATATTGGCCTATGACATCAAAATAGTAGCTGTGGTTGTACCTTTCTATCAATTATCCATAACATTTTTGCCTTGTTACAAATATCAGTTGAGTAGCAGTTTGGCAAAGTGGTGTCTGACATGAGAGTTTATATGAATTAGGTGTTTCATTGAATTTCTTCATTTGAAAAATTGCACTTATTAATGTTCATTGACATTTTCTGGATGTTTATAGAAACCAAACAGAGGATATGTGCATAATTAGGTTGTGGATGATGCATTTCAGCAGTGGTGACCATGATACATGCACCAAGCCAAATGCTGGATATCCCTGGACAAGAAGAGCATCTCAAACAGATCATCCACACAAATTGGCAGATCGCAGCCAGAGGAACTGTGAACAGAGCTGAATGCTAGCTTCAATATATTTGAATCAATGTTGGTAATATTAGGATATTTGCAAAGTTTGTGCCCAGGGTGACCAATGGAGGCTCATATAAGACCGCAGAATGCAAGTCTGTCATTACTCGTTAAACAACTACGAGGTTACAGTGTGAACTCAACTTTATCGTCACCAATGATAGAATGTGACATAACCATTTAGTGGCAGATTAAAAATGACAGTCCAAGTAGTGGCAATATGCACATCCCATCATAAAAAAAAAAATTCAAGATGCATCCATCAGTACGCAAATAAATGTGCAAGGAAAAGCAATGTCCTCTTGGATTTTTTGAAACCCGGACAAACCATCAACACATCATGACACTGACTAAGCTGAAGATCTAAATTTCTAGACTTGGATAAGGAAGAAGACAACTTTCTACTTGCAACACAAACAAAAAAAAACAGATCTTATACCAGTTTGAAGACCAGAAGTCATGTATGAAATTTTTGTCAGAATCTACACTGTATACTCTAGATTTGGCAGCTTTCAGTTTTCATATCTTCAGGCTGATGAAAGACTAACAATATGGACATTTTTCTGACAACAATCATTGTGGCAGTGAAAGTGTGTATTTTTATAAGTGTGGCATGCTGGTTCTAAGTCATTGATGTCAAAACTACATTGGCCACAATGGTGACAATGTGAAAAAATAGCATTTCATTGTTGGAGCACATGCTCTATCAAACGATGTTATTCTGCTGTTTTTTTTATTTCTGCAGAAATAAACAAAAGACACTACTTTTGGTGAATCCCTCATGTATGCCTATGCCTTATAAAAATATATGAGGATATAGAAATCATTACTATGGTGACTATCAGTTTCATGTGTCAATGCGATTCTCAGATTATACATACATACATACATACATACATACATACATATATATATATATATATATATGCAGTGCTGAAAAGGCCCAACTCATTTCAAAATCTGATCAAATGACGAAACATCAGATCTGGAAGTAATGATTCTTGTTAGATTGGAAAACTTGTCAGCACCATTGCATACATATATATTAGTGGTAATACATTCAGGAAAATAATTGGTAAATAATCTAAATGGATCATAGTGATAATAGATCAAATATTAAAACTGATCCAACAGAGCTCAGAGCTGATGAAGCAGGCTTTTAAAGGGCCCATAGAAATGTAAAATATTGAATTTACACGTGAAATAAATCAGAACAAAATACACACCACTTACTTGCTACCTCGGTTTTAATCACATTGGTCTCCTCAGGCAAAAAGTAGACTTTATGCCAAGACACTTCCTTATATACATGATTGCTGGAACTTCCACAGAAGGGTAGGAGGACCTCTTTACCAACCAGCACCTCTTTTACTGGTGTGTGTGTGTGTTTTGAACATTGCAATTATTTTCTTCATTCTCATTCATTTGGATATCGCTCATTCAGTAATGGATTAAAGCACTCTGGCTATTGGGTGGGTATAATGACAATATACACACTAAAAAGTCTGCCTTCTTCTACCGAACACTCATGGCGCAGAGGTAGAATCGCCGACTGACGCCACTTCAGTCGGGTTTCAATCCTGGGTTAAAAGCAATCAGAGTCGAACCATACTGATGAGCTGTGATACAGTGAAACAGATCTGTCTGCGAATGACTATTTACGCTCTCACATACTGATTGAGCACTCTGGAAGAATGGTAGAGTTTGAAAAACGGTAGCTACTCTGGCATGTGCGCATCGCTCATTCAGTAATGGATTAGAGCACTCTGGCTATTGGCCAGGTATAATGACAATATACACACTAAAAAGTTTGCTTTCTTTCTACCGAACACTCATGGCGCAGAGGTAGAATTGCCAACTGACGCCAATTCGGTTGGATTTCAATCCTGGGTTAAAAGCAATCGGAGTCTAACCGTACAGATGAGCTGTGATACAGCAAAACAGATCTGTCTGCAGATGACTATATATATATATATATATATATATATATATATATATATTTACACACACAAACACACACATAGTTTAAATAAAGAAAACTTGTTAGGTAAATCTAATAAAAGATATTTATATTCTTGTTACCTGAACATGTATTACATCTAACACAATAGATGAATCTACTAAATAGAGATTGATGAATACATGATATATTCATATATGAAACACTGAAAACATTTTAGTTTCTTAAATTTAAAATACTGTTTCATTGTGTCATTTGTTATTATTTACATTTGTTGAAAGTCTGTCAATGTCTACCATTAGAATCAATATTTAGTTTCTTCCTATTTATAGATTTCATAGTTATTTGCAAATTAATAAGGGGTGGCTACTTTATAAATTAGCCAAGCTTTAACTCCAACTAAAACTTAAGTTAGCTTTACTTGTACTACTACTAATCCTTAATCAGCAGGAGTCTAGCATTAAACAATTTTTTAACATAACATGCTTACAATTTACAAAAGTTTTTTTTTGTAAAATGTGGAAATATTCAAAAAGTATGTAAGTTTTTTTTACACAGTATTATTTTACAGGTTTCATTATTTTGTGCAGTAATTATTAATTAGTAATTTCTTTTCCCCTTTCAAGCTTGATATGATTTTCTTTTCAGCTTTTGTAACAACAACAAACATACAAAAACTGGATTATTACTATGTATTTAGATGAGTACAAATGCATACCCCATAATATTATTAAGTCACAAATTGAAATAGAAATTGGATTATTTTTTTAAGTTAGAGCATTTTAATGGCATTACCTTAACAGAAATCTATGATGTGTCATTTTTGCTGTGTAATAGTAACAAGCAATCACAAATAGATATTGGATCATTAATTTTTTCCATTAAATTTACACCAATTTATTCAGTGGATATAGAAATTTCCATTTTATTTATCAATGAAATGAGCATGAATAAAAAATTCATGTCACCATTATCCTGTTTTCATAGCAATTAGAATAACCAAAGAATATAATTAATTGATAAAATGAAAGTATGACAAGATTTGTCAAGTCATCAGCAGTTTTCCTTTAAATAAGAAGCAGCCTTTAGGAAAAATTAAATTTTGCATTATTTTTAGAGGCTTTCTTTTATTTAAATGCATAATTTTGGGAAAAAAGAAAAGAAAACATTTATTAAAGTTCTGGAGTTAAATAAATCAGTTATCTTTCAATTTTTAGTTTCTGGGACTAAAAAGTCTGTAAGTAAAATCACAAAAATGAAATTTCTAACCTGTTATGGATCTGTAAATTGATTTCTCTCAAAAATATTTTTTATAATTTATAATAGCATTTAACTGCATGTACTGACAAAAAAGTACAACCAAAAGTGAAGACTTATAAGTGTACTAGCAGTATAGCCCGGCATTGCTCGGGTGTAATGAAAGCTTTAAAACTAATCCATGGTCCTGGAGCTCAGACTCTTTGGACGTTGCAATAGTTGTTTCCAGTTAAAGCGAAATTGTAGACTAAAAGAAAAATGAATGGATGTAAGTCAAATTTTGATTTCCTGGTATCGATATCAAATAAGTTCTTTTTGTCATAAACTGAATTTTGAAGGCTAAGTAAGTCCTCTGAGTAAATGGTATCATGGCTGAGATTAAGAACTACAATTATATCTACCTAGAGCCAAACCCGAAACAAAAACTAAAATAAAAGGGCTGAAAAAAATACAGGCAAATAAACAAACACACACCCAAACAGCTTGCCTTTTTTATATATATATATATATATATATTAATTTTCTGCACTATTGTAAGAACTGCAACCTTGAAACTTCTGAATATCGTTTCTTATGTCTTTGTCTATGAGTGTATCAAATTTGATTAAAATTGGACCACTCCTTCTATAACCCGATTTTTTCAATTATCGATTTTCGATATTTATCGGGGGTACCTCGACACAAAACCTAGTTAAGAACACTCGCAGATGCTTATAGTACAACTGTGTAAATTTTCAAGAAAATTGGTTCAGCTGTTTCAGAGTCTATAAGTAACAGACACACACACACAGACACACACACAAAGTTCCATTTATAAATAAGTTTAGATCAGATTTAGATATAACCCCAACTAAGAGAATTAAAAAAAAAAAAAAAATAGACTTACTGACAACAGACAAAGAAATTTTCCAAGAACTGCTGATTTGTTTTAGGGCATCCAACACATCTTCAAGTCTTTGAGATGAGAGGTGGCTAAAGTTTTTTGCTTTAATACGGTGGAATCCAATGACCATTCCAATGGCTGCTACAGAACCAAAAAGTCCTGTAAAAACAAAAAGGAAAAATTTGAAGATGATAAATCATTATGGAGAAAGCGAAATATAATAAAGATAAAATACAGCAAAAAGCCTTGAAATTTGCTTTGCTTAAAGAAGAAGGGCAGAGGTGGCCTAACACGGAAAATTGAAAATGGAATCAATGAACAAATTTCAAATTCTGACAATGATAGTTTGTGTCTAATTTGTATGAATACCTTTTTTATTATTTACAATAATGTTCACCCTATACAAGGCTCAAGAGCCACTCAAAGATTACAGAGTAAGAGATGTGGTACATTTTACAGGAATATGTAGGGAAAGATAACAGTTAATTCCAGACTTAAACAGATGAAGATTGAAATGATAGAGGTAGAATTCTCTTAGGAGCTGGTTCCACAAAGAAGCAATTGGTGGGAAGAAGCTGTTTGAGTGGAATTTTCATCTCACAAAAGAAATACAAAGGGAATGAGGATGGTTCATTACAATGTGAATGGCATGGTGAGTCTTAGCAATGAAGGTTAGAACAGCCGGAACTAATGAATGTAGTTCATCTGAACACTTTCCACAAAAATAGTAATAGAATAGTGAGAGGCTTGAAAACTTTTCCCTGTATGAAAAGGGCTGTAGGGAGAAGAATAATTCTTCACCCACAAGACCACAAAACTTTTGTACTATCAAGGCTAGATGAGTTCACCATTTTTTTTTTTTTAAATCATTTTATCTTAAGCAAGGCAGGACAACCACTAGTTCACAGGAAGTTACAGTAACAGAAAAAGCTGGGTACAGGAGGGCATTAAAGAAAGGATAAAAGATGAATGGGATGCAAGTAGATCGAAGATGGCAATTGACATTGCATATAAATTTTTAGAGATTGTAGCTATCAGGGAAGTAAGTAAATGGAAGGAATTCCACAGGTGGGAAGTGCAAGAAAAGAAACTGTTGGATTAGAAGTAGCAGTTGCATTTATTTCAACAGTAAAAAGGTGGGACCTAGATGCCAATCTAGTAGTACGTTTAAATTCTCGTGGACATGGCACCAAGGAAAAGAAATTTCATCAGAGCAGTTGTCATTAAAATATTTGTAGAAAAGACAGAGGGCAGCCTCGTCATGTCTCCCTTTAACTCAAGATATTACTCCCTTCTATTTGAACCACTTTATTTTTAAAAGAATCTTTGCAAGAGTCAGATTAGTTTAAAAAAAAAAAAAAAAAAAAAAAGTAGGGTATTGCCAGCATATCTGGGTTGCAGCTGTTCACTCTTCACTTTCCTGTCCAAAGACATTTAGGCAGAAAAACTGATTTACAACTCTGCAGCCTCTTTCACATTGACATAATATTACAAGCCTGGTCATTACCTAGATGAGTGACTGCATGAGAATACCAAGTGCTTTAAGCTTGGATGTGCAGGTGGTGTAATGGATAATGGCTCATAATTGTTAATCAGAGAGCCAAGTTCCAATTCGCTATATTTGCTTAAATGCAAATACCCTTGGGAAAAGTATGAATCCATTTTTATCCTCCAGTTATGGGTTAATTAGTAATACTTGTATCACTGAATCATCATTGTTATATAAAAAAAATTCTTACAATCTAAAACTATTTTCTGGTTTTAAATAGCCTGCAAACAGTTGATAAGCTGCGAAGAATAAATCAATCCATCAAGACCAGATGAGTACAACAGGTTTATGAACATCACTAACACATGATTGCAAATTGAACTTTAAATTTCACAAGAACTGTCCAATGTTCTAACCACTGAACTAGCAGCAAATTTGATTGTACATCCAGGACATAAATTTGAAAAGGACAGCCCAAAGGCTACACTTCCTGTTTGTTTAGGACAATCCTCAGACAAATTCAGACTAATAAGCAGATAATTAGTTATTTTAAAAGGATTTTTTTTTTATTCTATTTGAGTTCAACAGATGGGAGTTTTGTGTTACAAAACATGACTAGGAATCATCAGTTCTCAGCTCCAGTATCAGGATGAAAGAGTGGATAAATAGGGAGAGTCACTGATTTTATTCCTATCAACATTGACAGAAAGGAAACTACAAGACTTCCTACAGAAGGTAGCGAAGGGAAGCAAAAAAGAAAAGACCAAATATAAACCGCAAGTAAACAGAATGGATGGTAATCAGCAAAAGGATTAACCTAAAATGCCGATTACAGATGAGGAATAAAAAAAATAAATAAATAAAAAAATAAAAATAAAAAAAATCAAGCAGATACAGAAATTTAAATATCTGGGAAGTTTTCTAACAGAGGACGGAAAGTGTAACACTGAGATCTGAAGGCGTATTGACATGGCTAAGGACACATTCCAAAAGCTGAGTAGAGTATATTTTTTTTTTAATTGTATCACCCCGACCAAAGGCGGTAACACCACTGCAGGGGGCTACGTAATAGTGAAAAGATTGGAAAAAGAAAGCTGGAAACCACATCCTAAACCCATCCTAAACAATAGACGTGGGTGGAGTGTGAACTAGATGATAGTTATTTGTACAAACAGGAAGATTTCGTTTGAAACAAAGAAAAGAGTACTGGACTGTTACGTAATATTGATCCTCCTATATGGCAGTAAGTGCCGGACAATCTTCTCAAATATGAAGGAAAGATTCAAAGTAAAAGAAATGTGATTCTACAGAAGCATGCTGAGAATACCATGGACTGAACATGTGAGCAACAACAACGTTTTAGAGAATGGAAATGAAAAGAAAACTTGAATTTAACATCAGAAAAAGACAATTGAAGTTTCTGGGACACATGAGGAAGGAGGGCTTAGAAAAATTGATACTCACAGGGCAAATAGTAAGAAAGAAAGACAAAGAAAAAACAGTGTGTGACATATTTGATGAGCTTAAGCAAATGGATAAAAATTAGGGTTTGGGAGAAATAACAAGACAAAATGTACTAAGAGCTACAAAGGACAGGAAAACGTGGAGGGACATGATCACCTACGTCTTGAAGGGGCACGGCACATAAAAGAAGTGTGTGCGTGTGTATCACGTTAAAGATTACTTTTAGTGGATACCCATATCTGAGTGGATTCTCCATTTATTTTTTAAACAGTATATTTTTGTCTAGTGTCTTGAATATTCAAGAAATCTTATTAAAGAATAAGATGCATCCTCCAGTAGGAATTGAACCTGCATCCCTCTTTGCAAAAGTAACTTTCATTAAACCAAATTATAAATGTAGAGCATCGCAGATCAAGCAAGGCCAAATAGAGCCTTATAAGTGAAGTTCTTCTGGTCAAAGTGGAGACACCGTTCTCTTTAATAAGATTTTTCAAATATTGAAAACTAGCAGTATATCCCGGCGTTGCTCAGGTGTAATGAAAGCTTTAAAACTAATCCATGGTCCTGGAGCTCTGACTCGGAATATTTATGTGAAGTTTAGTGAGAATCAGATAAATATTATGGATTTGTATAAAGAACATACAGACAGATAAACAGACACACACACAAACATCTTGCCTTTATTTTCTGCACTATTGTAAGAACTGCAACCTTGAAACTTCTGAATATCGTTTCTTGTGTCTTTGTCTATGAGTGTATCAAATTTTATTAAAATGGGACCACTCCTTCTATAACCCGATTTTTTCGATTATCGATTTTTGATATTTATCAGGGGTACCTCGACACAAAACCTAGCTAAGAACACTCGCAGACGCTTATAGTAAAACTGTGTAAATTTTCAAGAAAATTGGTTCAGCCATTTCGGAGTCTATAGGTAACAGACACACATACACACAGAGACAAAGTTCCATTTATAAATAAGTTTAGATAAATAAATATGCCATCTAATAAATAAATGGAATGTCTACTCAAATAGACATTAAGAGGATAAGAATTATTATAATTATATAATTTTTATATATAAAGAAATAATATTAGGGGAAAAAGTATAACAAAATAGAAAAGTTTTCATATAATGTGTTTCATCCTTTAGGACTTCAGACGAAAGTGATGTTTACCTCGACACAACTAATCATGGGCATGATGGAATGGAGACACTTAGAATTTTTAAATAAGGGTGGCATAGGAGATCTGGAAGAGTTAGAGTTGGGAGAACTAAGGAATAGAGGTCGTTTGAACATTTTCAATGGGATTAGCAGCAGACTAGCAAGAAAGGAAATCGTCTGTGAGAAAGGGGTTATAAAGTAGAAAACAACTCATCACCCACAAAGCTGTGCAGATGCTTTTGGTCTCTAACAAGATTGGAAAGTGAAGATTAGGCAGAGCCAGCCCAGATATGCCAGCAGCATTCCATTTTTGGCCTGATCTGGCTCTTGTAAAGACAGAGCATATCAGAAAGATCCAGGTACTTTTTATTGGTGCAGTAAAGGGAATCAATCATATTTCCAACATCTTTAGCAATAGATCATATATACGAGTTCCACTTGAGGTCTGGAGTGAGATTATATCCCAATAAGCATTCAAGGCAAGAGGCCTCTTTGAGAGAACTCCTACTGATTGCAATAGACAGAAATTCAGAGGTGGACATTACAAGTTCAGTTTTTGTTGTTCCAAGTTAAAAACATTTTAATTTCTCATGAGATATCTTTATACAAATAAATTTCTTGTAAGCTATTGCACCAGAATGAATAAATCATTAATGTAGGTACCTCCACTCAATTGCCGAAAAAACAGCATAATATGATGTTAAAAGGGCTCAAACTTAATAAACCTCTTTGGCCTAACTATCAGCCAACCTCAAGTGCAATGACTACATTGAATCCATTGCTGCTAGGAAGATTGGTTCCCTGTGTAGAGCCAGTAAGTTTTTCTTGTCTGAATTCATCTTACACATATATAAATCTACCATCCACCTGTGCATTGAATACTTCTGTCACATTTGGTCGGGTGCTCCTGATATTCATCTCAGGCTTCTTGACAAAATCCAATGAAGAATCTGCAATGTAATTGATCCTGACCTGGTAGCTCAACTCCAATCAATCTCTTACCAATATAATGTGGCTTCCCTCTGTCTCATCTACAAATACTTTCATGGCTTCTGCTCCGATCAGCTTAGCTCCCTGGTACCCCCTCTGCATAAATTTACTCGAGCTACTAGACTAGTGGCTAGGTCCAACCTTTTTATAGTAAAACAAATCAAATGTAACCACAACTTCTACTCTATCAGCTTTTTTGCTCACACTTTCTGCCAGTGGAATTTCCTTCTGTATTTTTGCTTCCCTGACAGCTACAATCTCCAAGAATTTAAATATAAAGTCAATTGCGATCTCTTATCTCCTTGACTCGCATCCTTTCCCTGACAATCATGTTCTCCTTTTCCACTCTACTCTCATGCAGCCCTCTTCACACCAGTGTTCTCATCCTTTTCTTACCCATTCTCTGACACTCCCGTAACTTATTCCTCTTTCTCATCACTCACCTCATATGTAACAGCAGTGGCAGTTCTGCCTTGCTTGGGGTGAAATGATTAGGAAAAAAGTTTTATCATCAAAATGTTTATACTATTATTAATAGGAAAAATCAAATTTTGTTGTCATTATTTTTTAAATTTTTTTAATCCTTTCGAAGACGTTCAAAATTTCAGTTAAAATTTCTTTTTTTGTTTTCCATCAGCAATTCATGCTATGTTTACGTAATGTGGCTATTAAGCAAAATGTAATATAATGCAAGTTGTGTTTTGGCATTAAAAGAAACATTAATTTAAAAATTCTTGCAAAAATCAACTCATTGTCTGATTTTAATGAAACATTCAGAACTTATTCACAAATGAATGAGAATATTTATGCAATTATTATTTTTAGAAAATCTTGGTAAAAATACATTTTTTTTTCACATCTGTTACCCCACAATTGTCTAAAAATTCTAAAAATGCATTATCTATAATAATTTTTTATTTATTAGTTAAATGCAGGACTCATTGGGGAATGTAATTTATCTTTTTTAATTATCAGATCATTTTTTCAAAAATCTGCTCTGGATAGTAAAATAAAAAATGTATTAAAACTACGCTATTTTTAATGTAGATAAAGTTTTAAGTAATTTTATAAATAATATAATTTTAGGATATCATATTCTGAAGAAAAAAAATTTTGATGAATAATGAAATTTTATAAGAATTGTTTTCAGTTTTACTTTGCTAGTTAAAGTTTCAAACATCTTTTTAAATTTCTTCCAATTACTTTTTGTCTTCCGTTATTAATTCATTAAAAATAGACTTTATTTACAAACCAAAAATTCATAAGCTTAATACAAATCATTTAGAATTGGATTTTTAAAATAATTTCTATTTTTTTTTTTATTATGTTAAACTGCACATTTTCTTTTACTATGGAAACTTACTTTACTTATTTCAAGGGTTGTTCCTCTTATGAAATGTTAACTTGGGTTATGTCAATTTTTAATCACCATACTGCCAGATTGATTGATAATAGGTGCTGTCATCACCTACTTGAAAGTTCAACTAGTCAGACATTTGTGACTAAGAAATATTTTAATTCTAAATTTCATGCCATAAATAAGTAATACTTGTTTCAAATTAGATTATTTTAACTTTAAATTTGATCATTTTCAAAAAATAACGAGTGAGAGATGTATATTTTATTTTTGCAAGATTTTTAAAACCGAGAATTAACTTTTGTTTACAAATGTGTTGATCGCTCAAAAAAATGGCTGAAAAATTGAAAATTTTTTTAAAATCTCCAAATTTTAGATTCCAATGAATATAACTTCTGTTTGAAACACACCCGAGTATTTTGCTTAGTGTAAATAGTAGATTGAATCATCTAGCTTTCAATTAAGCTGAAATTAAAGTTTCAAGAAAGTTTTTTTATTTTTAAAAATTCAATTTAAAACTTCAGTATCAGAAATGGAGTGGAAGTGCCTACATTAATGAGATATTTCATCAACCTCTCCTAAAGTTGGTTAATGTAAATATCCCAGGGAAAGACACAAGAGTCAATCTGCCACATGGATGAGTTTTTATCATCTGGACCCCCCAAAAAAGAAAAAAAAAATGTTTCTGAATATTTTATGTACTATAAAACAGTTAAAACAAAGGTTGAAATTTTTTTTTTTTTTTTTTTTTTTTTTTTTTTTAATCGTATCACCCCAAGCAAGGCGGTAATGCCACTGATGTGCAGGGGGCTACATAATAGTGAAAAGATAGGAAAAGAGAAAGCCGGAAACCACATCCTAAACAGGGAAAAAGGCATGAGCCTCTTAGCCTGTTCAATAGACATGGGTGGAGTGTGAACCGGGCGATAGATCTATCTACTCCAGTTGAAAAAAAAAAAAGTGAGAAGATTGGAAAAAAGAAAGCTGGAAACCACATCCTAAACAGGGAACAAGGCATGAGCCTCTTAACCTGTTCAATAGACGTGGGTGGAATGTGAACTGAGCGATAGATAGATCTATCTACTCCAAAATGTATCTGTCTATATTTCTGAGAAGAGGTATTGTAATTATTTACACTATTTACGCTGTTTTGGACTGCTGTCATCACCTTTGTTGCCATATTCATAACATTCAACCATTGTACGCCCAAGTGTGATGAGAATTTCAAACCAAACCCTTTGTTTCATTCACCAGGATAGATTGTTCCACTTGCCATACCTCTTCCAGATATGCCAGTATCAGTTATCTCCCTTTTAACTCAATTTTCCAAGTTTTTGTTCACCGCTGCTGTAGGGTTAGGATTAACCAGGTATTGAAGTCACAACTGACTTTGGGTCAAGTCACTGGATCAACCAATACTTTTATTTATGAGGCCATGTATCCTTGAGGACAACAGTGTATGAATTTTTAGCTCAATACCTGGCTACAGGAGAGACGAACAAAAAAATTGAAGAGTTACCTTGAGAAAGAGATCTAAGGATCCTTGATAAAATCCAACCGAGAATCTATAATGTGATACTGTGATTGATCCCGACTTAACAGCTCGAATACAGTCACTTTCTCACCAGCACAATGTGGCTTCCCTGTGTCTCTTATACAAATACTTTCATGGCTTCTGCTCTGATGAACTTAGCTCACTGGTGCCCCCTATATATGAATTTACTTGAGCCAAAAGATTAGCAACTAGGTCCCACTTTTTACTGTGAAACCAATAAAATGTAAACGCAAGTCCTACTCCAGCAGCTTCTTTTCTCGCACTTCCTGCCTGTGGAATTCCCTTCCATTTACTTGCTTCCCTGACAGCTACAATCTCTAAGAATTCAAATGTAAACTCAATAGTCCTCTCCTATCTCACTAACCTGCATTCTCTCTCTCTCTCTCTCTCTCTCTCTCTCTCTCTCATGCTCCTTTCTCCATCCACTCCACTCTCATCAGTATTCTCATCCTTCTCTTAACCACTTCCTGACATTCTCTATAAACTGTCACTCTTTCTCATAACTTTCCTTTTATGTAACCCCCTGCAAAACAGTGGCAGTAAAATGCCTTGCTTGGAGTGATACGATTATAAAAAAAATTGATACTGAAATATGCGGAAGAAGAATGGCACATGGAACTAGAACAATCTACCCTGGTGGACAAAATAAAGGGTTCAGTTTGAAATTCCAATCACCTGAAGAAGGCTGAAGCATATGACAGTTGAAACATTGTGAATATGGCAACAAAGATGAGGACAACAGTATGAACAATTTAAATAGAGTAAATGGTTGAAACATGTTTTACCTTCCCAGCCTACAACAGCCAATGGTAAAATGTTACATCTGTGGATCCAGTATTCTTCATAAACCAATTGAACTGCCGACAACATCTGGGACATTGCAATAAAAAGTTCTCCTGGAAAACAAGTACAAAAATAAAAAATAGATAGATACAAATAACAATATTCATAAATCATATTTCAATTTAATTTAAATCTGGATAATTAAGTGCTTCAGCATCTAAGAATAATTCTAACATTTAATTGAAAATTTTATTTAAGTATTTGCATTTAATTTATTACCCAAAGTTTTATCTGGTACAATAAATTACTAATCCAAATAGTTAATTGAATAATAACAATCCTTTGCCTCAGATTCTACACTAGTCAATAGATTTTTCAAGAGTTCAACTCTCATGCAGCATCCAATGGGGCTGCAAAGTCCAATGTATGAGAGGTAGACATGACCACAGATGTTACATCAACCAACTTGTCTCAATAGTGTTGAGGAAGTGGTGGTGCCCTCTCACATTTTGTGTTTTATTCTTGTTATCTTGGCCCTTCTGTGAGAAATCAAGGTGGCCACATATGTCAATAGCCCACTGTGGATTGACTGCAGCCATTGTTGTACAGTGTTTTCCTAGGTGGCAGGGTTGATATTAAATGATATGTGTAACCCTATTTTCAGATGGCTGGTAAATTTAAGTGATTTCCAAGGTGAGAAGAGATTTCTCTAAAATTGGAGAATATAATTATTTTTGTCGGAAAAAGTAGCTGAAATGTTAACAAGTAGAAAAACCCAGGTGTGAAGTATACTGAGTACAAAATTATTTTTAAGCAAATTTATCAAAGTGATTCCAGTTACAACACATGTCAATGGGTTTTGACAATGTGTGACCCTAGGTCGAAATGTGGCTTTTACAATTTCCTGTGTACTGCGTTACCAGGACAGTTGATAAAAGCAGGCAGACAAATAGAGGAAGTGTGTCTTCTATTGGAAGTTGAAATGGTTAAATGTAATTGTTTTCATTTTGAGCTGGTAAGAGTTATACATTGAGGGAAATGAAAAACTTATCCACCTCTTTCCCACCCTGATCTGGGTGCCTGTTTAACAAAATCAGAATGCAAAAGACAAGATTAGTGAGTTGGATCCCATATCTTGGAAAAAGTGGTCGGAAAGAGATTTGAAATATGGTCTGCCTGAAAACTCACCTGCTGTTAGACAACAAAGAGGAAAACAGGAGAGGGAGATATTATAAATTCAACCAACTGGAAGCTGAATAACCAATCATCCCGAAGAAATAATACACCATGAATATTATTGTGCTACTGAAATACCAGCGAACTGATTTTTTTTTATGTCATTTATTTTGACTTGCTTGTAAGCTTGTAATTATTCAATATATATAAATATATATATAAATATACACCATGTCATTGTGGTCTTAAATCTGGTTTTCATCATATAGCCATTCCTTGCATGTCCGGACCATCCTCATCAAGTGGGAATAAGTTGTCCTGCTTGGTTAATCTGATATCAACAGCACCACATGGGCAGAATTAACCAAAGCTCAGGGAGGTTGACTGGATGCAGCCAGGGGTCATGTTATACTTGGTGCCATATTTAGTATATTTCGCACCTGGGTTTTTCCACTTGTTAACATTTCGGATACTTTTCCTGACAAAAATAATTATATTCTCCAATTTTAGAGAAATCTCTTCTAATCTTGAAAATAAGGTTACACAAGATCTCGTTTATAAATGTCTTAAATTGAAGTTGTGGGTGCCCAGTTTTTCTCCTTCCATTCTGCATAGAATTTAGAATTTTTATCATCCATACTCTGGCATGTCCCAGCCAGCAAAAACAGGGCTGTCTTAGAATAGATTACAAGTTAGGATGCTGAGATTATTCAAGGACGGAGGTGTGTGTGATTTTTATCCCTCCAGGCTAGTATGCATATCAATCAGTACAAAGCTATTCAACCTCCGACTATTCATACGCAGAAGGACAATAGATTTTACACTTATTTATCTCAAAGTCGTATGTCAAAGTGTACAGTACTTTGAAAACATTTTTATGATTCCTTTCGTATTTAAAATGAATATATTTTCTAGTTAATGCAATTTTTTAGATGAACAAACAATGTTAGATTTGAAATTTGGTCATGTTGCTATCAGTGAAGTGATGAGAACCAAAATAATAAATATATAACAAATTTCCATCTGAATTTCTAGGATCAGGAGTTATTGTTTACACTATTTACATTCAGTCTGCACAAATACCCTTGGGAAAGGTATTAATCCGTCTCTTCCCTCCAGCTATGGGTCAAATAACAGGACAGATTGGGTTCTATAGCCTTGGTTGGCAACTAGTCTACCGCAGAAAGCAATGGCAACCTACTGCGGGATAATCTTCTGCCCAGTCAGTCATGTCTCTTTCGAGACATGATCGCCCAAGCGTGTAACACGTATGGCCCTTAACTGACTGACTGACATACAGTCTGTTGGTAATAACAACAAAGTTGATAACAATTGCCTAAATTTAAATAGTGTAAATAACAGATGTAAAATCTAATCTAATCTAATCTAAATCTAAACTTATTTATAAATGAAACTTTGTGTGTGTGTGTGTGTGTGTGTGTGTGTGTGTCCGTACACCTATAGACTCCGAAACGGCTGAACCGATTTTCTTGAAAATTTACACAGGAATCATAAAAATGATTCCTTATGAAAGGAATCATAAAAATGTGTCTGCGAGTGTTCTTAGCTATGTTTTGTGTCGAGGTACCCCTGATAAATATCGAAAATTGATAATCGAAAAAAATCAGGTTATAGAAGGAGTGGCTCGATTTTAATCAAATTTGATACACTCATAGACAAAGACATAAGAAACGACATTCAGAAGTTTCAAGGTTGCAGTTCTTACAATAGTGCAGAAAATCAATAATATATATATAAAGGCTTTCATTACACCCAATCAACGCTGGGCTATACTGCTAGTATTTTTATAAAACAATATTGAAGTTTTAAAGTCAGATCACATCGATTAAAAATAAATATGTACATGACAAGGAGAAACTAAAAATAAATTTTTAAAAAATGACAATATGCGCAAAAGTAATTGTTTAGAGAACAAAAGTAATCGGTGAAAATTTTTTCATGGCCTGAATTTACCTGCAATGAGAGAATAATGTTGAATTTTGTCATCTTCTTCAATATTTTTGAGTAGATTTGGTAAACCAATAACCAGAAGGCCAAGGACAATCATCATCATACCCAGCCATTTCTCTTTGCCAAATGACTGTGCAAGAAAAGCTACAGAAAGAAGTGCAGTAAACACCAGAGTCACACCTGAAAGAATAGAAGAAGTCCTTTGTAAAATTCACTTGAAAACACACACACAAATATAAACAAATTAATCTTCTTTTTTTTGGAGGGGAGAGTACTACTTCTTCTATATGCCCTGTCCTTTCAGGACGTAGGTGATCATGGCTTTCCACGTCACCCTGTCCCTGGTGGCTCCTCGCCCACTTTCTCCTGTTACTCCAGGCAACTCTCGTTTCGTCATCCACCTGATCAAGTCCTTCAAATAGGTTATCCACTGCTTTCCTCTGTCTCTTTCCCCCTCTATCTGGCCTGTTAGTATCAGGTTCTCCATGTCCTTCTTCCTCATTGCATGTCCCAGGAAACTCCAGCTGTCTCTTTCTGATGCTCAGTATTAATTTCCTTTTCGTTTCCATCCTTTCCAAAACCTCATCATTGTTCACATGCTCGATCCATGATATTCGCAGGATCCTTCTGTAGAACAACATTGCTTCAAGTTTTCAGTTGCTTCAAGTTTTTCCTTCATCTTTGATGATAAACAAACAAACAAACAGGAACCTTCTAAAAGAAAGCAGAAAATGATAACAGGACTCTTTCTTTATCTGTTTAATAAATGCTTAACCAAGGCAAAAATTGTTGCTCGTACCCTTGCCGTGGTCCCTTTAAGTTGCTTCAAGTTTTTCCTTGATAGAGTACAAATATATGAATTAGTTCATTTGGTGAAAACTTAAAAAAAGAAACTGAGTCCAGGTCATTACTGTCATCACTTATATAATTTTTTCATTCTTTCCTTTGAGAAAAATATTAACCCAATTTTTTTTTTCATGTGTCTCAGAACCTATCACAGACACAGAGGCACCAGATACACTGCAATCTTATATGCAGTAGATGTGTGTAGGGGGTAAAAGAGACTGAACGAACCCATCACAGTCTTGAAGGCACCAGATATATTATGATCTTATATGCTGTGTGAGTGTGTAGGGTAAAATAATCTGAGAACCCATCACAGTCATAGGTGCACCAAATTTACTATGATCCTATGCAGTGATTGTATGTAAAGACAAGATAGCCTGAGACAACCCATGACTCTTCAGCCTGGTTTTGAATTTACTGTCCTTCTCTTAAACTAATTTCCCTATCATGGTTAAAGAGCTCTGTCTACCCTGTTATTTAATCCCCAGCTAGAGGAAGACAAACCCATGCCTTTTCCAAATGCATGGGTCTGTCTTATTTATTGTTTTATTTATTCTGTTTTATTCCAAAGTGAATAAAACAGAATTTGAACTCAGCACACCTCTTTATCTGCTAATAACAGTTTCACTCCCAATTTATCCCCCATCCATGTTAGCATTCCTTAATTGCCAATGTTTTTAAAACATTGCTTGCTTAATAAATAAATAAATAAAAAAAAAACAAAAAAAAAAACAATCATTGGTAAAATGACATGCCATATTCCTAAGCTACCCACATTTGAAACAATCACAGGGTTTAATTCAACCAGAATATAATGCGGCCTATGATATGGCGATTTTCTAAGCAAAAGTATGGGGCACCTAGTAAGGATTGAACTCACTACTCAATTGTAATGATTCTAGCAAGACAAGCTTGCTAACCATTATACCACCTTGAGGTGTCCAAATGCTGCCTATGATATGAGTTTCAATAATTTGAATGAACCACTTTTCAATTAAATTTTGTTTATTATTTGAGTGAATAAGCTTTTTCTGTTGCAAGATGTTTAATTCTTGTTCAGAATAATTTAGTTTTAGTTTTAAGTAAAAATATAAAAAATTCTAAAATTTAATTGCAGCCAATCAATCACCTTAGAAATCAATGCAACAACTTTTATCAAAGTCAATGAGGCTGTTTCAGTGCCTACAAAAAAAAAAAACAGTGTGTTAAAAGGATAGTTATTCCCTTGACACCACTATTACTGAATACACTTTTGACTCCCTCAGCAATGGGTATTTACAAGATTATAAAAATATGCGAACCAAGTACAATGTGATATTTATTATTTAGCATTTTATAAACAACTACAGAATAAGAAACTTTGAATAAACATATGACAATTGTAAATCAAAAAACTGTTTGGTTCAGAGGAGGTTCACCAATTAACAATTCCAACCCATTATCCATTATACCATGGTCGTATCTGACTACCAGGCACGGGTCCGGGCCAATCCATGCAATCATAGTGAAAATCCGGGCAAGGAAAAATGTCTTCGTCAGAAATCAAATTAAACACTTCACAAAGAAAACATCCAAATGAACGCAGTAAAAATCTGTTTATTTATTAATTTTGGGAGAAAAGACTGGTTATACTCAGAAATTCCAAACCCAATTTTCTGCTTTTGTTCACGTTCTGTGCCTAATTTCCATTGGAATAGCCGAAAAAATCCTCAAAAATCATAGTTTCTGGAAACAGATGACACTGATGATGACATCACATTGTCAACTAATAAATCTGGGCAATTTTCTCTGTGCCCAGTGTTTTTTAGCATCCGCTACGGCCCTGCATTATACCACCCAAACATCAAAGTTTACAGCACCTGGTATTTCCAAGCGGCCACCTATCTGACCAAGCTCGACATTACTTAACCTTGAGGATCATATGGAAACCAGTGTCTCAATGTGATATGGTCGTAAACCAGTTAATTGTGTGTAAAATGGAATTGGCAAAAATAGTTCATTTTGCACCACCTTTTAAAAAGGCATAAATCTAATTCTCTCTACAACTATGGGTTAATGGAGATGTGTGTTTTGGTGCAGTGGATATTGGCTTGAAAGGAGAAATGAGAGAGCCAAATTTAAGTTACATTTGAATTCGTTGCATTCACTAATGCTCAAATATCTTTGGGAAAGATATTAATCAGCTACTTCTCCCTCCAGCTATGGGTTAAATAGCAGGACAGATTGGGTTCTATGACTTTGGTTGGCTACCAGTTAACTGCAGAAAGTAATGGCAATCAACTGCTGGAAAATCTTCTGCTCAGTCAATTATATCTCTTTCGAGACATGATTGCTGAAACATGTATCACGTATGGTATTTAACTGAAGACAGTTCATCTTGGACACCAGGCTAAGAACCTGACCCTGTAAAAAATTCACTTGCTATACCACAGTGTAATTATAACCCTCCTTGTTCTCCACTAAGAGTCTACAAGAACAAACAATAATTACCCATGATAAAGAAATTTCTTGCTTTTACAATAATCAATACAAAGGAAAACAATAAAAAGAAAGAGAGAAGTATTCAACCTTTCATGATTTGGAATGGGGTGATCTGGGCAAATAATACAAGTCCAAGGCCAAGATTCAGCAGAGACATTTGAACCAAATCAATAATGGCTGCTGGGAGAAAGACTAGAGGATTAAATTTCCCACCATCTCTGTCAATTGGAGCATCCCTGGAACGAGCCCATTTAACTAAAACATAAATGAACAGGCAGGAAAATTCTCCCATGAACATCACAGCAATCTGAAATAAAAAATAAAAAAAGATATTTTTCACATTATATGCAATCAAAATTTATTAATTTTTATTCATAATATACAACAAGATCTCTCTCTCCCTTTCTCTCCACTCAGAGCCGAAAGAGAGAGAAAAGATGTAAAAGAAATAGTGAGAGAGTATAAGGAGAAACAAAATAACGAAAAGAATAGCCACAACATTCCACACATTTTCCAGGCATACGCACACACACACAGAAAGAAGAAAAAAAATCAACTTAACATCAATAAAAAGTGCATAAATTATTTTTTTTCACTTAATATAAAACAAAGAGCATGAGAAAATCAGCAGACAATTGCTGATATTTCCTGACATGTGAATCAAATGATTAGTGAAAGGTTTGTCAATGAAACTTTGGTATCAGGTTACTAAATATAACAGCAATCAGCTAAGTAACACATTTTATATTTGTATTAATCATATATATATATATATATATATATATATATATATATATATATATATATAAACCATTGTAATAAAAAAATTACAATATTAAGCTCTACTTTGTATCCAGCATTCTTTATAAAAGTAAATGCTTGAACAGTGGATTTTTTCTACCTGTTCTTTCACTTTCTAATATAATTAATTTTATATTTGTATTAATTATATGTATAATTAATACAAATAAAATTAATTATATATATGAGATTAATATTAGTATAAAATTAAAATATAACATGAATCAGCTTAGTGAGAATTTTTATATTCATATTAATCACACACACACACACAGATTATATATATATATATATATATATAGTCATCGGCAGACAGTCCTGTTTCACTGTATTACAGCTCATTTGTACAGTTAGACTTCTGATTGATTCCAGCCAGGATTGAAACCTGACCGATTTGACATCAGTCGGAGATTCTACCTCTAAGCTATCAGCACACAGTAGAGCAAGGCAGATTTTAGCATGATATATACACAATGTGTATAAATGCCAGTAGCACAGAGTATTCAATCCATTGCTGGAGAAGATGGAATTTTGAAAATATATTCAAAAGTCCAATTGATGTTATATTCGGCATCCTGACTTCAGATAAATAATTCCTTATAATACACATTTTAAGGTAAGTCACATACTATACCAGTAACAGAATTTCGTAGGTCAGATCCAAGAGGTAGGCCACATACTATACCAGTAACATAATTTCATAGGCTGCATTCAAAAGGTAGGCCACATGATATAATAGTAATAGAATTTCGTAGAACACATTCAAAAGTAGGCCACATACTATACCAGTGACAGAATTTCATAGGCTGCATTCTATACCAGCACCAAAAATTTTATAGCTTTGCTGGAAAATTTTCACCCATCTGCTACTTTCACCAGATATTCCAACTACAAATTACCATTATTCTGGGCATCCTGGAAAACTGCCAAATGCACTTATTATTATGATTAATGATGAAGTAGTTAAGAAGTATATGGAGTAACATTGGCGTTCATGGAATTTTTTTAACATGAGATTATAAACAATATATTTTATTGCCTATATAAAAGGTGTGTTAAAATGCACGTGTAAAGACATCCTTTTTTTGCACAAATGTGTGTGCAAAGTTTCCTGGAAATTACGAGACTTACATCTGAGCAGAGTTATTTGTTGACTTGTTAGAATTAATAGGTAGGTACACCTGTGTATAGTCAAGTAAGCCTTGAGATGTTGTATGCTGTGTACTTTTCATATTGTATTCAATGTGACATGTCGTTTGTTGAGAACTGAAAAATCCCCCATAAGGGAAAGGTGACACATCTTATCTCTAAGGCATCTCATGGCTAAAAGAAAAAAAAAAAAAAAGAACCTTTGTACCCTATTCTTACATGCTATTTTTGGCAATGCCATTTAGTAGATGTTAACAAATATCCTTTAGCAGATAAGTGCACTGATAAATCAGACATTTTGGGACGATGGAATTATGAAGTTGCCAGAAAATGGTTCAACACCAAATAAAAGATAAAAATGTTTTTCAACTAAGTTAATTTTTCTTCATTTATTTTTGTTATATATTGTAGAATTCTTTTCATTTAACTCCATATTAGAATATTAATTATATCTATCTAAATCTAAACTTATTTATAAATGAAACTGTCTTTGTGTATGTCTGTGTGTGTGTGTGTGTGTGTGTATCCATTACCTGTAGACTCCGAAACGGCTGAACCGATTTTCTTGAAAATTTACACAGTTGTACTATTAGCGTCTGCGAGTGTTCTTAGCTAGATTTTGTGTTGAGGTACCCTCAATAAATATCGAAAATCAATAATTGAAAAAATTGGATTATAGAAGGAGTGGTCCGATTTTAATCAAATTTGATACACACATCGAGAAAGACATAAGAAATGATATTCAGAAGTTTCAAGGTTGCAGTTCTTACAATAGTGCAGAAAATCGATATATATATATATATATACATATATATATATATATAAGGCAAGCTGTTTGTGTGTGTGTCTGTTTATCTGTCTGTATGTCCTTTATACAAATCCACAATTTTTATCCGATTCTCACACAAATATTCTTTAGGCAGAGTCTGAGCTCCAAGACCACGGATTAGTTTTAAAGCTTTCATTACACCCGAGCAATGCCGGGCTATACTGCTAGTTAAGTAATAAAAGAAAATTTACCATAAAAAATGGATGAGAAAATCTGTGTGCATTCCCATCATGGTTCTCATAAGTTCCTCTCCCTGTCAAATTCTCAGTAATGCTGAAAAATAAAAAATAAAAATTATATAACCTAAGTGTATTTGTATACTTTTGGCTTATTGCTGGAATTAGTCTTATATATAAAATGGAGAAAGTGGGCAGAAATACAAATGAATATTGCAGTTTACATTGAAATACTAAGGACACAAATTTAAATTTAAATTTTGATATTTGGATTATGTTTTTAACATGTTCCTTTTTTAACAATATAGTTTTTAATTCAATAGTAATAGATTTGTGAAAGAAGTTAATTCTTCCTTCACAAACTTTTCAGCATTTGGTGTATTTCTCCCCTTCCCCCATTTTTCTCTTTAAGACTGATTCCATCAATTAAATCATTTATAGCCTGAAGAAGTTCCATCTTGGAACAGAAAAAAAAAACACTAATAGAATTTTGCATATTGTCATTCACAAGGCATTAATTATATATATTTCTAAAAAATCAATGAATTTATTTTTAATGACATTTTTATTACTTCAAACTATTTTAGTACAGGTTTCCATTAAAACTAACACACACACACATATATATATATATATATGAGTAAAAATAGTTACTGGTTGAACCAGCGGATGGTAGATCGAAAAAAGTGCTCAATGCACAATCAAAACAAATGAAGTGTAAATTCAGAGCTAAAAATATATAAAAGAACTAAACACACACCATTTACTTGCTACCTAGGTTTTGACCACACTGGTTTCTTCAGGCAAAGAAGAGACCAGTATGGTCGAAACCTAGGTAGCAAGTAAGTGGCATGTGTTTAGTTCTTTGAGATATATATATATATATATATATTGTCTACTAGGTTCAATATTTGGGAAATCTTATTAAAGAAAATTTGTGCTCTCCATCAAGATTTGAACCTGTTTCACAGCTGAAAATGAATGAATATAATGTTTATTAAATAATTTTAAAGTTATTATATATATATAAATATATATATATATATATATATACACACATACACACACACAAATTTGATTAAAAAAATATGTAAGTGTGTGTGTGTGTGTCCATATGCATAGCCTGGGCATTTATATCAGCAAACATCTCCCTCTGGCTATTCTAGATTTCTCTTGAATCTTCAGAACATTCTTACATGTGTTTTTTTTTTTTTTCCTCTCTCTCTCTCTCTCAGCTATATTTTCTTTCTCTACTGCTCTCTTTCCTCTCCTGAAAGAAATCACTTCTTTTGGCTTTACCGGAGTGACATGTCTGACTATAATAGGCGCCTTTTTGTCTCTGCTTGCAATAAATGCAAGAGATTCCTAAATGATGCTAAGCTGTTGTTTGCTGATAGATTAAAGCAGCATATAGCATCCTGCAAGTTTGGCTCTAAGGACTAATGGCAGCTCTGCAAAAGTGTGTTAAACAACAGCAAACCCTTGATCCCTCCACTACTCAATAATTTTGATGTCCTCACATCCACCTCAGACAAGGCTAAGTACTTTGCTTGCAAATTCTCTTCCAACTCCACACTTGACTCATCTGGCATACTCACACCCAACTTATGACCTAGAACTGAGGCCCAACTGAGTGATACATGCATAACCCCATCTTTGATCTTTAACTTTATTTCTAAGGTTGACTCAAATAAAACAAGAGAATGTGATTAAATTAGTCATTGACTTAAAGAAACGTCCCACTGAACTCTCACCTGACATCTCAAGTATTGCTTCTCTGCTTCTTGCTACCAGGCTTGCTGAAAGTCCTCCTCTGTAGTTGCTGTTTTTAAAAACTCTGGAGTACCCTCCAACCTGTCTAACTATCAATCTATCAGCCTCTTACTGCTTTTTGGCAAAGAGTTCAATGCTAAAATGATTCAACATCTTACATCTAACAACTTATTCTCTGACAAGCATTATGGTTTTACTTCACTAGGTCTACTGCTGATATTCTAATGGCCATCACCAAATAGATGTATAAGGCCTTTGATAAGAACAGTGAAGCTCAGGCTGTTGCCCTGGATATCTCAAAAGTGTTTGATAGGGTTTGATATGCTGACCTTCTGCATCAAGCTACAGGGCTATAGTATAACTTCACAATTTTTCATTTCAATCTAATCGTTCCTGTTAAATCTAAAAATGATGGTCATTCTGAATGGACATACTTCCAAATCCTTTCATGTGAATGCAGGGTTCCCTCAAGGCTCTATCCTAGGTCCTACACTTTTCCTGATATTCATCAATGATCTTTCTGATGTAATCTGTTTCCAAATAGGTATCTATGCAGATGACACCACCATCTACTCCCATCTCAATATGAAATCTTCCAGGGCCGAAAAAGTAAATCTCACTTCTGCTCTTGGAAAGGACCTCCAATCTGTAATGGGTTAGGGTAAGAAATGGCTTGTAAATTTTAGTTCATCCAAAAGGAAGCTATTCTCTTAACCACAATAAAGAAGTTTTCCTACTTCCAACAGTATGGTTCATGCAAATCTCTCTGAAAGCAATACACTGCTCCTCTTTGGTCTCACTCTCTCAGGCCATCTCAAGCTACATCTACTGCTAAGTAGGTTGGATCACAAAGCCAGGAAGTTTTTATTTTCAGAATCCATCTTGCACATTTATAAATCTACCATTTGTCCATGCATTGAATACTGTTGTCATATCTGGTCAGGTGCTCTTGCTATTCATCTCAGGGTTCTCAACAAAATCCAAAGGAGGATCTGCAATATAATCGGTCCTGACTTGGCAGCTTGCCTTCAGTCACTTTCCTCTGTCTTTTCTACAAGTATTTCTATTGCTACTGCTCCAACAAGCTTTTTTACTGGTACCCCGACCATATGTATTTACACGTACTACTAGATTAGTATCAAGGTCCCACCCTTTTACCGTCAAAACAGGTAAATGTAACTGCCACTTCTTCTTTATCAATTTCTTTTCTCACACTTTCTGCCTGTGAAACTCCCTTCCACTTGCTTGCTTCTCTGATAGTAACAATCTCCAAAGATTTAAGTGCAACGTCAATTGCCATTTTCTATCTCCTTGACTCTCATCTCTCCCTTACTCTTTCTTCAACATCACCTATACCATTTTTTTCTTTTCTCTCTTCTCTCTCACTGTAACTTCCTACGCACCAGTGACAGTACTGTCATGCTTAGGGTGAAACAATTATAAAAAAATATATATTGATACTGACTTGGCAGACTGGCTGCAGTCACTCTCTCACCGACGTGACGTGACTTCCCTGTGCCTCTTCTATAAATATTTTCACGGCTTCTGCTCCAATGAACTTAGATCACTGGTGCCTCTTAGGTACGAATTTGCACAAGATACTAGTTTAATAACTAGGTCCCACCCTTTTACAGTGAAACCGATAAAATGCAACCGCAACTTCTACTCCAACAGCTTCTTTTCTCGCACTTCCTGTCTGTGGAATTCCCTTCCACATTCTTGCTTCCCCAACAGCTACAATCTCCAGGAGTTTAAATGTAAGGTCAATAGACATCTCCTAACACACTAACTCGCATCCATTCTCTCAAACACTCTTCCCATCTACCCAACCCTCAGTATCCTTACCTGTCTATCACCCTCCTTCTGACATTTCCTATATCTAACCACACTTTCTCATCCCTTTCCCCTATGTAACCCCCTGCGCAATAGTGGCAGTGGAATGCCTTGCTTGGGGTGAAATGATTAAAAAAAGAAAAAAAAAATTATATATATATATATATATATATATATATATACATACATACACCACTAAGACAGAAGGGGTTACTGGGTATGAAAGAACTGGAAAACATAAACATTACTAATGAACAAAAAACAATAGAAATGTATTCAGGAAGACAGTAAATAACAATTGATATTGCATTTAAATTCTAAAAGAAACTAAACATAGAACTTACAGTTACATCTAGCCATTTCAACTGTAAATCAATGAGACCTTGTTGTCAATCTAGGATTGCACTCAAATCCATAATGTCTTGGGACTATAGCAAAGAGCTCATCCAAAAAAATTACCATGAAAGTATTTATAGAAAAGTCAGAGGAAAGCAACTTTATAGTGGCGAAAAAGTGACTGAAACCAAGGTGCCAGGTCAAGACTAATAATATTGCTGATTCTTTGGATTTTATCAAGGATCTCTAAATATAAAGCAGGAGTACCAGGCCATATGTAACATCAATATGCTAAGCATGGATGAATGGTAGACTTATAAATATATTAGATAGATTCTGGAAAGGAAAAACATCTAGAACAACACAGTGAACCAACTTTCTTAGCAGCTGACTTAGTAATAGATTCAATATAGTCTTTATACTTCATGATAGCCAAGGATGCTAGCCTGAAACGGCAGAAGGAGTCACTCTCCTGGAGGTTAGCATCAGCCATGCTGATGGAAGACAGATATATATATATATACATACACAGAGTGTGATGAGTAAATTATCATCATTTTATATTTTAATTTCATGCAAGCATGTTGTTCATTTTAGATTTTGCCAACTGCACAGAATAGTAGGGTCAGTTGGGCACCATCTGGATGAAAAAGAGCATCATGACACAATTCACTCTACCAGATATTAGAAAGGCATGCTGTACTGCTTGGCATTTGTGCTGGAAGCTCCAATACGAACATTTCCGAGTGTTTGGGTGTCAATCTGAGGATAGTGCAGAAAATTCAGAAAATGTTGGAGGAGGCTTGAAGGTGCTTGAAGTGATGGTGACGTTATGTCTCCATTCATCTTCCCACAGAGCTTCAGACTCAACATGGAGGCCTACATCAAGTGCCTTGAGGAGGAAATTCTAGCCTGATTAAAAAGGGTCGCTGCTGGAAGACCCTATGTCTGGCAACAGGACTCTGCACTATGCTACACAAGCAGGAGAACCGAGTTATGACTGTCAAATAATTTTTGTGACCGCATTACCCCTGTCTGCAACTCTATTGATTATTATATGTGAGGTTAACTTGAGTGAGAGACCAGTAAAACTGCTTGTAACACTAAAGATGAACCGAGGCAAAGATTATGGTAGCGTTCACCAACTTTTAACTAAGAGACTGTCCATTAAGAGTTGCAGAAGATTCCGAAGACGTCTAGAGTCCGTGGTTGAAGCGATGACGATCTTATTGAATAAATTTACTCTTTAGTATTTCATGACATTTTTGTGTAATTTTAATAATCTGTTAAAAAAATAAAAAATGAAATGTCCGTGTCATTTTCATTTTTTTTTTTTTTGCGTAATTTAGACGACAATTTATTCATTGCACCCTGTACATATCTTTTAAAAGTCTTTATATACTTTTATTCATAACATCTATCCTGTAAGTAATTAATGATTCTAGTGACGGAAGATAACGAGTCTTTTTCATTTTCCTGGTAACACCAGATAGCAGCATCTGTTTATTGGTGGGTTGTTGGAAGATGTTTAAAAAAAAAAAAAAATTATGTTATAAAATCTAAAGATTAAAGAAAGACTAAACTCCATAAAAGAGCAAAGTACAAGAATATTAATTGGAAAAATAAACTTAAAGATTCACAAGTGAAAACGTTTTAATAATACGAAGTGATATGAGCTACAAATGATTTATCTTTTAGAATTTTTAGATAAAAAATGCTAATGATCCAGTTTGCTTTTTTTACTCAACTACCCTTGGGAAAATTAATCCGTCTCTTCCTTCCAGTTATGGGTTAAATAACAGAACAGATTGGGTTCTACAGCCTTGGTCGGCAACCAGTCTACCACAGAAAGCAACGGCAAACTACTGAGGGATAATCTTCTGCCCAGTCAGTCATGTCTCGAAAGATCGCCCAAACGTGTATCACGTATGGCACTTAACTGACTTGGCCATGAAGAACGTCGCAGCAAGTCCCTTTTTAATGAAAGCGTATCCATTTTTTCACTCACATTATTTTCTCGAAACCTTCACATCTGCTGTCTCATATCCGAAAAATGTAATTAAAAAATTATTAAGAATAACTAATGCATTTATTTTACAATTCAGGAAATAAAGAAATAATCAATTTATTTTTAATCCGATATTTTTATTAATTTTTCAAACACTTGGGTACACACAATTTTACCGTGGGAAAATCAGCATAGTCTGCTGAAGTAAAAGGCCTCAAACTAAATAAAAAAGTTTTCTCGGCAAAATGTTTATAATATCATAAAGAGGATAGATCAAAGTATTTTTTTATTATTTTTACAAATTTTTGAAATTGTTCTAACAGGTTCTAAAAAGCTCATGTAGTGGTAGAAAAAGAAATTTTTCTCTCGTCAGTAAAAGCGGTCATTTGTCGCTAGAGATGTTTATCACGTCAAACGTAATTACGCGAAGGCATTTTTTGACCGTGAAAGACGCCTTAATTTGGAAATTTTTGCAAAAATCAAATAATCGCCTGATTTTGATGAAAATTTCAGGACTTATTCACAAATGACTGAAATGATTTTTGAAAATTAATTTTTATAAAATATTGGTAAAAAATATTTTTTCTTTTTAATTTGTTACCCCCTAATATTTAATTTCCAGAAATGTCGAAAGATGCGACTAGGTCTCTCAACAATAACAGTTTTCATTAAATTCGGGAGTCATTAAGGAAAGCTAATCAACTGTCTTTTTTTTTCTTCAAAACAAGCCACCTTTTAGAAAATTTGCTCTGAATTAGGAAAACAAAAATGCAATAAAACTTTTCCAATTTTAATTTAATTGCTTTTATAAACAAATAAAATTATTGTATCATGGTCTGAATAAAAAAAAAAATTCCGTTCGTAATGAATTTTTACAAGAATTGTTTTTATTTTTAATATTTTTAAATTTATTTTTTATTAAGTAATTTAAAAAGTTTCATTTCATAAGTCTTTTACAATTTTCTCCTTATAAGGTCTCTCAGATATTTTTTAATTAATGTGTGGCAAATATATTTATTAATCGAAAAATTTAAACAGTTACTCTAAAAAGGGTATCTCTTTTTTTTGTAATTTAATTAAAAACTATTTGTTTTTGCATGTTGATATCCTGTTTTTTTTTGTATGTACAGGTGCCCATAAGCGATATAAATCTGTAAAAGGTCACGTGACTCAAGGGTTTATTAATAAATAACATAATATAACTTAGTTCGGTTATTTTAATTTAATTCTTTCTTTTAAAAGAAATTTAAATTTTTATTAATTCAGAAAACATTTTTATTTATTCAGAAAGCATAGTCTGGCTATAAATCTAAACTAAAATTCTATAAAATATTATACTTGCTGAAAATATTATGTTAAATTTTTAATTTTACTATTTAGTTAAAAAACAACAACAAAAATTTAAATTTCCAAATGTTACGTTTTAAGCTACATGAAATTTTTGTCACTTTCGGTCGCCATCAAAACGTCATTCACACCTACTACTTGTCAACAAATCATTTGTCGCCTTAGATAACACTGACAAGAGGGCTACCGTCGTTAAAGAGTGATTTATTTCGTAAATTTCCAGACAGTAAGCACTTAATACTTGTTTGAAATCAGATAAAGATAAGTTTCAATTATAAAAATCGACTTAAATAACGTGTCAAGGAGGTATATATATATATTTTGCAAGATTTTTAAAACAGAAATTTTGCAACTGTTTACATAATGTGTCGATCAATCAATAATGGCGGTAAATTTTTTTTTAAATTCGGCAGTTAAATTTTTGATTCCGATCAATATAATTTCGGTTTGAACTAAACCAGGTTATTTTTCTTACTGTAATTAGTAAATTTAATCTCTTGGCTTTCAATTAAAGCTAAAATTAAAGCTTCAAGAAAACATGTTTATTTTTAAAACTTAAATTTAAATTGAGGTATCGAAAATGAGCAGTGATTTTTTGGCGGTACCTATGTGGGTGTCTATTTCAAATGGAGTATCCACTATTAAACCTTTGAATAAATAAATATAAAAAAAATAATTTAGGTACCACCAAATAATCCAAAAGGGATGATTTTTTTTTTTATATAGAAATGAAAGTTAAACAATGACTACTCCCTTTCTTTAAAATTAAAATATTTGCCAAGAATCAGGGAATCATCCGATTACAACAACAAATAAACAAAAATATGTCAGTATTTATTTATTCAATATTCATTAATGAACTTTTTCTTTTTTACTAAATTGGTTATTTTTTAATTAAAAAAAAAAAAACTTTGGAGAAATATTTTTGGGTATCAAACCCCACCTTTCTGATATGTGTACGTTTTTTGGGGATTTTTGTCCAATATTCTTACAGTTAAAAAAATATTTCAGTAAAAAGAAATATGCAATATCAAGAGTTGATAATGTGTCTACTGTCTATCTTACCAAAAATAATTCAACAAACTAAAAAGATTTTTTTTAGAATTGTTACTTGCAATAAAATAATTTATTTTCTTTCAGATTAGACAAAAAATTCTAAACAATAACAATATCCATTAAAAAAGGTAAACAAAACTTTGTTACTTTTTTTTGGTAAGGACATAATTTGGCTGACTACTATTAAAAAGAGTATCTGAGTATTAAAGATATAGAATGGACATCCTGTGGTATAGTGGATATCAGCTCGAAACGAGACAGCCGAGTTCAAATTCCAGCTGAATTCGTTGCATTCACTTACGTGTACACTTTGGGAAAGGTAATTAATTAATTCATCTCTTCTCCCTCCAGCTATGAGTTAACAGGACATATTGGGTTCTATAGCCTTAGTCGGCAACCAGTCTACCACAGAAAGCAATGGCAACCTACTGCGGGTTAATCTTCTGGCCAGTCAGTCATGTCTCTTTTTCGAGATATGATCGCCCAAAGCGTGTATCACATACAGCACTTAACTGACTGACTGAATATAATAGTTGGAATCATGATTAAGGCTTCCACTGGTCATAAATGGGAAATCGGTTTTCTATTGTTATAAAATAACAAACTGATCCCCCAATTATAATTATGTAATAATATAATACATCTCTTCTCCCTCTAGCTATGAGTCAAATAACAGGACAGATTGGGTTCTATAGCTTTGGCTTGCAACCAGTCTGCCGCAGAAAGTAGTGGCAACCTACTGCTGGAAAATCTTCTGCCCAGTCAGTCATGTCTCTTTCGAGACATGATCGCCCAAGCGTGTATCATGTATGGCACTTAACTGACTAGTTATGATATTAATTAATCAAACTTCATAACACCTGTTCAGGCAGTTTTTGTATCCAGAAAGCATTGTTTTCATATCCATCAGTACGGTTGTGTGCGTGTACGCTTTTATTTTAATTTATTTAATTTATTCATTTTTGCATGTCTGTCTCCCTGCATTTATTTTACACTTCACAGATTCTTGTATATACAAGAATAACTAATCCAATACTTCAGTAATTAAAAGTAAGTTGTTATTTTAAGTTTTCATTTTTTATTTATTACGTCTTCTTATTTTTCTTCTGCATAATTTGTTCCCCTCGCCACGATGAAATTATTTAAACTTTAAATGATCTTGCTTGCGTCCATCACTCAAACTCTCACGCAAGTCGTGGACTTCCCCATGTATTTCGCCAGTAACCCCGAAGGACATGTTTCTCCTCTAGATCTCATCTTTACTTCGATCTCTGATGCATGTCATGCTAGGCAGTTCTGCCCTCTTGGCAACTCTGATCATGTAATTATGTCTGTAACAATCTCTTACTGTTCCCCCACCATCTAAGAACTAACTACCAACAGAATATATTTATGTTATCAACGGGCGGATTGGGACGCGTTTTGTGATTTCCTTCGTGACGTCCATTGAAACAAAGTTTTTAATTTCTTCTTTTTTTTTAATAATCAAAGCAGTGAGACTGCCACTAATTCGCAGGGGTTATAGTGAGAGAAAAAAAAAACAAGGTACAGGAGATATCTAAGAAAGGATAGGAGAAAGATTAGAATCAAAGAGATATAAGATGGCAATTGACATTGCAAGACTGCGCCTCTGAGGTCTCCTGTGTGAAAACTGGCATCGATGCTTTCATTCCAGCAAGGAAATTTCAAGTTAAATTTCGTTCATCTCCTTGGTTCTCACCTGCATGCTCAGCCCACAGGAATCACTTCTGGTTGGTTACAACAGACGTCTTTTTGTCTCTGCTTGTAATGAATGCAAGCGGGTCCTAAATGATGCAAAGTTAGGGTTTGCTGATGGAATAAATCAACGTATAGCTTCTCATAAGTTCGGCTCTAGAAATTACTGGCAGCTCCACAAGAGTGGACTGAACAACAGCAACTCCTCCTCTATTCAATCAATTAGGAGTCCTCACATCTACAGCAGACAAGGTTAAATGCTTTGCTCATAAATTTTCTTCCAATTCCACACTTGACTCGTCCGGAGTACCCACGACTGTTTTCCCACCTAGAACTGAGGTTCAACTGAGGGATATATGTATAACTCCGTCTCTGGTCTCAAACATCATTACTAAATTAGATTCCCATAAGGCAAGCGGAAGTGATGGAATCCCAGCCATCTTCCTAAAGAAATGTGCCCTTGAGCTGGATCCAGTTCTCTTCAAAATCTACAACTATTGCTTTTCTGTTCCATGCTTGTTTGAAGTCCTCATCTGTAGTTCCTGTTTTATAGAACTCTAGTGAAAACCTAAAATGCCAAATACAGGTGGGGGATACCAGAATAAAGCAAGTACAAAAATTTAAATACCTAGGAAGTGTTCTAACAGGAGATGGAAAGTGCGACACAGAGATCCGAAGGCGAATTGGCACGGCAAAGGACGCGTTCCAGAAGCTGAGTAAAGTACTAACACACAGGAAAATTTCACTAGAAACAAAGAAAAGAATGCTGGATTGCTATGTGATGTCAGTTCTTCAATACGGCAGTGGATGCTGGACAATATTATCGAAAATGAGGACAAAACCGCGGAAATGTGGTTCTACAGAAGGATGCTGCGGATATCGTGGACCGAACATGCAAGCAACAATGAGGTGTTGGAAAGAATGGCAACGAAAAGGAAATTAATACTGAGCATCAGGAAGAGACAACTGAAGTTCCTGGGGCACGCAATGAGGAAGGAGAGCCTGGAGAACCTGATACTGACTGTCCAGATAGATGGAAAGAGAGACAGAGGAAGACAGCGGATAACATATTTGCAGGGCCTGATCAGGTGGATGACGGAACGGGGGTTGCCAGGAGTAACAGGAACAAACATACTAAGGGCCACAAGGGATAGGGAGACGTGGAGGGCCATGATCGCCTACGTCTTGAAGGGACAGGGCACATAGAAGAAGTGAACCTTCATACTTCTCTATTGCCCTATTAACTTCTTAGCGCTTTTCAGTATTTGAAGCTTTAATCAATACTAAAGAAGTTAAGCATCTCACGACCTACTCTCCGACAAACAGTATGGCTTCCGCTTTGCCAGGTCTACCGCTGATGTGCTAACGGCCATCACTGAATATGCATACAAGGATCTTGATAAGAATGGCGAAGCTCGAGCTGTTGCTCTAGATATCTTGAAAGCGTTTTACAGGATTTAGCATACTGGCCTTCTGTGCAAGCTCCAGGGCCACAGTATTTCTGGATGATTGTTTAATTGTTTTTAATCATATCACCCCGAGCAAGGCGGTAACGCCACTGATGCGCAGGGGGCTACGTAAGAGTGAAAAGATTAAGAAAGAGAAAGCCGGAAACCACATCCTAAACAGAGAACAAGAGATGAGCCTCTTCACCTGTTCAATAGACGTGGGATTTTATCCAATCGTTTCTATCGGATCGTGAAATGAAGGTCATTTTGAACGGGCAAGCTTCTAGATCCTTTCACACGAATGTGGGTGTGCCTCAAGGCCCAATCCTAGGTCCTACGCTGTTTATGGTCTACATCAATCATTTTCCTGGTGTCACCAGTTCCCAAGTAGGCATCTATGCAGATGACACCACTATTTATGCCCGTCTCAATAGGAAATCTGACAAAACCTGGCTGCTACTCTTAAAATACCCAGTGTTTTCTCTCACTGTAACCAACTGTACACTAGTGGTGGTTCCGCCATGTTTGGGGTGAAATGTTTTCTTAAAAAATGCTATTGGTTATGATAAGATTAAAGAAAATTTATTTTTAAACATAAATAATGAATTCTTGATTATTGCACTACCGTTTTCTCTATTGGTTTAGATATTTTTTACATTTTCGCAAGTTTTTTTAGGACATAGATAGAAATCCAGAGTTTTTATTTTATCTTAACCTCTCAAGCTACTGTGCGTAAATAAAACGTTATTTACATTCTGTTTTTAGTAAAAGTCATTACTTTTAGAAAGTACAGTTAAATCAAGTCTTAGATCTATCGACTTCGAAACATCTCTAGAACAAAATATTAAATTTTAAAGAGAATTTTAAATTTGTTGTTTACATTTCATTTTTTTTATAACGCGACGGCTCGATGAATGACGAAAAAATACATTCAATACATAATCAGTCAGTTGAGTGTCATACGTGATACACGCTTTGGGCGATCATGTCTTGAAAGAGACATGACTGACTGGGCAGAAGGTTATCCCGCAGTAGGTTGCCATTACTTTCTGCGGTAGACTGATTGCCGACCAAGGCTATAGAACCCAATCTGTCTAATTATTTGACCCATACTGGAGGGAAAATACGCATTAATACCTTTCCCAATGTGCGTAAGTGAATGAAAGGAATTCTACTGGAATTCAAACTCGGTTCCCCCGATTTGTCGTTCCGAGTCGATACCCATTGCGCCATCCAGCAATGCCTAAAATCTTATTTATATACGGAAATTAATTTTTCTTTTAATTTGAATTAGTTTCTGTTTTTTAGCTTCTTTCAAATTCAAATAGAACTGAAATTTAGGTTCAAAGAAAATTTAAGTTGCATTTTAAATGCATTTTTCGTTGTTTTTTTTTTTTTTGTTTGTTTGTTTTCTTGTTGTATTTTTTTTTTTTTTTTTTTAGATAGTCGGTGACTGTCAGTTAAGTGCCATACGTGATACACGCTTGGGCAATCATGTCTCGAAAGCTGGAGGGAGGAGATGGATTAATACCTTCCCCAAGGGTATTTGCGCATAAGTGAATGCAACAAATTCAACTGGAATTCGAACTCGACTCCCCGATTTCTCGTTCTGAGCCGATGGCCACTGCACCACAACACACATCTTCATTATAAAATGATCATTTTATAGAATGGATATTTGTTTCTAGGACGTTTCCACGGAAATAAATAATCCGAAGAGGTGGAATAAGAGCGGGAAGGTTGGAATTTTTGAAAATGCTAACGAAGCCTGTTTTTGCTTAAAGACAATAACGAAGTTAATCGATCCCAGCTCAGAAGAACAGCCAATAAGATGAAAGATGTATTCATCAAAAAACGAAATAAATGCCTTTGTAGTGGCGTTAGTAATTAGTCAGTCACATCGTCAAGTAAGAGGAAATAAATTTGCAATAATTGCTGTAACATTTAAAACTGAAATTAATCTAAGTTTTTACATCAAAGTTTTTGTATGTATGTGTAGGTTGATTTTTGTGAATGTAGTTTTTCTTTCATAGTTAACACTAAGTAACACTAGTCTTTTAAATATGTGGAACTACACAAACACACACTTACGCACACACTGTATTTATTTTTTGTAAATAATACAAAAAATTATGGCACAAGGCCTAAAAGGGGAGGGGGAGAGGTTGGTTCTCGCTTAACTATCCTATACCTAGCTAAACACTATCACGACCCATTCACTCGTTACAATTTGCAGTCACCACTTACGCACACACATTAATTGCACATGCACCAAGTTCATTATGTCTTCATTAAATGTAAGCTGTTCGTCGATTGGTCCAATTTAGCCAATCAAAGCAAAGATAAGTAAGCAATCTTTTTACCGCCAATTTGTTAGGTTGTTTAAATCACTATAAAAACATTTTGCCGCGGAAAATTACTCAGTTGAGGCAAGACATTCATCAGGTCAAGAACATGGTATAAACAGAAATATTCATAACGCCCAACTCACTCTTTTATTCAAAGTCCAATTTTAGTACAGTCAGTCAGTTAAGTGTCATACGTGATACACGCTTTGGGCGACCATGTCTCGAAAGAGACATGACTGACTGGGCAGAAGATTATCCCGCAGTAGGTTGCCATTGCTTTCTGCGGTAGACTGGTTGCCGACCAAGGCTATAGAATCCAATCTGTCTTGTTATTTAACCCATAACTGGAAGGAATATGCGGATTTCCCAAGGGTATTTGCGCGTAAGTGAATGCAATGAATTCAGCTGGAATTCGAACTCGGCTCCCCGATTTCTCGTTCCGAGCCGATATCCAATGCACCATAACGCACATAGTACTAAGAACACTTATATATATTTATTATATATTTTAACACTGTACACTTCAACAAGAATGAACAATAAAGCATATCCTAAAATTTGTAACAACTATTTTCATACAGTCAATGGGAGGCAATTCACGCGCGACCATTTCGCGTACTATTCAATAAACACACTTAATGTACGTATTTGTTAATTGTATGTTATTGCATTGTTTTGTTCTAAACTGAATGCGTTGTCGAATTTATTTCATCTTCTTTCTTGTTCAATCCCAGAATTTTGATACTCATAGAATATAAATGATGGGTTGTAGGGATTTGGTTGGAAGTGGCCTTGTGCCAGGCAAATTTCCAGAAAGAGAAAATTATCCAAGTAACCTTGCAAGTAATCTGTAGAATTATAGATTATAATCGAGCACTCCCCCACAAATATTTGAAATAAACGTAGAGAAGTTATAACTGTGAGTAAATAATCATAACCCCCACCAACATTTATATATGCAAAAATATTCGTAAAAACTATCGCCCGGTTCACACTCCACCCACGTCAATTGAACAGGTTAAGAGGCTCATCCCTTGTTCCCTGTTTAGGATGTGGTTTCCGGCTTTCTCTTTTCCAATCTTTTCACTTTTCTTTTTTTTTTCAACTGGAGTAGATAGACTAAACTATCGCCCGGTTCACACTCCACCCACGTCTATTGAACAGGTGTAGAGGCTCGTCCCTTGTTCCCTGTTTAGGATGTGGTTTCCGGCTTTCTCTCTTCTAATCTTTTCACTCTTATGTAGCCCCCTGCACATCAGTGGCGTTACCGCCTTGCTCGGGGTGATATGATTTTTAAAAAATGAGAAACAGCAGGACGTGGAAACGAACAGAATGGGTATTATTACTTATTATCTAGTTGTTATCTGGTGTTGCAGATACGAAAGGCAGTGCAATACTGAGTAAAATTATGAGTTTGGGACCAAATCAGACAAAGGCAAGATAAAGAACAAGTAAAATGTGTTCTGCCTTTCTCGTGCGTGTACGTATATATATATATATATATATATATAGAGAGAGAGAGAGAGAGAGAGATGTGTGTGTGCATATTGAGTGTCCAGATAATTTAGTTGGAAAATACAGGAAGTGTCTGGGGTTTTCTTACCTCGGATTTTTGTTAAGTGTTAAGAAAGAAATGTTAATATCATGGCCTGAAAATGGAGCCAAAGTTTCGTTGACGCACGTGTTGATGGCCTGCCCGTGTTGAATGCTTGTCCGACAAGAATGTCACGTTTGTGTATGTAGAGGAGAAAAATGGAGTAGATTCTCATTGGTTTAGAAAGAGTGAATTAATGATAATTGTTTTTAAATTATTTTTTTTATTTATGAAAATGATACTGTGACAGTAAATAGACATGTGTTTGATATAGTAATAACATTTTGGCACATGAACGGGGTTAGCCAGCTTGCCTCGCTAGATTAATTACGACTGAACAACGAGTTCGGTTCTCACCGAGTGCTCCATACTTTTGGATTTGTGCCACATCTATGCTTAGTAAATTGCTATAATGATGACATTTTAGTAAAAATGAATAAGATGAGAAAGATTTGTAATCACTAATGACATTGAATTGAGAAAAGGAAGTACAAGACAAGCGAATTGTTAATATTGACTTTGAGGAGTTAGTGTGTAGTTTCACTTTAGATCAGTATTTTGATCTCTAGTCGCTTCTCTTCCCCTCGTTGAATAAACGAAATGACTTGGCATACATTTGGTTCGGAAAAAGGAAATATTTTTAGTTTACTCACTGCCAACCTGTTGCACAGTCTCATATTTGTCCGTTTTCAGAAGATACAAACTTGAGGGTATCTTAATTTACTTGAAGGAAGGACTTTTTATTTAAAAAAAACAACTGCAAAATCAAATTCTGTAGTTATTTATCCGCACGCCGACTCGAACGAAATGTGACAGAAGGTGAAAGTTTAAAGTGGAAGCCTACACGACGTACGTGGAGGGCACGATGAATGAAAACTGTTCAATCCTTCAGGGAACCAACAGCATTTGGTTGAAAATTCTTTCTTTACTCGTGATCTGCTTTCTTCTACGTCCGCAAATTTCAGACCTTAAGACGTTTTTTCTTTGCGGTGTGTGTGTGTGTGTGTGTGTGTGTGTGACTTAAATATTTGAAAACTAATTAATACCAGAAATTAAAGAGAAATAACGTGATTTTAGCAAATTTAACAAAAATACGAATAACTTCTTAGCAATTTACGTTAAGAGACTAAGAAATTTAAAAACTGGAACGTGAATTAAAACGAAAAATAAAAAAAATACATACTTGGGTTTGGGGAAAAAATTAATTTTTTTTTTTGAAATAATGTCAATTTTTTTATCATTACTGCTATTAATGATTTCTAAAGAAAGATTAATGTTTTAAATAAAATCAAGTTTTTTTTTGTGTGTGTTCGTTTTAAAATATTTTTAATCACGCACACACTGCAGTATGATTAAAAAATGTAGCAGACAACGAACAGGTGCGCATTATTCGAAAACTACAAAAAGATACTAGAGGTCGATCATCTCATTCATCACTTACAATATATCGCACTTTTGAAAATCGAACTTTTACTTATCGATTGGTTTATTTCACTTGAACTTATTGCGATTATTTTTTTCTTTTTCAATAATGTTTAATTTTGTTCCGAACGGCAAATTAGTTCGCTTTAAAAAAAAAAACAAAATTAAAAAAAAAAAACGTCGCATTTAAAAATTAACTTAAAAATATTTATTTTTTACAATTACAATGTAAGAGACTATTATTTTTATTTTATCTTCAAAGAGATAGACACTTAGTGCTGGGCGTATTTTTCTTCTGATTTGAAGATGTCAATTTTCATTTTAGTAACTTCGGTTCTTAAACTTTATTTATTTATTTTACTTTATTTTTATTTTATTTTTTTTTTTTGACTGCGTCTTCTTAAAAAGTGTCTTTCTGCCAATGAAAAATACATGTCTTTTTTCGAGGTCGTAAAACAAAACTAAAAAAGCAACAGTGAATTTCCAGAAGAAAGCAGTTCTCAATTCAAAAATAATAACAAAAAATAAAAAATAAATATCAATTCGAAAATAAAATATGTATTATTCCTAGTTGTTTTGTTTCTGATTTATTTAATTATCACTACCACACCAAAAACGAAATTTAAAAAAATACTTTTAAATTTTTACTCCTTAGTTTTTTTAATATTTTTTTTTTTATCAGCATCAACTTTAAAGTGTGCGGCGACGGTTAAACATTTTAAAAATATCTGAATTATTCAGATATTTTTCGAAAGTTTAAAATGAGTGAATTATTTATTAAACTTTTGATAGCATACAGCTTTCATTCCATTTTTTTTTTTTTACCATTTACTTCACATTTTTAAAACTTGAAGTTATTTTTTAATATTATTATTAGATCATTAAAATTTAATGTCTTTTTAATACAATTTTTTTACAAGAATTGTTCCTTGTTATTCTGATGGACAAAGTAACTAAGAGCGTTATTTTAATTAAGCCAGGGTAGAAAAAAGGTGTACGTTTAGGAAATTAGGTTAAGTTATTATATGGAGACAGAAACTCCAAATTCAACACCATTGTTTAAGTGGAAGAAAAATGCGTTCCCAAGAAGGTAATTAGCTTCTTATTTTATTGATTTTTTAAAGAAAAATTGCAAAACAACAACAGATTGCTATGATAACTATTTATTTAAAATCAACGCGGTGAACACGCTCTACAATTAAAATTGTTCAATGTACCAACCTCTTGGTATTCCTTGGCTGACTGACGCTTCGAGGTGTGGACACCTGTAAAGTGTAAGTTAGTAGCAGGCACCGATTTTTCAGTACTACTACATACAATACAACTTGACAACTAACTAGCTATTGTTATTTAATTAAAAAAAATAAACAAACACACAAGTGAGTAAAAAATTAAGTCTCTTCAATTGTCAACTGTTTTCCAAAAAAGCGTTGGAAATGATTTTTCAATTAAGGCCTTGATAAAATTACGACGACGGAGACGCATGCCGTTCAGAATGAAAAGACAAGAGAAAAGCACACGACGGAAAGAGAATTTTAGTGCGAAATTAAAGGTAAATAAATAAATAAAACTAAGTAGCGGAAAAATACTTACTTGAGCAATACAGGGAATAGGGTCCCGCTGAAAAGCATAAGCCCCACCAGATACCGCTGGAACCTCGTCAAAGCCATCACCTCACGCATCTGGCTAGTTTTTGTAGTTACAAACGAAGGAATAAATTAGAAAGAAACGAATAGAAATTCTACTTTCACTTTTGTCTCAGTCGAGACGACGAATGAAAATGAGGCCGACACTCAACAACTAAAAGCCAAAAAAAAATAAAAAAGCGGTGTTAATTGAAATCATATATCTCCGATATCATCAATAAAACATCTGGATAAGTGCTTATTTGATAAATGCTTATCTGATAAATCCTTTGCAATTACATCTAATAAAAGAGGTAAGTATTATTTTTTTATGTGAATCCCTGTATTTAGTGTATTTCGATGAATATAGTCCCATTGTGCTAAGCGTCTTCGGGCCTCGGTTTAGAGTATACACAAGTTTAGTCGACACCGTATGTATTTGGTATTGCCGACTATTTAAGTAAATTGTCTTTGTGATTTTCTTTCGAACTCTTTTTGCTGACCTTGCAGATTATAGTAATTATAAGCAATGATTTCTCTTGTTCACGTGTGTTGATTTTCCTTTTTTTCTTTTTTTTTTTCTTTTTTTCATTTTATATCACTTCACTTCACTTTAAATTAATTTCTGGACTTCGTGTGTTTCACGTTTTGGTATATGGAACAGTAATAATTATTGTCTCAAGTCATTTAAGTAAGTCTTATGTTCTTTAACGTTTTGGGTCACATTATTTAGAAATATGCACTTTGGATCACATGTAGCCTTAATTTTTATTTGTACGTATAGATGATGAAACACTTACTTCCTCCAAGTGGAGTCCACTCTAATGTTTCAGTTAAGCTGATGAAAGATGTTTGGCTACAGTACACCATCCCCAAAACCAGATTACTACTTGTGCCAAACTGGGCGGGGGTTGCGTCTTTCAAATATATTCGCTTGCTCTTGCACCATTTTTACACCAAAAATTGAGACAGTGCATTTACATGATGTATACAATAATTATTATTTAAACACGAGTGTTTAGGGAAACTTCTAGTTTTCAGCGGATGTGCGTTGTGATGCAGCAGTAGATTGACTCAGAACGAGAAATCGGAGCTGAGTTCGAATTCCTCGCATTCACTTACGCGCAAATACCCTTGGGAAAGGTATTACTTCTCTTCCCTCCAGTTATGGGTTAAATAATAGGACAGATTGGGTTCTATAACCTATAACCAGTCTACCGCAGAAAGCAATGGCAACCTACTACTCTTTCGAGACATGATCGCCCAAAGCGTATATCACGTATATATAGCACTTTAGTTTTCGGCGAAAACTTTTCGGCAAGAAAAAGACCTAAACTTAAAAACTAAGTAGTAGGTACCGCCACGAAATAATTTAAAATAAAAATGCTTATTTTGAACTTAACTTTCTATTTGAATAGAAAGGTAAAAATGGATTTAAAAAGCTAATCCGAATTAGAAGAAAAAATAGTAAATTTTTGTTTTAGGTCCCGAAAGCTTTTATCCCTTCAAATTTTTCCAAAATATCCAAATGTATATTCTAAACTCCAATCAACAATTAGATATTTTAGAAACCTAACTTTTTTTATGTTAACGACCACAAAAAAAAAAATCGAACTTCTCGCTCTTTTTCTCACCCACAACCATCTCAATCAGAAGACATTAGCTGGTGAATCACTTTAGGTGTAGGAAGCTAATTTCGACCTTTTTACTTCCTTACTCGCCGATAAAAAATAATTCTGGAGAACAAGTGTAAAATCGGGTATGTCCGATAGAAATTTTATCAACTTTTTCAGTTATCGGCACGTGGTAAGTTTGAGATTCTGTTTAATTTATTCTACTGAATTTGTATTTTATTCATTTATAATTGTTATTCATTTCTTTGTTACTAAATTGCTCGGTTGTTTAAAGGTCGTTCGATAGATAGTTTGAAATTTTTGTTATTCTGCCAGTGACCTCCTCCATGGAAAGAATTCCGAAGACCGTTAATCCTTGAATTCAGCTATTTTCGACTTATAAAGTTTAAAAAAAAAACTTAGTAATTTTATATATCCAAATGTATAAGGAACGAAGAAAATATTAGCAACGTTCAAAACGTTGAATCAGTGCTCAATATAGAAATAGATCTGAGTATTTAAATCAGCTAGCAAATACTATTTTAAAAATAGCGTTAACTACCTGATGAAACATCGTTCCTTCAATGTAGAAACAAAAAGACCCTCGTGTTGAGTTGAGAATCTTTTGTTTGAAATATTCTTAAAGTAAGTTTTTTTCTTCTGCCTAATTTTAAATTTTAAGCTTTTCATGTTTAATTGGTTTTCTTTAATTCTTTTTTTTATTTTAGCAGAAATCTCTTGACTGGACTTTTACTACCATAATTTTTTTGTTTTTAATTGGAGTAGATAGATCGATCTATCGTCCGGTTCACACTCCACCCACGTCTATTGAACAGGTTAAGAGGCTCATCCCTTGTTCCCTGTTTAGGATATGGTTTTCCGGCTTTCTCTTTTCCGATCTTTTCACTATTACCGTACGTGGCTCCCTTCACATCAGTGGCGTTACCGCCTTGCTCGGGGAGATACGATTTTTAAAAAAATTACTACGTTATTTTTTGTTTATTTATTTATTTATTTATTTATTTTTTGTGCTTAATTTCAGAAGAAAGTTACGTGTACTTAATTTCAAAAGAAAGTGAACTTTCAAATGTATGAAAATAAGGGATAATTGTAGTTTTAACAGTTTTTTTACGACGAAATGAAAATATAGAATTTTTTTAAAGAAAGTTAAATTTCCAATATATGAAAATTAGTGATAAGTGTGTAGTTTAATTAACCTTCAAATATATTGCGTGTATTTGCGTGTTTTTTTTTTTTTTTTTTTTTTTGGTACTTAATTTCAGAAGAAAGTTAACTTTCAAATGTATGAAAATAAGTGATGTGTAGTTGTATTTAACCTTGAATATATGAAAATACTTAACATTGAAAATAAAACAATAATTACATCAATTGTAAAGGAAGATAAAAAAATGACATTGACAATTTTAAAAAAAATGCAGTAATTTTCAGAAAGTTGCGTGTTTTTTTTTTGTTTTTTGTTTTTTGTTTTTTGTTTTTTGTTTTTTTTTTTTTTTGCACTTAATTTCATAAGAAAGTTAACTTTCAAATATATGAAAATAAGTGATAAGTGTAGTTTTACTTAACCTTAGTTAACTTTCTTTAAAAAAAATCTATATTTTCATAATTTGAAAGTTAACTTTCGTCTGAAAAAATTAAGTAAAACTAATTATCACTTATTTTCATATTTGAAAGTTAACTCTTTTCTGAAATTAAAAAAAAAAGGATAAAACGCAAATACACCCAATGTGTTTGAAGGTTAATTAATCTACACTTATTTTCATACATTTCAAAGTTAATTTAAAAATATATATATATTCCCCCCCAAAAAAAAAGTAATAAAAAAAAAAACACGCAAATACACGCAACTTTCTGCTGAAATTGAGTTCCGAAAAAAATAAATCGCGTAGTAATTTGTTCAGTTTTCAATAAAGGCAGTAAATAGGCCGACATTAGCTTCCTACACCTAAAGTGATTCCGCAGCAAATGTTTTAATTATTAGGTGGTAGTGAATAAGAAAAAGAGCGAGAAGTTAGACTTTCTATCTGGTCGTTAACATCAAAAAAGGTAGATTTCTTGTTGATTGGAGTTCAGCATTTACATTTGCACGGAAATAAGGATGTTTTGGAAAAATTTGAAGGGATAAAAGCCTTCGGGACCTAAAACCAAAATTTAAAAGGTAAATTTTCGTTTTAGGTTCCGAAGGCTTTTATCCCTTCAATTTTTTTCCAAAATAGCCTTAATTCTGTGCAAATGTATATGCTGAACTCAAATGAACAACTAGTTATTGAAGAAACCTACCTTTATTGATCCTAACGACCAGAAAAAAAATCGAACTTCATCACGCTCTTTTTGTCACCCACAACTCTCGCGCAGACAGTAATTAACTGCTGAATGACTTTCGGCGTAGGCAACAAATTTCGGCTTATTTACTTCCTGTAATGAAATTAATACGCGATTTTTTCCGGTACTCAATTTCAGCAGAAAGTTGCGTGTTTTTTACTTAATTTTTTCCGACGAAAGTTAACTTTCAAATATATGAAAATAAGTGTTAAATGTAGTTATATACAAATATATTGCGTGTATTTGCGTGTTTTTTTCCTTTCTTTTTTTAATTTTATAAGAAAGTTAACTTTCAAATGTATGAAAATAAGTGTAGTTTAATTAACCTTCAAATACATTGCGTGTTTTTTTTTTGTTTTTTGTTTTTTTACTTAATTTCAGAAGAAAGTTAACAAAAAGAACATAAGTAGTACAGTAAAGCATTTTTTTAATACTTAACATTGAAAATAAAACAATTACATCAATTGTAAAGGAAGTTAAAAAATGACATTGACAATTAAAAAGAAAAATGCTTTATTTATTGTATTGTCATATTTTCATATATTTGAAGGTTAAGTAAAACTACACTTATCACTTATTTCATATTTGAAAGTTAACTTTCTTCTCAAATTAAGTACACGCAACTTTCTTAAATTAATTACCAACAACAAAAAAAAAAAAAAAAAAAAAGGAAAAACAAAACGCAAATACACGCAACTTTCTGGTGAAATTGAATTCCGAAAAAAAAAATAAATCGCGTAGTATTTTCTTCAGACATTTTAAAGGAGCTAAATAGGCCGAAATTAGCTTTCCTGCGCCTAAAGTCATTTAGCAGTGAATTAGTTAAAAAGTGAAGGTGGTAGGTGACAAAAAGAGCGATAAGTTCGATTTTCTTTTTCTGGTCGTTAATATTAAAAAAGGTAAGTTTCTTCAATTAATTGTTGATTTGAGTTCAGCATATACATTTGCACGGAAATAAGGATATTTTGAAAAAAAGTTGAAGCCTTCGGGACCTAAAACGAAAACTTACCGAAATAAATTCTCTTTAAGCTATAACTAAATATTTATTCTATACGCTTTTATTTAACTTATTTTATAAATAATATTTTTAAACTAAAGGCATTTAAGTGTTACCTAAACAAAACGCGCGTGCGCACACACCCGTACCGAATAACCTAAGACAATGCTTTCTCAAGACAAAAAAGACTGAAAGGTTTATGAAATTAAATTTTTTTTCCGATAAAGAATAGTCAGACATCAGAATTGTCCTTTTTGTATATCTACACCAAAACTACTGTAACAGTTGCTCTTTATATATATATATATATATATATATATATATATATATATATATTTATTTATTCCCCAACACAAGTGACAAAAATAGACATGAGCATGAGATACCGAAAGGCGGGAGGTGAAATATTTACTAAAAGTTTTTAATAAAATAACCCATTCACTAAAAAAAAAAAGTTAATTCAATAATGAATGAGTACTGAAATTTTGTTCGCATCGGAAAATTCACGGATTTTAGCAAATATTTTAAAACCAAGTAGCAATTTTTTGTTTTCATTAAAAAAAAAAAAAAAAAAAATTTTTCTTAACAAATAACACCCCAGATTTTTGTATGCTTATGCATTTATTTCGTAGCTCATAATCTTTTAAAATACTATAACCTGAAAAAAAAAAAAGGGCATTTTGTGTCTTATCAGGATGCTGGTTTAATTTTAAATAAGTATATAAACTTTTAAACTTTATACTGACAAAATATCTTTCCAAGGGAGATTACTCTACGTCTAACTTAATAACAGAGCAGTTTTCTCAAGTAAAACAGGTAAGATTCCGTAAAGCTGAGTGATAATTAACATTTGAAAATAATTACTAATATATATATATATTAAGGACTTACTGAACATTGAATAATATTTTCTAAACTGATTTTCATCATTTTAGTTTTTTTATGGGAGATTCTGATAAAACAAAAAACATCTAGAATTTGAATTGTCTTAATGTGATCATTCATTTTCTGTCTACCACCACACGTTTGTTATGACCCCATAAGGAGCATTCACACAGAATGCAGAGTTGGATTCATGGACATCCACTCCACACACGAATAAATGATAAAGGATATAATTTATCAATCTTTTTTTCTTCCTGTCCCATTTTTGGTGAGAAAAATCAATTTTAGACCCACAAGCCCAAAAAGAAATTATATCATATTGTAACTTAACTCATTAAATGCAAAAAAAAAAAAAATATTGGAGTCTTTCTAATAACAAAAGTTTAAAATCAATTTGAAAATTTATAAGAAAACATCAAACATTAAAATTTTCAATGTTATAATTCCTAAATTATTTGACTTTAAAAATAAAGTAAAACAGTGCTTTTCATAATTTTACATCAGTGGTGGTGGGAGGGGGATAGACTTCCAAAGCTCACCTATTTTCTTTGAGCCAAATCCAGGTCCACATTGAAAAATCACTGAGCTAGAGTGCAAATTTGATTTTATCAAATGAAGATGCTGATGACCTGGGAATGTAATAAATCCATTCTGTAACTATGGGTTAAATAGCAGTGCAGAGTGGGCATTCTGGCCTTGAACTGAATGCAAAAATTTTTATTGCATACAGGCTGACAATTCTACATTCTCTCCTGGTGTGATTGGTTAAAAATCAAACTCCGAAGGCTATGCATGCATGTATGTACATTAAGTTAGAACCCTATTTTCCCCCCACAGTAACAGCAGAATTTATCTATCAATAATTTATTTATACCAAGACTACTGTTGGCATTGTGGTGCAGCAGATATCAACTCAGAACGACAAATCGGGGTGCCAAGTTTGAATTTCATGCATTCACTTACACACAAATACCCTTGGGGAAGATATTAATCCGTCTCTTCCCTCAAATTATGGGTTAAATAACAGGACAGATTGAGTTCTATAGCCTTGGCTGGCAACCAATCTACCGCAGAAAGCAATGGCAACCTACTGCGGGATAATCTTCTGCCCAGTCATCATGTCTCTTTCTAGACATGATCACCCAAGCGTGTATCACGTATGGTACTTAACTGACTGACTTGTAACGGTGTTTTATTTGAACGTTCACGTGGTAGGGAATTTATGAACGCGCAATTTTAAATTAAAACGGATTATGGCGTTTTCGTCCATGGTTATATGTATCGATGTAAACAAGCATGTGCATATATGCGCAGATACACATCAATAAATTGGCAGGCGTTAATAGAACAGAGCTCAATGCAATATAACAGAACAAATGGTATATAGTAGTAAATATAAATATTATCCTACGTTTTAAGCACAACTCAGAGTTTCATGCATTATTCAATCATCAGGTGCATATTATGAACTGACCGTTTTTCGATTTGAACTATTATTATAAGTATTAGCGTTTCTTAAGTTAGGGTGCTTATAAATTGAAAATCGGATGCGCCAATATATTTATTTAGGTTTATACATACATACATACATACATGTGTGTGCGTGCATTGTTTTTGTCTTGATGAAGTCCGTCAGTAGATGGAGCGCGTCAGCTAAAACAAAATATAGTTTTCCTCTTATATCTTTTTTAGTCATACTTGTGACGTGTTTCATCAGTTAGGACTTGATTGGATTGGGGTTTGTTGATGTTGTGACTGGACATGCGTTAGTCATGTCTCTTTCAAGACATGATCACCCAAGCGTGCATCACATATGGTACTTAACTGACTGACTGTTAACAGGTTTTATGGAGATTTGTTTTTAAAGAGATAGCCAGGACTGTTAATAATTTTCAAGGACTGGAACTGATGCACACAGTGAGTGATCACTTTCAGAAAACAAATTGTGATTTATTATTGACAGATGTTTAAAAAAAAAAAAAAAAGTACAGCTGGTTCCAATAATTCATGGCACATGGATCAATTAAAAACCAAAGAAATCAGTTGAAGGCTAAAAAAAAAAACACACACACACACACACAACTGAAGGCAAACCTGGTTATGTTATACATTTTGTGTAGCATTCTACTACTTGAAAAGTTTGAAGTGTACACTAATTCTTACTGCTACACATTTCAGATATCTAGACTACTGGTGGGTTCTTAAATTCTTGACTGCTGCACATTTTCTGTAAAATTAAGTATAATGGATAAATTTTGCATACCTCTATCCACTTATCTTTTTAGTATGCTCTTTCTTTACAACTCTTAAAATATCTTTTTTTCAGCATAAACTTACCCACTACAGACTAGAGATCAAAAGGACTTTACTTTTGCAATTGACATGTGAATAAAACTAGTCTGAATTTTCAAGATTATAAAATGTATTACGGTAAAATAATTCATTTTCCATTGAATTACTAATTCAATGAATGCAAATTATCTTTACTTGTTAAGTGACAGTTGCAGCTAGAAGACACGCCTTCATATTCTGGTACAGAGACAAGGAAATACAAAACACAAATTCTAATCAAAGAAACAAACCATTTGCAATAAATTCTTAAATATTTCAAAAAGCATTCCTCAATTACAGTAGCCTTGTTATCACAGCTGTCAACACTTTATCAGCACCTTAGGAGCAGCCAACTGATGATTTAGTATCCAGCTAAGTGTGGAAGACGAATTTGGTATCAACCTTATGCATTTTTTTTTTTTAAACCATGTTAAAATTAAAAACTAAGTTTTCAGCAATTATCCAATATTTGAAATTTTAGTTCTTTGTAATGTGAAGATGTTTTATGAAAAATAAAAATTAAAATAAAACATTAAAAAAATGTACAATTTAAAACAATGAAAATAACGGCAGAATTAACTCAATTTATAAAATGTTATGGTATTTTTATTTTTAATATCTATTTTTCATATTTTTAGATACCTCGACAAATTGTGAATTTCACTTTTTTTTTAAGACAACAAAATTAGGAATTAAAATGTAAAAGTTGCTTTAAATGTCTAAGGAATGACTTGCAAAACAGGCTGTTGAATTTTATAAGCGTCTTGAATCAGAAACAAAGTGCGGTTTCTGTAGTTTTCTATGTAAGGGGAATAATCCAAAACACTTGTAAAATTCTAAAATAAATATGACCCCTATGGAAAATCATACTTAAATGAACATTTATTTACACACAAATTTTTTTTATTCATTTTAAAAATATAATGGCTGAAAAATTAAATTTTTTGATAGGAAATATAATCAATTTTTAACTAAAAAAAAAAAATTTTTTATTAGTAATCAAAAACATTTTTCTTTTTCAGACTAATGTCCCTAATTTTTATTTATTCCAACAATTAAAAGCTTATCAAAATAATTATATCAAAGTTTTATTGCATTTTTTGTTTCTTTGAAGCAGATTTTTGGATTGTGCCAGATATTTTTAAATAAAAAAAATTTCCCAATGAGTTCTGCATTTAATAAAAGAAAAAGTTTACAGAAATTAAAAATTTATTAAAATTTCATGAATTTACTTGGGGGGTTTGACAGATTAAAAAAAACTTTAATATTTAAAAAAAATAATTTCAAAAATAATTTTATTCATTTGTGAATGAGTACTGAGTTTCATTAAAATCCAACAATTATTTGATTTTTGAGAGACTTTCCAAATGTTTGTCAATGAAAAACTGAGTTACGTTAAAAAAAAAAAGTGACGTAATCAATTGTAAACAATCGTAAGATTTTCCACAACAATAACTCAAATCAAAAACTTCTGCCAAAATTTCGAACTAAAAAATTTTATAAAATAAATAAAAATTACTTTGATCTTTCCTCTTAATAATATTAAACATTTTGATAGAAAATTTGTTTTATTAAGTTTTGAACCTTTTTAAATCATACTATGCTGTATTTTTTGTGAAGTAATGGAGGTATCTACTATTAAGTTTAAGCTTAATCTGGCATCAAGCCAAACTTAACATCCAGACATTAGAAATTTTTTCCACAAAGCATATTTCAGTGATCCAGCCTTTTGTGTACTGGCAAATGGGTTTCTTCCAGATTTCATATAAAACTGGACTTCCACATCAAGAGATAAGCCACTATGTTTAAATTGCTTGAGCAATTATCAGGTATTCTGCAAGCAGCTTCAAAGCTAAAATTAAGAAAGGTTTTAAATTACTGTCAATATTTTTGTCACAATTATACTCAAAACAAAATGTATTGCTAAATATTGATGTTATATTGGAGTAATGTGCTTTAAAGTTTAAAAATTACATGCTAAATTCTTCTTTAAATATGTGAATGTCAAAACAACTTAGAACATTTTCTTAGAACCACTTAAATACTTTGATCTATTATCCACAGCCAAGGATATTATCAGGCTAACCACATTAGATCCTCCCACATTCATTTGATTATATGAAATGGATTAGAGTTTGCTTGAGTATTTGGAACATAAAAATAAATCAAGTGTAAAAACTTGGCGGAACTGTCAAAGGATAAAACAAAACAATTTTTTCAGAAAAACCCAATATTTATTTTCATTATAATGTCCACCTTAACGGTATGATTTCTGGTAACGGGCACGTGCACCAGGTCCACCAAATTTTTTGGGCTCGCAACGCCGGGGATCTGCTACCAAGAGAGACCTATCATATTGAACAAGGATGTCCTTGATCTCTTTTTTTGAAGCTTCATCAACATCTGCAAACAAGCAAATATAACAATATTAAATTTAAGATCATATTTAGTAAACTTTAGAGAATATAAACAGAACTATTCATGATTAGGAGAAATGATGCAATCACTTAACTTCCAATGCCTTCCTACGAGATTAGACATTGAAAGAGTCACCATTCATCTTGCAGGGATCAAATTAACTTTCAGGAAGCTATCATGCTAGGCTCAGTAGAGTGGGTAACACAAAGTTATAAAACAATGTGAAATCCCTAAAAAGTATAAAATCTCAAGAACCAGAGATATCAAGTGGGATAACATTCAATAATGTTTGTTCAAATACAAAAGATAGAAGACCCTAAGAAAAAAAAATATAGTCATATAAAAATAGGTACTGCCAAAGAAAAACAATACCTAAGAACAAGAAACCTTTAAGCTTTTTGTTTTAGTTTAATTTCAAAGTGAATTTAAACTGATTATAATGTTACCCCCATACCACTGACTTTGAAGACAAAGCTGCTAAAATATTTCCCCTTTTTTATGTAACTTTCATCTCATCACTGGTGCACAAATGATTACAGTGAGAGGGAGAAGAAACTTTCAGAGATTGTAGCCATCAGGGAAACAAATATATGGAAGGGAGTTCCACAGGCAGGAAGTGCAAGAAAAACTGCTAAAAGAAGTGACCTAGTTACTAATCTAAAATTTACTAGTAAATTTATGTAATCAGAGTGCCAAGGAAAGAAGATTGTCTGAGCAGAAGCCGTGATAATACTTGTAAAAATAAAAGACATAAGCCCCATCCTAGTGAGAAAGTAAGTGAAGCTGAGCTGCTTATCGGGAAAGATTACATTGCAGATCCTTTTTAATATTTTTTTTTCTTTTTTCTATTTCACTTGACTTTGGATAAATTTAAACCATTCATTGTTGTATGAATTTGGTCTGACTAGCAGTGAGATAAGGGAGCTGCGAAATATATTACCTATGGATTTGTAAAAAATATCCAACTTTTGTTTGATTATACTGATGAATTTAACAATAAATTTTAACATTGAGTTCTCTTTGGAGTTGTCTCCGTTGGAATTTGCCTTACCAAATATCAAGGATTCTACCTTTTATATATATATATATATATATATATATATATATAAAAACACACAAAAAATCTCAAGCGAGCCAAAACCTACCGCGGTTTCACACTACGGATCGTCAGGGCAAAGGCTAAAACAACAAAGATAAACCAAATAAATAGACATACACTAAGACAAGGAGGAACCATACCAACAACAAAAAGTGGGGTAAGAACAAAAAAAAAAAAAAAAAAAAAAATAATAATTTTATTAAACTCATAAATAAAAAAATATAACACTACGCTAACACACTAAGCAATGAATTTAAGCTTATGAAATTTACATTTGTTTAGGATTTGTTTTAGCATTAAGCAGATAAACTCATAAATAAAAAAATATAACACTACGCTAACACACTAAGCAATGAATTTAAGCTTATGAAATTTACATTTGTTTAGGATTTGTTTTAGCATTAAGCAGATTATGGGCGGGTTCGAACAAGGCTATCGCTAGTTTTTCCTCACCACACAAATTACAGAATTTACTGCCTTTATTGTAATCGGTACATTTTTTTTATTATTTCCCATTTCAAAATGGGGTCTTTTTTAGTTTTAGATTTTATGTCCTATATGTAATTAAGATAAGGTCGTGCTGTGTCTATACTTCTCATTTTTAAATGAGGTTTTATGATTATAAAATCTAATTTTAAACGAATCGTGCGTAGCCCCTATATATATATATATATATATATATGCACACACACTTACACCCTGATTGAGCACACTGGAAGAATGGTAGACTTTGCAAAACAGTAGCTACTCTGGCATGTACACATCACTCATTCAGTAATAGATTAGAGCACTCTGGCTATTGGGCGGGTATAATGACAATATACACACTAAAAAGTCTGCAGTCTTCTACCGAACGCCAATAGCCTAGAGGTAGAATCGACGACTGACACCAATTCGGTTGGGTTTAAATCCGGGGTTAAAAGCAATTGAAGTCTAACCGTACTGATGAGCTGTGATACAGCGAAACATCTGTCTACGGATCTCTCTCTCTCACACACACACACACACACACACACGTGAGAGAGAGAGACACACCTATTAGTACATAAGTGGTAGACCTGGCAAAGCAGAAACTTTACTGCTTGTCATTTTCTTTAGTAATTCTTTTGGTAAGTACCTAGTTAAGATTAATACTAAAAATTAGTCAAGAAATTGTCTTTTTTGCCTTATTTTCAGATATTAAAACAAAAATTGCTCATAGAAATGGGAATAAGATCAGATTTTTATGGTTTTCTAATCAAATATATTCATTTGACAGGAAACGAATGATAACATCATCTCTATCCCATTTTAGTATATTATAAAAATTGGAGAGGGGGGAAAAAAAAAAAAAAAAAAGAAAGAAGAAGAAGCTACATCCCAATGTTCAAAATGTTAACTATCTTATCTATGTTTAATATTTACATCATTTAGACTAATGTCCTCATGTAAAGCTTGAAAAATCTTACATTTCCCACAATTAAAGTTACTTTCACAAAAGGCATTCTAAGACAAAAGAAACTTACATTTCTGGAAATAAGCTACCAGAGCTTTGGAAATGGCTTGGCGGATAGCTATAAAAAAAAAAAAAGAAAAAAAAAAAGGTTAGTTTGTTTCAGCAAATTTAATACATAGATATGTTAAACCATTTTGTTCGTGTAAAATTATGAAATTTAGAACTATGAAGTCACAGCATGGACATTTTTTAAATTCAAAGTTAATGCTTTCTTAACCTCAATCCAAACAGTTTCTTACAATAAATGGATTAAGTATATTCCATAAAGCAATTCATACATTCTTTTTTTAAAGTTATGGTTTAAAAGTTAAAATTTGGTTCTTTTACTTACCATAGATTTGGGCAACATGACCACCACCTCTTACTTTAACTCTGATGTCTACTCCTGAGAATCTGTCTTTACCAAGTAAAAGAAGTGGCTCTTGGAGCTAAGAAGAAAAATCAGAAAAGCAATGTATATAGACATGAGAACTTTGAATTATAGAATATGTCCACTTAATGTGAAACAAATAAAGGCCAAGTAGAACTGTAGCCCCTAAATTTTTACTAATGAGATTCCAAGCACGTTTTTAGCATTAGTTTTATAAAATCCCAAAAATTATTCAAGTTTTTTCTTAGTATAATATAGAATAGAAAAGTAGCTAAAAATTTTGCAGTTATTCCAAAAGATTTTTTTAACTTGTTTTCATGTAATGCAAGAGTGATGTCACCACCACTCTTAGAAACAACTTCTTAAAGTACCCAACAAGAAATATTTTCAAGTTTGAAAAAAGTATAGCACAAAGTGTTTACCATTTTACATAATAAAATGGTAGAAAAAAAAAAAAAAAAAAAGTCTTTCTTCAAACTAAATACTAAACCAACTTATTTGAACTGTACATACTAAATTTTATTTTAATATTGATAGAAGTCTCTAATAAGTCCTAAGATGATTAAAAAAACAAGCTGAAATTTTATAACTCAGTCTTAAGTTAATTTTTAAATCTTTAAAACATTTGGTTCACTCATGCTTTGTTGACAACCATTGAGATTTAGATGGAAAATATCAATATAACAAGCAACAGCTATGGAAAGTAACAAGCTGTTTAACAAACCATCAAGTTAATTTTGCTTTAATTTTTTAAATGAAGACATTTTAAATGTTCTTAAGTTACATAAGAGACTGACAAAAAAAAAAATTGTATCTATATATTTTTTAAAAACAGGCCCTTCTGGGGGACTCAACCCATAATTCCACTAAAAGCAAAGCAAGTATAGAGTACTTTTTGCCACATCAAATCTATTGTGTTCCATTTTACAATACACAATTGGCAACATGTTTGTGTATATCGAGCTGCCAGATTTCTGTAACATTTTGAATTAAGTTACAGAAGCAGAGAATATTTCTTATGATGGGTAAAATGTCAGACAGCCAAAATGCAAATGATTTTCAAAATTTGCCTACATCAGCATAAATCTGCATGTGTTGAAGGATTTTAAAATGCAGAGATGCAGCAAATTTAATAATGAAAAATTGGATACCTATTTTATACATTTGAGGATTAAAGGTGTTTGGTACCTAGGTATCTTTAGAGTAGTCCACAACTTGCTCAATTACAGACCTACAGGAAAAATTCACAAACATTTTATCTAACAGGATCACAACTTACTTTATAGCGCAGAATCTGGGGCTCCAAAATTTCCAAAGGACGTCCATTGACTTTAATCAAACCATGACCACGTTTACAGTGAGCAACAGCTGTAGCAGTTTTCTGAAAAAGAGGTAAAAGGATTTTACTATCAAATATTTGTGAAATAATTATTCATTTGGATTCTTTTTTCTCAATCTCATAAAATTAAGGAAGGAGTGGGTGAATTTGTGAATACTTAAAATATTTGATTTTTGTAATAATTTTTAAAACTTTCAATAATTTTTGGCCCACATGCTGATGCAAGAAAAATAAGATAATAAAAATTAAGACAATAAGACTATCAAATTTGGTCCCTTTTCATATATATATATATATAGGGTACCTCCATCTCTTTTCGATAGCTAAATTTAAATTGAAATTTTAAAAATAAATTATCTTCAAGTTTTAAAATTAGCTTTGAGAACCAAGAGATTAAATTTAAATTCCAGAAAGAAAAATACACTTGTGTATATTAAATCGAAATTACATTGATTTTAATCTAATTTTTTTCTGAATTGGAAAAATTAAATTTCCCACCATTTTTGATCGATCGACACATTACGTGAACAGTAGCCAAATTTCTGTTTTAAAAATCTCACAAAAATAAAATATACTCTGCTAACACGCCATTTAAGTCAATTTTTAAAATTGAAACTTACCTTTATCTGATTTCAATCAAGTAATAATTCCTTACTACCAGAAATTTACAATAAAAAAAAAAAACAAAAAAAACTAACTACAGTAGCCATGCCTGTTGTCACTTCGATTATGGAATGGAGGTGTCGAAAGATTTATGAGAACCGAAAGCTGTCAAGAGCAGAAAGTATTGCGACCATACGGGCCAAAATAAAAAAAAACATAAAATTTTAATTTTTTTTGGTTTTTAACTAAATAGTAAAATTTAAAAATTTAATAATTTCAGCAACTATATAATATTTAATAGAATTTTAGTTTAGATTTATAGCCAGACATTTGAATATGCTTTCCGAATAAAAATTTAAATTTCTTTTAAAATAATATTAATTCAAGAAAGATTAAAATAACCAAACTAAGTTATTTTATGTTATTTATTAATATTTTTATTATGTATTTTCCATATTATGAAGTTATCACTAAGTTTAAGGCATGGTAAAAATATCTAATTTAATTTTTATAGTACTGCAGATGTTATAATTATGGAAACGTTATGACTCATATGGAACATCGTACTTACTCAAAATTGAATGTAAATGAACATATTTACACACAAAAAATTTTTTCATTTAATTAATTTAATATTTCTGCTAAACGATTTTTATTAAACTTTTCAATTTTAGATAGGCAATATGATCATCACTTTTTTTTTTTTTTTTTTTTAAATCATATCACCCAGAGCAAGGTGGGAACGCCACTGATGTGCAGGGGGGGGGGGCTACATAAGAGTAAAAGGATTAGAGGAGAATGAGGAGGACGAACCAGTTAGAAAGGAGCAAGAGAAGGATGGAATACAGGTGTGATGACAGTTGCGAAGGTGAGAGAAAGGAAAGGACAGTGTGGAAAGAAGTAGGGTCAAGTAGTTAAGAGATGAGAATTGACCTTGCATTTAAATTCCTGGAGGTTGTAGCCATCAGGAAATCAAGAACAAGGAAGCGAATTCCACAGGCAGAAAGTGCGAGAGAAGGAGCTACAGGAGTAGAATTGTCGTCTGCATTTGGTTGATCTAACTGCGACTGAGTGAGATCCAGTTGCCAGTCTGGTTGCACGAGTAAACACCGGTTGCAGAGGCACCAGTGACTCAAGTTCATTGGAACAGAAGCCATGGAAGTATTTTTAGAACAGACAAAGGGAAGCCACATCTCGTTGGTGGGAAAGTGGCTGTAGTCGAGCCGCCAAGTCAGTACCTATCATATTACCGATTCTCCTTCGGAGCCTGTCAAGAACATGGAGTTGAACAGCGGGGACACCTAACCATAGATGGCAGTACTCCATGCACAGACAAATGGTCGATTTGTATATATGCAGGATGGTTTCAGGTGGGAAAAACTTCCTGGCCCGACACAGTGACCCAACCTTCCTAGCAGTAGATTTCGCTATTGACTCAATGTAGTGGTTCCACTTGAGATCAGAGAAGAGGGTAAGGCCAAGGAGGTGCAGAGTATTGCTTTCAGGGAGACTCGCTTGGTCCATGCTTATGGGAGGCAGGAGAGGCTGCCTGTGATGATTGAAAGACAGCAGCTTGGCCTTACACACATTGAAATTTACAAGCCACTTCTTACCCCAATTCACCACAGAGTGTAGATCCCTCTCAAGATCAGCAGCAAGATTATGCCTGGATTCTTACTGATGCAGGAGTACATTGTGGTGTCATCTGCGCAGATGACATATTTTATCTGCGCAGATAAAATATTTTTATTAAGATTTAAAAAAAATAATTTCAAAGGTAATTTCATTCATTTGTGAATGAATACTGAAAGTTTCATTAAAATCCGACAATTATTTGATTTTTGCGAGAATTTCCAAATTAATGTGTTTGTAACCTTAAAAAAGTGGCAAATGCAATCATTTGGTGTCCATTGTAAAACAGTAGTAAACATTTCTTAGCTGCTAACTCAATCTAAACAAAACTTTTGGAAAATTTCAAAAATGCTAGAAAGGATTAAAATTTTTTTTAAAATAATTAAAAACTACTTTGATCTTTCCTCTTAATATTAATATAAACATTGAGGGAAAAAAAATTGTTTTTTTAGGTACCTCCACTGGAGTCCATTTTTTTACCTACACTTAAAATTAGATTGAAATTTTAAAAATAAACAAGTTATCTTCAAGCTTTAAAATTAGCTTTAATTGACAGCCAAGAGATTAAATTTAATAATTCTAGTAAGCAAAACATACTGGTGTAATTTTTAACCTAAATTATATTGATTTAAATCTAAAATTAATTTTTTTTTTAAATATACCGCCATTTCTGATTGAATGACTCGTTAATTAAACAGTAGCCTAATTTCTGTTTTTAAAAATCTTGAAAAAATAAAAAAAAACGCGCTGACAGGTTATTAAAGTCAAATTTTAATATTAAAACTTACCTTTATCTATTTTCAATCAATTAATAATTGCTTACTGCCAGAAATTTACAAAAAAAAAAAAAAAAAAAAATTAATTAAGGTAGTCCTTTTTTTTTGTTATGTAACTCATAGAGGTGACGAAAGATGACAGCTACCGGATGTTGATTGATACGCAGTGTAGGGTGACCAATCGTGCTAAAAAAATTTTAATTTTTTTTTTTTTTTTTGGGTTTTTAACAAATAGTGAAATTAAAAATTTAACAATTTCAGCACTTATATATTTTATAGAATTTTAGTTTAGATTTATAGCCAGACATTTGAATATGCTTTCTGAATAAATAAAAATTTTAAAAATTTAAATTTCTTTTAAAATAATTGTAATTTAATAAGAAACAATGAGATAAAAAACAAATTTATTTTGGTAAGTGTAAATAAAATGTAACCAGACTTTTCATTGTCATTTGGTTTGTCCATTTAAAAAAAAAATTGAAAGAACATGTAAGTGGGGGGAAAAAGAAAGAAAATTCCCCAAATTTAATAAAAAAAATTGTCACAATCTTAAATTATTCTGAATTTTGAAATGAATGCCTTTTCATTTTTTTTTTTAAATTTAGGTATAACAAAATCAGAAGACTTACTTGTTAATTATTTTTTTCGTGAGGGGGTATTTTAGACAAAAGTGCAAACAAATGTTTGACAAGTTTGTCTAAAAATCTCAAAAAAAAAAAAAAAAAAAAAAAAAAAAAAAAATCAATTAGAAATTTTTATAATGGTTAGTTAGGTAATTCCTAAATGTATAAAAAGTTACCATTTATGAAAATGTTTTTATTTTCTTGAACTGTACTGTAGTGTTCAATACATATCCTTTTTTTAATTATCATGAATTACTTAATGCACCTACGGTCACAATTAATTCAAAAATTAAAGATTTTAAAATAAAAAGATACTTTTAAATGTTGATGGAATTACTTGCAAACAGGCTGTTAAATTTTAGAAATGTAAGATTGAAATTGCGTTGTTTTGCCAGAACGCTTGCTAACTTATAGAATCATTTTGACCCATATGGAACACCGTACTTTATAAGATTTGAACATCGTACTTTATAACTTTGAACGTATTTGCACAAATAATTAATTCATTTTTTTCTGTTTAAAAATATTTTTGGTGAAAATTTTTTATTAATTTTTTTGTTTGTTTTATAGACATCATCATAGAATCATCAATTCTTAACTAAAAGGAAAAACACATACAGTTCTTTAAAAGATTTTTAAAATATTTTTAAAACTTTATACATTATTTATAATAAAAAAAATGAAAACAATTCTTTTATAATTTTATTATTAATCAAAAAAAATTTTATTATTAATCAAAAAAAATTTTTTTTTCAGACTATAATGTCCTTAATTTTTATTATTTATTCCAGCAATTAAAAGCTTATCAAATTAAATTATATCAAAGTTTTATTGCATTTTTTATATTTCTCTTCGGAGCAGATTTTGGTCTCGTGTATCATAATTTTAAATAAAAAAAATACATGATTTATATTTCCCGATGAGTTCTGTGTTTAACTAATGAAACAAAAAATTCCAGAAAATTAAAATTCATTAAAATTTCATGAATTTACTTGAAGGGGGGGGGGGGGGGTAACAGACTTAAAAAAAATTGTTTTCATCAAAATTTTAAGATAATAATTTCAAAAATAATTTTATTCATTTGTTAATGAGTACTGAAAGTTTCATTAAAATCCGACAAATATTTGATTTTTGCGAGAATTTCCTAATTAATGTGTTCGGAAAACGAAAAAGTGAGTGAAGAAAAAAAAATGACGTAATCAATTATAACATAGACGTAATATTTTTAACCACGCTAACTCCAAATCAAAAACAAAATTTTCTGACAAAATTTCGAAAATTTTAAAAGGGATTAAAAAATTTTATAAAATAATTAAAATTTACTTTGATCTTTCCTCTTCATAATATTATAAACGTTTTGGATAGAAAAATTTCCTTTAAGTTTTTAACCTTTTTTTTATGATGGATTTTTGTGACGTAATGGAGGTACCTACTATAAATCTAAACTAAAATTCTATAAAATATTACATACTTGCTGAAAATATGTTAAATTTTTAATTTTACTATTTAGTTAAAAAAATAAAAAAATTTAAATTTCCAAAGGTTACATTTTAAGCTACATGAATTTTTTGTCACTTTCCGTGGCCATCCAAGCGTTCTTGACACCTACCATGTGTCAATACATCATTTGTCACCTAAGATAATGCAAATAAAGAGGGCTACTGTAGTTAAAGAAAAGTTTATATCGTAAATTTCCAGGCAGTAAGTACTTACTACTTGTTTGAAATCAAATAAAAGGTAAGTTTCAATTTTTAAAATTGACTTAACATGTCAAGGAGGTATATTTTTTTTTGCAAGATTTTTAAAACAGAAATTTGGCTGTTTACGTAATGTGTCGATCAATCAATAATAGCAGTATATTTAAAAAAAATTTTTTTCAGTAGTTAAATTTTTGATTCCAATCAATATAATTTCAGTTTGAACTAAACCAGGGTATTTTGCTTACTGTAATTAGTAAATTTAATCTCTTGGCTTTCAATTAAAGCTAAAATTAAAGCTTCAAGAAAACATTTAAAATTAAATTTAAATTGAGGTATCGAAAATGAGCAGTGATTTAGTGTAGGTACTTAAACTAAGATAAGTTACCCCATCTCCACTTAATTTCTAGAAATTAACTACTGCACTGAAACTGTTTTGTTAGTTAAAGGCAGGATTTTTTTCAGGGAATGTAAATTTTTTTTTTTTTAGCAGTTGCTTCTTTCCAGAAAATTTTTGAATAACAAAAACACAGTAATGAAAAAAAAAAAAAAAATTAAACGGTCACTTATGTCAATGACAGGTTCAGCCACTACTAATCAATTACCACCTCAGAAACAGGACCACTGTGATTAAAAAATTATTTTATGCTTCATTTCAGGCAGTAAGCAATATTTGTTTCAAATCAGGTACATTCGTTATTTCGCAAGAAAAACAGCATAGCATAATGAAAAAGGCCACAAACTTAACGAAAATAATTTTCAGGCCTTATTCACAAATGAATGAAATTGACTTTTTTTTTCTGTATAGAAAACTTTGGTTAAAATTTTTTTAAACGTTACCCCCACTTAATTTCATGAAATTTTGAACAGAACCTTAAATTATTTTTTTTTGTTAAAAGTAGGTGTCATTGGAGATAAAAAATTTGAAAAAAATGATTTACTAACTGAAAATCTGCTCTGAATTAAGAAAAAAATCCTAATTGTTTGTTTACAAATTTCTTAAAATTAAGAAAATGGCCGCTTTTAAGAAATCAAATAAAATGTGACATTCTTATCTACATTTCTCTTTAAAATTACACCAGAATTTTTTACTTAATGGAAGTAATTTAATCATTATCTTTTTTAATTAAATCTAAAATGAAATCTCCAAAAATGTTTTTCATTGTAAATATAGGTATCAAAAATTTATGCGGAAATAGTGAAGGTACCTAAATCAGATTCATTAGTGTAACTTTAAATTTGCTAATTTTCCTAAAACGTGTTAGCAATGTATATTTTATTTTTGCAAAACCAAGAATTAAGAGTGATAAAATAATGGCTTATTTTTAAAAGTCAAAGTCATTTTCTCATATAGCATTTACTACCTGAAAGAAATTGTCCCTTTAATGTTGAAACAAAATGTATACTTTGTAGCAGATTGTATGTAATTTGAACATGTTCTAAATTATATATTACATAAAAACACATATACACAACCAGCAGCCACTATGTTCACAGTCACACTACAGTTACTTGGTAACTATATGAACACATAACTCATGAAAGCTTGTTTTGACCTTACATTTTGTACAAAATTGGAAAGGAGCCCGGCAACTATTATTCACATTACATGTGCCCTAATAGCTTGCTTGAGATATGCTCTTACTAAACACTTTTCAATCACATATCAATCATTTTCATGGCCAAACAGCAAAATAGTTAATATGTAAAATGTAGGGTCACATACAATCAAATTTTCAGAAAGTTTCAACTAATTTTGAAGAGGATTACTTTAGATGCAAACAGGGATAAGAAACAATGTAAAATGCATTTCTATGTAAACATCCTAACATTGCATCTTTACAGCACAATATCAACTTCATGAAATAAAATGTCAGTTAGGATATATGTTCATTGCAAGCATAATTCAGATATAATTGTCACATACTTCTGGTAAAGGAAAATACAGATCCACTTGTAACATGAAACCTACTTTGGGTGGTACTTAGCATCCTCTGACCAGACTAAAGCTTTTTGCAGGTTACATGAGTTAAATCACTTTCACTGTTTTCTATGGAATGCAGTGCTTAAAAAATAAAATAAAAATTGCTCGAATAATGTATCACCAATCTATCCAGTGACACCTATTACAGCATACATTACATTATAAGAGCGCCTTGTTTTGTTCAGAGATGCATTGCTTTACAAACAAATGGAAAACAAAGTTCACCATTTGCTGAAATATGAAACAGCACACTGTATGATTTTCATGAGCTTGGGGCATGAAGATAAGCACCCCCACTTATGACAAATGCCTTATTTGTAACTGGGATAGTTCCCATACCAACTTTTTCTACAATTGTGGAGCCTCTCAAGGTGATCATTTCTTGTGTTCTCTTAACTGACCTTTCACTAACTCATAGAAATCTTGAAAGATAACTATTTTGGTTTTGCCCTGCCTTATCTTAAGATTTCTGGATGTAGAAATAAAAAGGATACTGAATTGTACAAAGCATTGTAGAAAGACAAATGAAGTCCTCATAACACTCCAAAAGGAAAGAGTGGAGAAAAAGACAATATTTGGCTTTGTCAGCAAATTTTCATACAGATATTTTGGGTACCAGGCACACAATCTCACAATTCATTTCAGAAAGTGAACGATGGTACATTTATCATGGCTTATACTTTGCATACTCATGTTACTTACTCCAGTCTCGGTACTTCCACTAAATTGCTGAGGAAAAAAAAAAAAAAAAAAAAAACACCATGTGCTGTCATCGCCTACTTAAAAAAAAAAGGAGTCAGACCTAGGTACCTACTTCATTTTCGATACATAAGTTTTAAACTGAATTTTTAAAAATACATATCTTGAAACTTTAATTCTAGCTTAATTGGAAGCTAAATAAATTAATTTCCACTAAGCAAAATACTCTGGTTTATTTTAAACAGAAGTTATATTCCTTGGAATCTAAAATTGAGATTTTTTTTTAGCGATCGACACATTTGTAAACAAATGTTATTTCTCGGTTTTAAAAATCTTGTAAAAAATATAATTTTTTTAAAAAGTATCAAATTTAAAATTAATTTGAAACGTTTATGGCATGAAATTTAGAATAAATTTTTTAAAAAAAGGGGAGGGGATCCTAATTTGTCCCGGTCCGGTCGGTATTGTCACGACCTCCTAGAGGAGGTCGTGGTATTGTACACCAGATTTATACCGATGTTTTCGGATAGTAAAATACTAAAATTTAACTCTTTAAACATGTGTAACTCTCCCTTGTATTCATGCCTTTTATTTTTTTAGGCAAATCTAATCTCGATTATCACCAATACTTAATTCCTCATTTTCAATACGTAGGTGATCACAAAATCCTCTTTTTGTTAGGGAATTAATATCCACGATTTTGTATTTATCAAACAAAGTTCTTTCGGACTGGCTACTATATAACATCGGTACCATAATTTAGGAGCACCTAAATTCAAAGCGTAATCAATCTGTTGAGAAAAAATAAATCTGAAAGTAAAAATGGTACTATATTTGAAGATTCATTTTACGAAATGGATTGCACTTAAAAACAGTACAATATTTTTTTTTAGTTTTATTGTAAAGTTTACAATAAAGCTAAAAAAAATATTATGTAAACTTTTGTAAACTGAGTGAAAATGTGCCCTTTTCTATTTTGAGAATTTACTGTATTTTTTTTTTCAGTCATTTAACATTTTAGTGGTACTGTTAGGAAATTGGTACAGACGTTTTTAGATTTATTTCTGGTGGTAAATTTTAAGGAAGGTAAATCTGCTATATACAGAAAACTTAACATTACTAAAAATTTACTACTTTACGGAATTTTTTTTAATGCAGTGAGGTGGGGAAAAAAGAATTACTAGACGTGTACACATTTCTCCATTGTAATTTTTTCGTGAGCATTAATGCTTAAAAGAAAAGTCAAATAACATTCAAATAAATTTCCAAACAAGAATGTGTGTAATCTTTGCAACGCAGATGGTCATTTAAACAGAGATGTGTTAGCAATAAGTGAAATACAGTTAAATCCTAATTAATAGAATTCATTTTAAAATCAAGGTTCACATTTTTACTTAACTTACGTCTGTAATAAAAATATAGAAAAGTCAGTACTTGTTTTCTGCTAGAGAAAGAAAATGGTTGCAGAAAAGTTTTCGTACACGTGGGGGAATAATTTCAGCGAAAATGACTAACAAAGTTTCCACGATCTCAACTAGTTATTGAAAATATGTAATTTATTTTTATCTCAAATTTACGCTATTACCATAAGAAAAGTTGTGTAAAATTTTAAACACGACAAAACTTTAAATTAAGAATAATAATTACGGAAAAACTTTAACTTGAGTATGAACTATGCTTCTTACAACTCAATTTATCCAATTAGAAAATGTTCATGCAAAAAATTAAACAAATTAGAAATACTGAAATATTAATTAGCAAGAATCAAATCTAGTAAATAAAAACGGCATAAGAACCAAAATAACGAATACATTGAACTTAGTGATGAAAAAGTATTCACTGTTCTGACCATAGATGTGCCGCCATATTTTAAAAGCGTAAAGTTTCCTACCTTTCGCCCGTAGACTTGTACGGCCTGAATTGGCTGTTTAGGTGCGCCACTGAAAAAAATAATGTGCAAATATGAAATAAAGATCACATAAAAAACTGCATAGAACAAAAATATAGAAATTTAGGTGCTAAAAAAAGGTATATAATATTCAATACTTACGGCATCTTAACGAATTGACGTTGAGTGTCCTATTGAAAGACTGAAAAGGAAGTCACACGGGTTGAACAGTGGAAAATCATGGGCGCTAGTCTCAAACTAATATTAGTTACTTTACAAACGCTTTTTAAATAAATTCTTACACTTTTACTTTAAATATAAATAAAATTACTACTTAAAAATATAAATTCTAATTTAATTTTCTTTTTTATTTGTTTGTTATTGTGTGTTTTTATAAAGTTTTGTAGGTTAGAGATTATTAAGCTACTTCCGGTACACTTATTCACGTGTGTGTTTATTTTTTTTATTTTTTTAAAACATTGTGTGATTTTTTTTATCATTTTTTGGGTTTATAATCTTTCTGCTCTGGTATCATTACTACACGTGTGAACCTAATGTCTGGCAAAACAGTACCCCCCATGTTACAGAAAAATGAATAGGAATGGTTGCGGCAATACAGATGGAATTTGTTTTTGTTTTTTTTTAATTAGTAGTACCAATCCTTACCTCTTTCATTCAAATGGGAAAACAGAAAATAAATGAGTCTTTTTAGTGTTAGAGATAGTATTTTGATTTTTTTATTCTATGAAATTTGAAAAGATGCGTGGTAACTTCAGTCCACCTGTAGACATCAGGTCGTACCACTGATTTTTTTTTTTTTAGTGTTACAAGATAAGCAACTTTTTTTTGTTAAGTATTCAATATTCATCAGCCATTGTATATTTTTATTTTTTAAAAAAGTATAAATACGAATTTATTTTACAATAGCTTAACTTTACTTTTTTTTATTACATTTTTCTTTTAACAAACACTCACAAAAAACGTATCATATAATTATTTAATTGCGGAAAAATAAAAACTATGTTTATTGTTTATTAAAAAGTAATTATCACAGAATGAAAGTTTTAGAACTGGAAAGATTTGTGAACAAAATCTTTTAGTTAATTATTCTATTACAATTTCAAAATTCATCTCCAGAAACAAGTTTCTTTTTTTCCTTTCAGGACATGGATGATCATGTCTCTAGACAACTTCCTGTCTTTTATTGCCCCAAATAACTTTTTTGACGATTTACAATCACTTGTTCCTGCTCTACTATCCATTTATCCAAAGTCATTAAGTTTCTCTCTGCTCTTTTTTTTTACTTTTCAATTTGGCCCTGTTAATGTTAAATTTTCTAGATAGACCCTCTTTTTCTATGTCTGCTGAAGTATGTAGGGATAATCATGAGGAAACGAGTGTTATTTTTCACAAAGGCTTAAAGCTAGATAAGGAATTTATTTACAAGTATAAACATTTGAAGTTGTTTGTTTCAGGACAAGTAATCAAACATTAAATTCTCGTAGTTTTGATGAATTGACAAGAAGAGAAAAGTCATTAAATCATTGGACAGGAAGTAATATTCCAAAATGCTTAAAAACAAATTGAGAGAGTTCATTTCTCACATGAAAGTTATACGGTTACGGTTGTATTCAACATGAATAAAAAGATAAGGTACTTATCTCAGCTTGTTTAGGCTCCTTAAATTTTGTCTTGGTTTTTTCTTCAGTTTGTGAGCCAATCCTTTTTCCTATTTGTCAAAATAAATTTTTGCACAGGCTCGCAAAATTAGAGAACAGATTTATTTTTATCTCATATTCACCACATGTCTACCAAAAACGTCATTTTTTTCTGATTATAAGCATGTTTCCTTATTGTTCCTATTTTCCATAAAACTTCTTTTGTTTCTCACATGTTCTACCTATAGCATTCCAAGCATTCATTTGTAGAACCGCATCTCTATCACTTTAAGTCTCTCCTTCAGTGAAGAAATTGTGCAGCATTAGAGATTATATATTACATAGTAGTTCAGTACTCTTTTTTCCTTTGTTTCTAATAATATTGTCCTGTCTTAATACTTTGCTTAGATTCTGTAAGGTACCTTTGGATTTCTGTGTCAGATTTTTCATTTTCATTTATTACACTACCCAGATAGTTCTGTTCCTACCTGATTTTTGGGCTGACAACTGTGTATCCTGTCTTCTTACAGTTATTTTTTATTCTTGCTCCCATTATGATTTGTCTAAAAATTCTTCCAGTTTTCTGAATTTGCCATAAACACAGTGTCAATCAGAATGATTCCATTAAAAAAAAATTGTGATGACCACTCCTTGGAGTAAAAAAAAAATACAGAATTGAATTCCAGCCTTCCAACATCTACCAAATGGAAATACTCTATAGTGGGGACGCGTTCTTTTGAAGGGTAGTTGTATGTTGTTGAAGATTAACGGAATTTGGCCTCGTTGTAGATAGCCCACTATAAGTCATAAAAGGATTATAAATCAAGAAAGGCAAAGAGAGTTGAGAAATAACATTTTATATATGCACATATCAATTAAGGTTTTTACAATTAAAGTAATCCTTTAAATATGGGTCCAACAGATGTTAAAATGTTCATGGCAATAAAATGCTGAAAAGAGAATACTTAGGAATGTCGAAGCATTGTAAGTAAGGAATGTCTTTGATGTATCCGCTCCTTTGGTCAGAAAGTAGTTTTGAGACAGTGAAGAAGGAGAAGAGAGGTGAAGAGAGGCGAGCATAGTAAGCTGCTTGACTTGGTCAAGGGAGTTACTAATTACACTCATCTCTCTCGAGTCTGTCTGTGTGTGTCTGTGTCAGTTTGTCTGGCGATGATTTCTGTATCGGCTTTTTATTTCGACTTTTTGGATCGCAGCAGATCATTTGGGAATTCACACTTGTATTTGATTCTGGGCTTCCCATTGGCCAATAAATAAAATGCGCACAGGCTCGCGAACTGGAATTTAATTCATTTTTAGTTTTCAACCGGAACATCTGCGTCGATCCGTCTGCGCACTGACTAGTTTTGGTCATTTGCTTTTTGGTCATGAGAGTGCAAACATCCAGTCCCTTGTTTTTGCTTGGTATCACCACAACCCATTAAGTGAACCAGATCACTGCACACTTAATGTCTGAACTTATCAAACTGATTCATACACGCATTTCTTTTACTGACTGAAGTAAAACAATAAAAACTATGAAAATATATTAACATGTGTATTTAATGCTTTCTGGCAAACTCTGAACTTAGAAATAATTCCAGCAGTTTAACATACACAGGATATATTGGAGACAGTAGAGGCAAAGCGAAAACCAAGCAATCTACCTAAAAATCTTGTGTCAGAATAGAGACTAGGTGGGATAAATAATGATAAACATTACTAAGAGCTACAAAGGATAGGGATTTATGGTGAGCCATGATCACCCGTGTCCTGAAGAGACACTGCATATAAAAGAATATCTACAACTATGGAAGACGATAAGGGAAGAAAAGTAGGCAAGAAAAAAACTGACACATACACAAAAACATAATGTTACTCACAATGACCTAGCTTATGATTGGCATAGTTGCATATTTCCCATTTATGACAGAGGTCTTATTTCAATTGTAGATCTTCAAGAAAGGCAGCTTAAAAGATTGACATATACCCTAATTTGATTATGTGCCATATTAAGCTAAGGAAGCAGCCATTGTATCAAATTCAGTTAGCTAATTTTCTACTTACCCACACAGATAGAAACAAGTGACTACTAACAGCTCATTTAATTTAGATTTAATTTTCTAACTATATATAGTATATGAGTCTCTGTGTGGGGCCAGAAAGTTTTCTCATCAGAATACATCATACACATTTATAAATCTACCTTTCATCTGTGTATTGAATACTGTTCCCATATCTGGTCAGGTGCTCCTGTCTTGAGGTTCTCAACAAAATCCTAAGAAGGATCTGCAATGTAATTGATCCTGACTTAGCATCTCAACCTCAGTCACTTTCTCACTGACATGATGTGGCTTCTCTCTGTCTTTTTTACAAATATTTTCATGGCAACTAACAAACTTTTTCCCTGGTGCCCCAATCACATGAATTTAAGCGTGCTACTAGATTGGCATCTAGGTCCCACCCTTTTACTATTAAAATAGTTAAATGTAACTGCCATGTCTACTCCAACAGTTTCTTTTCTCGCACTTCTCATCTCACACTTCTCACCCTTCCATTTACTTGCTTCCCTGATAGCCACAATCTCCAAGGATTTAAATGCAATATCAATTTTATCTTTTATTCAGTACTCCTTGTACCCATTTTTTTGTCTCACTGTAACCCCTGTACACTAGTGGTCCCACCTTCCTTAGAGTGAAAGGATTAAAAAAAAACTTGTCTGGCAATACAACTAAAAGAGTGAATAGAATACAGAAAATGGTGTTACACTGGTAAGAAATAACCAACCCTTCTCTTCTTTTGGCAAATAAAGATACACTCTGAAGAACAAACCACCAGTAGGAAGGTTAACAAAAGCCAATACATAATTTCATGTACAGAATAAAAAATAAAAACATGTGAATAAAGTTAGATTGATGCAAAATTTTCCTTCATTTTTGGAAAAAAGTTTTTTTTATTCATCACGTCATTAATTTTTTTTTTTTTTTTTTTAATCATCTCACCCCAAGCAAGGCATTCCACTGCCACTATTGCGCATGGGGCTACATAGGGGAAGGTAAAGAGAAGGAGTGGTTAGACATAGGGAATGTCAGGAGGAAGGTGACAGATGAGTAAGGATAGCGAGGATGAGGGCTAGGCAGATGGGAAGAGTGCTTGATAGAATGGGAGCAGGTTAGTGTGTTAGGAGGTGTCTATTGACCTTACATTTAAACTCCTGGAGATTGTAGCTGTCGGGGAAGCAATCGTTTGGAAGAGAATTCCACAGTCGGGAAGTGCGAGGAAAGAAACTGTTGGAGTAGAAGTTATGGCTGCATTTTATCGGTTTCACTGTAAAAGGGTGGGATCTAGTTGCTAATCTAGTATCTCGTTCAAATTCGTATTTAGGGGGCACTAGTGATCTAAGTTCATCGGAACAGAAGCCGTGAAAGTATTTATAGAAGAGACACAGGGAAGCCACGTCGCGCCGGTGGGAGAGAGACTGCAGGCAGTCTGCCAAGTCGGTATCTATCACATTACAGACCCTCCTCTGAACCTTATCGAGAAGCCCGAGGAGAACAGCAGGGGCACCCGACCAGATATGGCAGCAGTATTCAATGCACAGGCGGTTGGTAGATTTATAAATGTGCAGGATAGATTTAGACGGAAAAAACAACCGGGCCCTACACAGAGAACCGACTTTCATAGCAGCGGATTTAGCAATGGATTCGATATAGTCATTCCATTTGAGGTCCGCTGAAAGTGTGAGACCAAGGAGGCGTAGTGTTTTACTCTCTGGGAGGCAAGCCTGGTCCATGCTAATGGGAGGTAGGTAAGATTGTCGATGATGGTTAATTGAGAGTAGCTTCGTTTTAGAGGCATTAAAATTTACTAGCCATTTCTTACCCCAGTCCAATATGGATTGGAGGTCTTTTTCAATCTCGGCTGCAAGGTTAGCTTTGACGCCTACACCAGATTTTTGTAGAAGGCGAGAGTAAACTGTGGTGTCATCGGCGTACAAACCTATTTGGGCTCTTATGGAATCAGGGAGATCATTAATGTATATCAGGAAGAGTGTAGGACCTAAGATGGAGCCTTGGGGGACACCTGCATTTGTATGGTAGTTCTGAGAGGCATGTCCGTTTAATACCACCTTCATTGTGCGGTTAGAGAGGAATGACTGGATTAGTTCAAACAAATGTCCAGTTATACCATAGCTCCGCAGTTTACATAGAAGGCCAGCATGCCAAACTCTGTCGAATGCCTTAGATATATCCAATGCAACGGTTCGGGCTTCGCCATTCCTGTCGAGTGCCTGGTATATGTACTCGGTGATGGTCATTAGCATATCAGCAGTAGACCTGGTGAAGCGGAAACCATATTGCTTGTCCGAGAGGAGCCTGTGTGCTGTGAGATGCTGAACCACCTCGGCGTTGATAATGGCTTCGAACACTTTGCCAAAGATTGGAAGAAGGCTGATAGGGCAGTAATTTGCAGGGTCAGAGGGTTCTCCAGTGTTTTTAAATATAGGAACTACAGAGGAATATTTCCAACAGGCAGGAAAGCAGAAAGCAGATAGGCAGAGGTTGTAGGGCTTAGAAAGGACAGAGGAGAGTTCAGGGGCACATTTCTTTAAGACTATGGTTGGGATTCCATCACCACCGCTCGCTTTGTGAGGGTCAAGTTTTAAGATTATCTTAGAGACAAGCGAAGATGTAATGTGGACATCATTCAGTTGTGCCTCGGTTCTAGGTGAGAAGTCGGTGTCAAAACTCCAGATGAGTCCAGACTTGAATTGTTCGAGAATCTGCGGGCAAAGCATTCAGCCTTATCTGCTGGGGAGGTGAGGACCTCAAATTTGTTGATTAGCGGGGGTATTGTGCACTTGCTCTTGTTAAGTACTCTTTTACAGAGTCGCCAGTAGTCTTTAGAGCCGAATTTAGAGCATGCTATGCGTTGCTTCATTCTGGCAGCAAACAACATCTTAGCTTCATTAAGTATCCTTTTACACTTATTACGAGCTGAAGTAAAAAGGTGCCTGTTTTGGTCCGATGCGTAGTTACGATAGAGTCGGAAGAAATGATTCCAGTGGGCAATGGCAGCCGAGCAAGCGGGTGAGAACCATGGAGACAAATGAGATTTAAGCTGGAATTTCCTAGCAGGGATGAAGGCATTGATGCCAGCCTTAACCCAGGAGGAGACCTCGGATGCACATTCTTCGATGGGAAGACTAAAGACGTTGTTCCAAGGGATGTCATAGAGGAAGTCTCGGAACGAATCCCAGTCTGCTCTTTGATAGCAGTAGGATATTCTACTTCTCTGGGTTTCATGGGTCGGGCGGGGAGTGGAGTGAAATATTGACGGACACTACAGTATGGTCAGTGTTTCCGAGTGGGTAGAGTTGTCTGGTAGTGCAAGAGTCTGGGATGGAAGTGAAGCAGAGGTCTAGAAGTGAGTCCCTTCTGTTAGGGTTGTCGGAGAAACGCGTGGGGAAGTCCACTACTTGTGTAAGGGATTGGGTGATTGAAAAGTTCATGGTGTAGACACCAGCAGGGTCAGTGACAGCGTTCTTCAGCCACTTGGTGTGGTGGGCGTTAAAGTCACCAAACACGAATACATGGGCAGAGGGATGGGAAGAAATGGCTTTGTCAATATTGTCAGAAATGATGTCAAGTAACGAACAGTCAGGGGAGGAAGGAGAGTGGTAGAGAAAGAAGAGATAGCTAATCGAGCTGAGAAGTGAGAGGCGGAAGCACATGAAAGAATGATCTGGGGATTCAAAAGATGACACCCTAGCTAAGGGAAGGTGTTCGCTGACATAGACACCAAGCCCATGCATATGAACATTGGAGTCCTTCCTGAAGAGGGGAAGGTAGCCAGGAACGTAGAACTCAGATGAGGGGATAGAAGGGTTAAGATTAGTTTCACATAAGGCTAATATATCAGGTGAGTTATTATGGAGGGAAGAATCTATGCTGGGGAAGTTGGTGTGGATGCCGTGTATGTTAGTGAAAGAGATGCAGACATGTTTGGGCGTTTTCAAATGAGCTGGTTTAGTTTTGCTATTATGTTTGCTTTTTTCCATAGTGATTCAGTTAAGGAGAGGTCTTAGAATAGAATCAGTCGGTCAATCATTTGCAACTTGTGAAGGATGGAGACTGGCACGGCCTACAACATAATGTGGCCTCGGGGTTGCCCGCCGAACGTTCATGCAGAGACGCCTGTCCATGCGCAATATGGCACTACAAGAACCCCGGTATTATTCAACTGTTGATCAAACCTACTATCAATAAAATTAGTGAATTCAAATATTGTCCTTATCTGAAGGATACTGAAAGTCTTAACTGATTCTACAGAAAATAAATTCCCAAATTTGCAGAATTCATTTTACCTCTGGCAGAGAAAATGCTACAAAAGGCTCAACTGTACTTAGTGAATTTTCTTTACTAGCACAGCTAGCCTACTTGAACTACTTACCAATTAGTCACTGATAGCAATAAATATACTGCAGGTTAGTGATAGAGCAAGGTTTCATGTTCCCCACCCCATCCCAAATACAAGGGCTCTCACTATATTAACACATCACTTAATAAATCCTTGGCTTACTTTTGAGCAAAATTTGACTTTATTCATCAACATAGTCTCCTTATAGGGTGATATACTGATTCTAACGCTTCTCTAACAATTTGATGCCTTTTTTGTAAAATGACTTGTCTTTGGCCTCAAAATACGCCTCAGTTTCAGATATCACTTCTTCATTAGAGCCAAATCTCTTTCCCTACAGAATCCTTTTGAGGTCTGCAAACAGCCAGTAGTTGCTTCAGATGCACCAGTAATGCTATGTAATATTTACTATTGATGGGTTTTCCTTTCTCAAGGTAATCGACGAACAAAATACCTTGTGCATCCCAAAATATGGATGTTTGCTTCTTTGGTAACTTTGGACTGCTTTCACCAGCTGCTGTCCACTCAGACACTTAGTTTGCATAACACTGCTCAAACTTCCCAAAGACTAATTGACAAAGCTGTGTGTGGCTTGCCATACACATACACATATATAAACCATATCCGTGTAGCCAGTAAAGATGCCAACACCTACAGACGACACTTACACAAAGTGTTCCTGTGTTTATTGCATCATGGTCTCAAACTAAACATGGAAAGTGTGTATTCAGCTCCAAGTACATGGATTTCCTTGGGCACCGTAGTTATGTTAATGGTATCATTCCATTACCAAAGTGAAGACAATTCAAGACTTCTCAATGCCAACATACATCAAGCAATTGTGCCGTTTCAGAGGGATAGTAAAGTTTTACCAACGATTCATCTCAAACTATTCAGTCATTCTCCACCTTATGAACCACTTACAGCAATGGAATAAGGGCATTGTGTTGAAAGGCGATCCCTCCCCATCCCAGACACATTTTGCATGGCCAAGAACACACTAGCAAATTCTAAGAAACTGTCATACATTGAAAGTGATTCACAAACCCCAATTTACCTGATGACAGATGCATCAGACGCAGGAGTATGCACTGTGGTTAAACAAGAGTTGAACTCACAATGAAAACCCATTATACTTTTCCCTGCTATCACCAGCACAGATGAAATTCAGAATTAGTTGCTATATATATGTAGGCATTAAAAATTTTCACCACCTTCTGGAAAGTCAAAATTTTACAATTTTCACAAATCATTGTCAACAGCAATGAGCACAAGCTCAGAGGACTACACATCTCATGAGATCAGGCACTAGGACTACATCTCAGTTTTTGACAGAATCACAACACATAAAAGGAAAGGACAACACTGTCTCTGATGCACTGTTTCAAACAGGAATCAATACCCTTGTAACTGATATCCCGATTCAAGGTTTAATAATTGATGAGCAAAAATCTGACTCAACGAGATGTGCTCACAGATTCCTCTTTAAATCTTCAGGAGTTCCCAGCACCTAGCAGTGGCAAAGATGGTCTATTGTGACATGACTAGGCATTCTTAGATCATGTCTCTCCAACGCTGTGAAAACAAGTGTTTAGGCACCTGCATGGATTATCCTACCTGAGCAAATGAGCTACTGTCAAACTCATAGCTGACCACTTTGTTTGGCCCAACATGAATGCCAATGTCAGAGATTAGGTTTCTACATGTTTAGAATGCCAGAAATGTAAGATTCACTGACACACAAAAATCTAGTCATTCTCTTTAATATCCATCTTGTCCAATCATTGGTGTTCAATAGTGTCATTAGATAACAGATACACAACTATGTTAATTCTAAATGCTGAAGTTTTCACCCACATATCAAACAGTATATAAGGGGTTCTCAAACAATATTTGCCAAACAACCAAACATCAAAATTTATTTTGAAATTTCTTTTTGGTTGAGTCAAGAACTTTTGGATTACAAATATGCTTCTGTTACCATAATGATTTGTATATAATCATGACAAAGTCCTTGTTTTTTAAAAAGCTTTATTCCTAATTTAAAAAAAGAAATGCTGCCTTAAAATAAATGTACAATGAAATTAATTAATTAAATACATTGACAGTGTTGGATCACACATCAAATATCACACCCATCAAAAACACAATTTATCAAAAATGAGTATCTTGCTGGTTTTAACCCATCAACTGTAGCAGAAGTTTCCATCATTTGCAGTTGATGGGTTAACAAATAATAAAAAGAAATAGCTTTAGATTTCAAATATTTTATTTTTCTTATAAACATTTGGTATAACAATTTCAACATCAAGGCAAACACATTAGAAAAATAGAGGCCTAGTCACACAAAATATGTACACAATATGAAAAGGTACAATTTTTTTTTTTTTAAAGAAAAATATAATTACACCTTTTATTTGTATAAATTTGTTTTTTAATAAATGAAACTTCTTATTAAAAACAGAAATGAATAAAGAAGTATTCAATGATGAAGTTCTTTGTCTTTTTTTTTTTTTTTTTTTTTTTTTTTTTTACTGTTAATTTTTATTCTATAAAACAAGATTTTAAAGCAAAAAATGCAATCATACTTTTAAAACTTCTTGGGATTAATATTCTCATTTTTGTCTCACTGTTTTGATAATCTCTGATTATTTTTAGATGATATACAGTGGAGTTCTTTCATTTATCATTTGAAGACACTTAGAGAACATTTTTATGAAGTAAAGTGAACAAAGATATTCAGTAAAATATGTGTCATTTTACAGATATCAAACCTTTATACGCTTAAAGCTTTTGGGACCAAAATGATATCGGTTTATATTTAATTCTTACTTTCATCAACATTTCTTTTTAGATTAATAAGTATTCCTGCCTTTGGGAAGAAAAAGAAACTAAGTGGTATTTTATTCCTGTAAAAATTTGAAATTATTTCAAACAAAAATGAAAGATTAGTCATTAAATAACTAAATATTATGACCCCTGTCCCATTTTAATTGTTATGCTACCATAGTTTTCTTTTGGTTATTGGTGACATGCAACTTTTTAGTTTAGCAATTTTTAAAAAATAGCTTATTTTATACATGGAAAGGGCTAAAATACAAACTATGTATTTAAATATAGTGTTAAAATACAATTTATGATTTAATTTATACAATTTTTCATTAAAACTTTGCAACCATGTTTGACAGCTAAAAGGTTATGTTTATATATTCTAGTAATAACATATATTTGACAGTGTGGAAAAAAAAATGATGTACCTTAAAGTGAAATAGTCAAAAGGTAAGTTAAAATTGAAGTTTACAAATTGGATCTGCTGCTATGTTTATATATTTTAGCAGAAAAGCATTGACCCATAACTGATGTTAAAAATACACATGAGTAAAAATCAAACTGACAAGGTTCATTAAAATTCAATCCTGATATATATAAAAAAAAAAAAAAAAAAAAAAAAAATACTTAAAAATTATTTCAACATTTCTCATATTAATAGGTCCCAACATAAACTTAATCAACTTCTTCATTTTCATTGATTTTTATCATTTTGTTTTTATTTATTACAAATATAACAACTATTATAGAACAAATTTTGTATCTAAATGTAACTGCAGTTATAGGACAGAGGTAATAATGTGTATATTTGTAAATGATTAAAATTTTAATATAAAATGTAGTTACTATGTTTTACTTTCATTTACAAATATTTTATTAATTAACAGAAATTTGTATTTAAATATTTGTACACAGATGTACAAGGAGTTAAATACATTAGGTTGGTGTGAGCATTTAAGTGTATAAAAAATATCCATAAACAGAAACAGACACTCAAGCTAATATAAATATTCAATGGAATTTAAAATAACAATTCAAAACCCATCTGAACGCCAGCTTCAAACTGTAAATATTCACTCAGAAATTAACAGAATAGCCATTAAGTTAATTTTTTTTAATAACAATAACAGGTTACTGTAGGTTTTTAGAAGTCTATCTTTCTTTGAAATTTAACTGATCAAATATTTTGGACAATCAGAACAGAACATTTTATTTAACAATGATTTGAATAGAATAATAAAAAAAATTAGATTCTTTAACTGTATACAAAGCTTACAAAGGTCTAAGAAGTAAATCAGTTTAAATTTCATTAAACATAGACATTATTGAAAAATGAATGATATTCAATCAAGATATTTCTTAAATAGAAGAGTTTAATGTGGAATTTTGTTATTGGTTACTCTGGTGGCAAGAATTTTGTTATTTTCATCCTGATCAATACAGAATTAAGTATCTTTTAAAAAGTATGCAAATTTGAAAGAACAATACACTTGTCTCCATCACCATAGAAACTAACCTTTTAGAGGAATTTACTCAGGAAATTAGTTCTTTGGTTTATTGAAATTCAAATACTAGTATAAAAATTAGCATTTATTAAAATTTGTGCAAAAATTCTATAATTTAAATTTTTAAGTAAGAGTTTTTCCAACCTGTGTTTTTACTTGTATAAATATTGTGGGACTAAAATTCCATATCTGAAAAACATATTAAGCATAAATGGTGGGATATTAAAAAATGAGAATTTTAATCCCAAATAAAACGTGTAAAATTACCTTCGTAAGGTCAACTCTTAATATTTGTAGAATAGTTTCAATTGGAAGTATTACAAATGACTAAAATGCAAACATCTAGTATTAATGTATATGACTTGATTAAATAAAAAATTAAAAACAAAACTCAAGATTAGGAATTCTTTGCAAAGTGCAAATTCAAATGAGCCAAAAATCTTCAAAACCACAAAAAATTCAAATTTGACTCATCACAAACTGGATTGATGGAATTTAGTGCCTCCATTTGAAATGCAAGGCACAAATTTGGTTAACAAATAAACAAGCAAGATTTTTATTGCAAGGCAAAAAAAGAATAACTTGAAACTTTTGTAATTTTGGAATTTAGAGTTAGTATTCAATATTTTGATTGGTGATTCTCATCAGCTGACATGAAATTTGATTGGTTATTACAGGTAGGATATTAATGTTGTGAAATTATCTGGTATTTACTCTTACAGTCATAAGCCTTACTTTGTACCTCAGTATTCATTCTCCAATATAATTATATAAGATTAGAAACTTGAATTTTTTTAAAGTATTCATGCAAAAAAAAAAAATAAATAAAGAGCAACTTGTGTCAGATTGAATTATTTCTTGAACAATCAGTAGAATGTTAACTTTGTCTGAATTATATTCTAATTAGGGAATTTTAAAAATTAGTTTTTTGGGCTGGAATATTATATTCTACAAGGAATAATCATCTTTACATATTTCTGAATAGGCCATTCTAAAGTTTGTACTTCATTCAACTGCAGTCTTAGTAAAAAAAATATATCAATTAGCAAATGTAAAAATGATATCTAAGGCTAATATAAAAAACATTCTGATCAAGACTTGAGATTTTAAAAATAAATGATATTAATTAGGAAAAAAATAATATTAATAATGAAATTCTTTCAGCCTAAATTGTATTAAAAGACAAAAAACATCAATGTTAAACAATTTTCCAGTTAGTAGTCAGCTAGGAAATGATCAATGCAGAAATTCCAGTAAATTATCCAAACTTTTTGACAGTGCTTTGATAATAATTGTAAAACTATTCAACAATTTTATATTTTAGCTGATCTTGAAATGAAACGGAAAGCACTTAATTATATATAGTAATATGTTTGAAAACAAATAAAAGCATAAAAAATAACTCCCAAGTTGTAGTGATGCTTGATTTAAGTAAGATAAATGTACAAAAAAAAAATTCTGTGTAAAGATTTAGTCTGTGAAAAGATTTTAGCTTTTAGCATGAGGCACTTGGGTTAATATCAGCAGTATGAAGAAAAAAAAAAGTTTAGAAAAGAAGTCATGGAAGACATGCAAAATAACTATTGAATGTTTCTAAAAATTTACACACTGCAAAGATTGCTTTGGATAATAGAATTCCCTTTTTGAATTTAAATCATATGGAATAAAAGTTCTAATAAATGATTTGATATATGATTATTAGGAATATTTAAAACAAATAGAAAATAATGATTGGTTATCATAAGGAATTATATTACTTTTGTATTATTAACTGAAGCATTGTCAAACCATTATTACATTCATTTGCTTTTCATTGCAACAACTGACCTTTATTATGGCTATTGGTATTTTTAAAAATATGATCCACACTGTTTACTAACAGATAAAGTGAAAATGAGTAGTTGCAATGAAAAGTGACAGAAATACTCATTAAAAATTATTATTTTCTGTAACTGAAATTAGCATTTCTACCATCAGTTGCTTTGAGACAAGCAACTTATTATAAAGAGATATGGATATTTTTAATGTTTACAGATATAACAAAAGCAATTGTAAAGCATCATATTAATGTTTTCAAAGAGAAAACTATTACCAGGTGTAATAGTTTTTCTAATTGACTTCAAATAGTCAGATAAGATATGACTTGTTGAATAAATTTTTAAAAAATTGCAGTTTTATTCTAACTAAAAAAAAAAAAAAACTCATTCCAAAATTACAATCAAATTTCTTGTTTTAAAGATTTTGGTATATGCAATGAGGTAATTGAACTTGATGTTCTCAAAATTTCAGTTACATTGGTAAATAATGGCTGAATTTTTCTTCTGGTTAAATGCTTGTTCCTTCAGCTTGATATAAATTGGAAAAAAAAATATTGAAGAGAAATGACTCATTAACTGAATCTTTCAGATTTGATTGAGAAAAAGGAAAATGTGTGGTTTCATGTTATGACAGTTTAATCAATTCTTGCTGTGATAAAATCTATCTTGGAATGATTAAAAATGTTCAGTTTTAAAATAAGAAAAAAAGTTAGCTTTGTGAAGGTTAGTAATTGGCACTCAGTTTATTTTTCAATCAAATTAAGTAGTGAATTAACTACTGAGCATTTTTTTTTTTTAGAGAATACACTCTTGAGCATCTTTAATGTTAGTATTTGGTGCTTGAGACTTGTTTTCTGCAGGAGATGGCAAACTTTGTTTAGATTATTTCCAATTAGTTTAACTTTTATGTTAATAGTTAAAGACAAGGATTTTTTGAAAACAAAAAAATGAAGTTATACAAGTTTAAAAACAAATTGAAATTCATGTCTTATACCATAAAATACTTCAATGATCAATTAGGAGTTAAGAAACAAACATTAGATTAAATAAACATCTAAGTTTTGCAGGTTAAATAATATATAACTAATATCAGGGATAGATCTAAACAGAACAAGTGTAAAATTTATAAAAATACCAAAGAATTTGAAAAAAGAGCCACTTAGAGAAAATTGAATGACAGAACAATCAATTCAGAATTAATACCTTAAAGCTATAAGTATAAAATGCATAATTTTTTTTTTGTTGAGAGTAGTCCAGTGGTTAGAGCACAACACTAAATCAAGAGGTCTGTGACTAATTCTGTGATAAAAGGTTTCAAATAGCACCCACTCAGCAGTAGGCAATTGCAAACCAACATTTTTAATATGACTAAGAAAAGTATAAAAATGAACAGGATTGCAATTGCTAATATCCTTTAAGGAATAAGACATCAGTCAGTCAGTTAAGTGCCATACGTGAAACACGCTTGGGCGATCATGTCTTGAAAGTGACATGACTGACTGGGCAGAAGATTATCCCGCAGTAGTTTGCCATTGCTTTCTGCGGTAGACTGGCTGCCGACCAAGGCTATAGAACCCAATCTGTCCTGTTATTTAACCCATAACTGGAAAGAATAGACGGATTAATACCTTTCCCAAGGGTATTTGCGCGTAAGTGAATGCAATGCCGAATCAACTGACATAAAAAAGAAGGCCTGACCAATAAATTATGAAAGACCTTTTCAAGTGATAAAGGCAAGTGTCAAAAGAGTTTTAAGGCAGATGATAATTGACTTTTTATGAAAAAGGTTGATATCAAATACTGATTAAATAATTATTCTGATAAAAATACACTTTAGACCCTAGAATATCAATTTATTTTTCGAAGAATTAGTTCTCTTCAATCTGAAATCATTACATGTGTGGGGTTTGAAATGAGAATTTCAGAGGAATCATTAAAATTTTCATTATGAATGTCTACTATAAACACTAATGATATAATTTGTAATTGAAAACTTATCACAGTTAAATCAGAATAGAACTACTCAAAAACAAGTAAAATTTAATTTGTGGAAGAAACCTACCCATTCTATTTGGGTTGAAGTGCAAATTAAACAAAATAACGCATAGTTTTATTGTAATTACACTGGCAATTACAATTAAAAAGATTCTAGTTTATCTTCCTTAAGCTTGATCTAACAAGTTAGAATGGAGTTTAAGATATTTAACTCCATGGTTTTAATTCTAATATGTGATTTTAGATACAAGAGATTAAGAATGAATAAAAACAAAAAGGAAGTCATTATGCTTAGTCAGGGATACTTTTTCATTGGAAAAACACTACTATTATAAGCATAGACCACACCTTAGAATAGGTTTAATGAATTGGATAAAATAGAAATTGAGAATAGTATGATAAATGAACCATGAAAAGCAAACTCTAAGAGTCAGGTCTCCTTTAAAAAAAAAAAAAAGTGAGATATATTCTAAAAGATGGAAACTTAGTGCTATAAAAAGGCCAGTATACCAATAGGTGGGTAGAACTAGTTAAAGAAAGCTTTTATTAAAATTTAACTATTTAATTTTAAAAAATACTTGGAAAATTGATCTGCTAGTTTTACCAAGATTTTAAAGTACAAAATTCAACTTCAAATAGCACCATTATAGTAAGAGTAGTATTGTTGGCTTTTTTAGGATAATTTTGTTCAGAAAAACAGCTGCAGATTCAATTATGCAATTTTTCATACCACATAAAAAAGTAATGAATTTAAAAAATAAAAAAAATTGTACATGAACAAAATATATAAGCGTTCAATTTACTGGATAAATCAGTCTTAGTAAATTAGGCAACTAACAATTTTTCCTGTTTAAAATCCAAGTTTAACTGATTAAGTATTAAGAGTTTTAAATTTGCAATTAATAGAAACTTCAAATATATGAACTGAAATCAATATCTTTGTAGAATGTAAATAAGTGTGTTCGGTGTTTGATTTAATTATCATAGTAACTTCAGTGGTTATAGAGTTATCGAACAATGCTCAGGAAATACCATTAATATTAAAATTAACCCAAATCCTCTAAAAAGGGTAAATAATATTTTATATATTTCCAAGGTTTGAAGAATGATAGAAGATTACAGTTATAAAAGTTAATGTTTGCCATAAAACTGGAAATTAATTCCAAACTCTGGTGGTCAGCAGAAAAGAATTCCAAGGTTATCAAAATTATATAGTAATCTGTACAAGAAAAATGAAATTTCTCAAAATACTCAAGATTCACTATGAAGATTTTGTTTAATAATATAAACTGGTGAATTTCTGAGAATACACACCATAGTAATAATTTATAAGATAGAAAACTGAATGAACACTTGCAGTTAAGACATTTTAACTATTACTGTTTCTACAAGATGTAAAATGACAATAATACAAGTACTTCAAGCAATATTCTTTTGTAAATCAAAACTAATGGTTCTTAGCTATAACCAGCAAGGATTTAAAAAAAAAATTTAGAACTGAATTTACAGGATACACTCATGAAAATATTATGGCTATTAGAATTACTTAAATTTTCTTTTTACAGTAACCAGTTTTGAGCTCATTCCCATTTATTCTGGGAAAAAATATCTAAAACTATTTCAGCAAGAATTATGCTAATATTGTCCTTATTGATATATATCAACAAGACTATATCAGACAAATATCTTTTTCTATTAAACTTCTCTTAAATACTTATTCATAATTATTATACTATTTTTATTTATACAATGAATGTTTTTCAAAGGGAAAAAACAAACAGCTATTAAGTCATCTATGTTTATCACAAAAATATGTACATAAAAATTGGTATAGAAATATAGGGAACATTTGATAGTACTTGCCAATGAGTTACTTTTCAGTATTGAATATACTTTAAAGGAAATCTTAATTGATTATTCATCTCAGCTTTTAAATAAAACAATGTCTAAAGGAGACTAATCACAATGTGAGCTAATGTCATTTTTTTTTTATAAACCATTTAAAAAACAAGTAATGTAGGCTGTGCTTTCTAGAGATTAAAATGTTCCAAATTTGTATCGATAATTGTTATTTATAAAATCATTATAGCTTGTATGGACTTTTCAATACCTAAAGATCTCTGGTTCTGTGTAAAATTCCTATGGAAATAAAAATATTTCTTATTTTAACTGTTATATTGAATGACTACATGTGTTAGAATAGACATTTTTTTTTCCTTTTTAAACAGTATCAATTTACCTTGACCAGTTAGTGTAAATTTACACTCAAATGCACAATTAAAAACAGAAATGTCTACTCAGTAAAACTTAAAAAAAAAAAAAAAAAAAAAAAAAAAATTCACCCCAAGCAAGGCAATAATACCACTAAGAAACAAGGGGCTACTGGAAGTAAAAAAGACATTAGAAGGAACCCAGAAACCCAATCCTAAACAAGGGATAAACTTCTACTCCTGTTAAACAAAAAAAAAAAAAAAGAAAAAAAAGGGAGGTGTGTGAACCAGAAGTAGATCAAATAAATATCTGTAATGTACAAAAAAAAAATTATCTCATCAAATATATGCATGTAAATTTAACACAGCAATAAACATGACATATGAAAAGTTTAAAATAGTAGGAATTAGAAAATTATTACTGCAGATCAATTCATCATATAGACAACAAATTATTTGAAAAATGAGAATAAGGAGTAGCAAATAAGTATCCATAATCTTAATGATTTTTTAAAAAAAAATAATCATGAATTTATGTTCGACATTGTAAGATTTTTCTAGATTCTTCAGTGACATTATACAAGGTAATTTTATAAATGCTTTTTTTAGCAATTCATTATCATGTGCCTGAATAAATATTCACTATACCAAAGTGAAAAAGAACACTTTAGTAGTTAGGAATAATATTGTATAATATAAGACAAGAAAAGGCTGCAGAAAGTAGTTAAACATAAGTTTGGCTCAGTGCATAAATTACAAATGGGTGAAAAAAGAAAAGACTACTGTAAATTAATTGGTCTGAGGATGACAGAAACATTCCTGCTTGAAACTTGTTTGAATCAAACAGTAATCAAAAATTACTCGGAACTTGACAGTTGTAACATGTCAGACAATATGTAAAAGTCTACAGTGAGAGGCTTTATGAAATTACTGACCTCACTGAATACTCCTAATGAAGAAAAGTTATGCATTAAGTTTGCCAACAAAATATATCAATAAACAATGTGCCTATTTTAACATTTTGTGGCCAGATGCGATAAAAGTTTGACTATTTGTCAATGACTATATCAGTATTGTGTGAAGGAAACTTAAAAGCACTGATGATATACCATGTGCACTGTGAAATATGGAGTGGTCCAATCAGATTGTAAGAATATTTTTCACTGATGCGGAGAGGGGATATTCACGTCATTGAAAGAACTATGAACTCTGAAAAATGAATTCTGGAAAAACATACCTTCTTTGCTAGAAAACAACAGGAGGCAAGGGTGAGCATTTCGACAGGAGAATGATCCTAAACATACAACACAGAGACCAAAATTTAGTTGAAGTATTTATCATTAAAAAAGAAACATTTGAAAGCAGTCTTTACTTAAAGATTATGGAATCAACTACTCATTAGTAATTTCTTTGATGTTATGGATATTTTTTTCTACATGTGGTTATTTTTCAAATGATTTTTTATGTATATAATTGATCCTTGGTGATATATTTTTTTTAATTCCTAACATTTGAAATTGGGTATGTATGCTGCAATAGATTTACATAAAATACATCTTTGCATGTTATATATATATATATATATATATATATATATATATATATATATATATAAAGAAAAGAGATAAGTAAAGTTTAAAATGTATTAAAAATGAAAAATCTTTTTGGAGTTTTAATTTCAAGCTAATAAATTAAGCTTAATATCTACTCTATTTCAAAACTAATTTAAACTGATTGCGATAATTTTTTTGAGAAACTGCTATAAAAAAAAAAACAAAAAAAAAAAACTGATTTTTAAGTTGTATTTACAAATCTCTCAGCACAATGTAATTCTTTATTAAAAATCTTTCAAAAATAAGTTATACTTTTCTGAAACTTTAAGGAAGATTAGCTTATTTAAAGTTCAATTAATCTGATTTGAAACATTACTTTTAGTTTAAAATATCACAGAAAAGTATTTTTTAACACAGAGGTGGATGTTTTTAAGACAGTTATCTCAATAGATTTATTTATAAATTTTTTCTATAGGGGGACTTATCTGTAAAAGTTACTTGATAAATATAATGTGAAAGCCTTTTATTATATAATTCTTTTCCTTTTTTTTTAACTGCCCAGTCATCTTAAAAATTTAAGAAAATATTCTAAGTAAATATTTTAATGAGTTTTGGTACTTTGGCTTTAAATTTAACATAGTTACTACTCTTATTTTCTGATAAGATGTATAAACACCCATATTTACAAAATCAGCACATTTATACAAACACAAAAAAGTTTAAAATTCTTTTTAAAATACTGGGGTGGCAGTCACTTGAGCTTTTCTATTTATGATTAGTAAATATTAGGTTTTACTTAATAACAATATTACCTAACTGCTACAAATACAGAGTTTTGAAAGATTTAAAACTTCATAAATTATTCTAATTAAAAATAAAAACAAAAAAAATTAAAACAATTCTTGAAAAATTCGTTATTCATCAAAACATTTTTCTTAGTCCATAATATATCTTATTTATAAAAGCGATTAAAAGCTTTTCTCATTAAATAATGTTTTAGTCTTATTTTTTTTATCTTATGATTCAGAGCAGATTTTCCAGGGGCTTGTTTTATAATTCTCCAAGGACAAGTGCTTATAAGTAATATAAGCATTAATCTCTACAAAACTGAATTTCTCAAAATTTAACAAATTAAATAAAGCTAACAGATGTAAACAAAAAAAAAAAAACATTTCTAAAATAAGTTTATTCATTTGTGAATATGTCCTGAAAGTTTCATTAAAATCTGACATTTCATTTTTGTAAAAATTCACAAATGTTTTTCACTAAAATTTCCCATACAAATTTATGGTCCCCTGCTGATGCAAAAAGAGAAAAAAATTTTAATTTTTAAAGTTTTATAAAGAAATAAAAATATAATCCAAAAATCTTTTGGTCTTTCTTTTTAATAATAACAAAGGTTTTGACATTAAAACTTTTTTCAAAAATGTTTAGGGGATTTTTTTTCATCATGTATGCTCATTTTCTAGTGAATCTTTGAAGGTGTGTGTGTGTGTGTGTATATACAAAAAGAAAAAAATAATTCAAATGACCTTGCATAAAAAATTATTACTCTGTTACAACCAGTTGAAAAATGGATTAAAGCAATTTTTTTTATATAAAATAAAAAAATTACTATATTAAGAACCAATATTTAATTTAGCTGATTATTACTAAAAGGATCAGCAGATAAAGTTGGAGCTGCATTAATTGTTTTTTGTTTTACACTAAGAACTCCTTTTTAGCTTTTTGTGACAAAAATTGTAAAAGAAAAAAAAAATTAAATTTACAATTGTTTTACGAAAACAAGAGCAAACACAATCAAGAAATATTGTGTATATTTGCTTACAAGTTTATGTTTACAGGTATGTATAAAACCATGTTTCAACTCCAGCCATAATTAGAATAAAAAAAAAAAAAAAAAAAAAAAAAACTATAATTCATTTTAATTTTGGTCCTCATATTTCCAATGTCACCAGAAACAAAATTGAAAAAAGGGACTGATTTTCTTTCATACTGATAAACTGGTTAAGATATTCTGAATGAAAGAAAATCAAATAAAATTAATAGAGAGAGGATTTTATTACAAAGTCTGCTTTCAAATAAAATATTGAATCAAAGTTGTAATCAGAATATTAGAAAATAAAATTAGTTTTAAAGCAATTCTCTCTCTCTCTCATTAGGCCTTGCATATGTAAGGATGATATCCACCAACTATTATAATAAATCATGGAAGAAAAAAAAATAATCACAGCCTGGAAATGAACCTTCTATTTTCAGACATTTCTCTAAAAAATAAAATTAAACAAGTGGAATATTTGTTTTTTTTATAATCAAAAAAGAATATATTATTCCTTATTCAGCTTTATGATCATTATTAATCATTTAAAGTAAAGAAAATATATTGACCAACTTGGTGACATTTTTTATGCAACTCTGAATAGACTGAAGAACTTCTAAAAATGAAAATAATCTGATATAAAAGAAGGGGGGGAACAAAAATGTCCATTTGTTTCTTAATGAAAATTGAAACTTAACAAGGATACAACCACCAGAGATCATCTCAGCAATGGAGACCGTTCATTTAGATAATCTGATGTACAATCGTCCAGATGACTTACTGAGACACGCCCAGCAATATCAATTTCAACCTTTTGAAAGTCTTTGATGTAAGTCACAAAAAAGGAGAGAAACGATATTGCCAATAACCATTCAGATGCAGTGCTTACAATGTGTGCTGCAAAACCCTGAAAAAAAAAATGGAGATTTGTTGTTTTTTTAAACTTTGCATACTAAAGATCTCAAAGTTACAAGATCAAAATGTTTTTAATAAAGAAAATGTGTAGCTCGATCTATAAACTCAAATAGAAAGAAAAATAAGTGATAATTAAAATATTCTTAAACCAAAGATTTTATTCAATTAAAAAAAAAAAAAAAAGAAAAAAGTTATGATTAATAAATTTTAAAACCATTTTAATGTTCATAAATCTAACTGGTAAAAGAACCATCCCAATTTATCTACATTTTAAAAATCACACTTCAGTACATTGAAATTATTAATTTTAATAGGACACTATTTCACAATGTCACTTATTAATCAACTTGTTACTTTATCATTGTCAGATTTCTGCCAATAAGTATTAAAAAAAGGAAATGAAGACATTAAGATATTGTCACATGACAACAGCATGATTCAACAAAAGAAGCTAACTTGACATACATGGTCAAAGTTTTTATCAAGTTTTTCCATGACTGCTGGCAGCTTTGTGTTTAAATATGGGCAAGTTCTGTCCCTTCTCTTTTTACTTAATTTGAGGTGTTATCATCTACTGATAATGGAGAATGAATTCCTTGTATATTTTCTTCCAATTCTATTCTTGACTCATCTGGAATATCTTTGCATGACTTTCCATTTAGAACTGAGTCTCTACTGTGTGATATGCATATAAATCCATCCATGGTTTCTGCTATCATCTCTAAACTGGATCCCAACAAAGCATTCAAACTTGGTGTTATCCTTATAGTCCAAAAAATACTGCTGACAGGAAGCAATTCTTTATGTTTCCATTTTTTTTTTTTTTGCCTGGTTTACTGGGATGGACTTTTTTTGTTGTTCCATTTTTAGATAAAATTTATTCAAGAATAATTGTCAGATTTTTCAGTCAGTTAATATTTTTAAATTAAGTAATTGATATCACCTACTACTTTTAAAAGGATTACTTAACATATATTCGTTTTTGGACGATTAATTATGTAAAATAAACCAACTTTCCTGGTAATCTGTGCATAAAAGGATGTTGTTCTTTACACAAAAAAGACTAAAAAACAAATGAAAAAGTAAAATGAAATGTCGATAGGCTGCGTTATACTCACTTTCATTTCTGGTTGCCAATGCAATGGATCATTTTTGTAGTTTTTTCCTGCAATTGCTGCAGCTGCAAATGCTACAACCAAGAATTAAAGAAAATTTTCTTTTCAAAACATACAAATATTCAACAACCAACAATGGAAGTTTTTAAGTATTTCCCCACCTCCAAAATATTGTTGACCAATAATAAAAGGATACTTGTAACAAAGCAGATGGATGAGAAACATGAAATGGCTGCACGGAAGCGACATACTGAAAGACCATTGTATTCTGGGTACATTTTGTAAGAAATTATAGTCTGCAAGATTGCATATAATGCGCCAACTCCAAAGACCAATAAGGCTCCAATTAAGTGAACAATAAGGACATTAGATTCCTGAAAGATAAAAGAAAATAAATGCTAAGCATATTTGACAAACTGCCAATTATTTATTCAAAAATAGTTTTCATTCTCTTCATGTGTGGATTATACACATCTCATCTTTAATTTCTATTTGATGAGGTACCATTAAGTTGTGACAAGCATTATCAAAACACACACAAGTAAAAAAAATATTGCTTACTACATTTGCCATTTTGTACTTAACATTGATGTTGATGTTTCCAGTATTCCAATAAAACTTTCTCTGTATAAAAGGAGTTTTCACTTCTTGAAATATTAGGTTTTTAGGATGTATACATGAACATGCCAAGTCATGAGAAAGTAGTATGAAAAGGTAATGATAGGTAGTGCTGCCATACTTTGATGTCATGGAAATGCTCAGACCTATATCAGTTAAACTCTGACATCTGGTGTGTCAGTGTGAACACAGGATAGGCTGTTCATAGCAAAGTAACATGAATTATTAGAGTTAAAATAGAGCATAATAGTGGGTGCCAGACTGATGGGGCATTCCATTTATGAAATTGTGCTTACATTTGACATCTTTCTGTCTACAGTATCATGCGTACCAGAAATGCCTAATGAAAGGCATTACCACTCATCACTGACAGTACAGTGGCTGACCAAAAATCCTTAATGATTATGACCAGGTGTCTGGCCAGAATTATCAGTTGTATCAGACAAGCAACAGTGGCACAAATCCAATCCAATGCAAGATGAATCAGAAGCATGTCCAGCAAGTTCATTCAGTGTTCTTTAGCCTCCATGAGAGCAGAAGACCTACCAGAGTGATCATGCTAATATCAAAATACTGGACACAGCATTCTCACCTTGAGTCATAGCTAACTAGCAGTATAGCCCGGCGTTGCTCGGGTGTAATGAAAGCTTTAAAATTAATCCATGGTCCTAGAGCTCAGGATCTTTGGACATTGGTATGAAAGACTAAAAAGCAATAGTTGTTTCCAGTTAAAGCGAAACCATAGACTGAAAGAAAAATGAATGGATGTAAGTCAAAATTTAATTTCCTGGTATTGATATCAAATAAGTTTTTTTCATCGTAAACTGAATTTTGAAGGCTAAATAAGTCCTCTGAGTTAATGGTATCATGGCTGAGACTAAGAACTACAATTATACCTACTTAGAGCCAAACCCAAAGCAAAAACTGAAATAAAAGGGCTGAAAAAATACAGACATACTGGCAGATAAACAGGCACACACAAACATCATGCCTTTTATATTATATATATTATCGATTTTCTGCACTATTGTAAGAACTGCAACCTTGAAACTTCTGAATATCATTTATGTCTTTGTCTATAAGTGTATCAAATTTGATTAAAATCGGACCACTCCTTCTATAACCCGATTTTTTCGATAATAGATTTGATATTTATCGGGGGTACCTCAACACAAAACCTAGCTAAGAACACTCGCAGATGCTTATAGTACAACCGTGTAAATTTTCAAGAAAATCAGTTCAGCCATTTTGGAGTCTATAGGTAACGGGGGACACACATACGGACACACACACACACACACAGACAGACACACACATACAAAGTTCCATTTAAAAATAAGTTTAGATTTAGATTAGATTTGACCATGGAGAACTGGTAACCATGATCCAATTATTCGTGGTTTCAGTTGTTTTCAGCTGATGGTATGAATTTGTTGTGGTATAGATCCTATGAGACCATAGACTCCAGTTGCCAATAAGGCATAATGGTGCAGGTATGCTCACATGGTATGGGTTGGTTTAGTTTATTTGTTTGTTTTACCTGCATATTAACCCTCTTCAGTCATTTAATACTGAAAATTAAATTTTTATTCAATATCTTACTAAGTTTTAAAATTTGTGAAATATAATTGAAGACAATTTATTATTTGAATGTGTATTCTATAACTCTTGCCACTTACTGTTTTGAAATCTGTGTAAGAGACTTGTTTTTTGATATATTCATTTTTAGTGGTTCTTCAGCTGCCTTATCTGTCTTTCCATTTCTCTGGATGCTTATATGGTTAGGGATACAGTAGAATATTATATGTGTTTGGTTACAAAGTATATTGATTTTTGTTTAAAAGTTTGGTTATTACAGGATTGGTCAGGTTTTTATACTTCAATGATGTAAGAACTGATAGGGAGTTTGAGAATATAATAAATCTGTCTGACTCACAATATCCAAGTCTAAATCTATTGCTATAGCCAATGCACTAAATATTGAGGATTTGTCAGGTAGGTGCCTTTGAAGTAAGGTTTCATTCAGTATAGCTGAACATCCAACTCTATCAATATTTTTGGAGACATCAGTGTATATATATGCTTACAATTTTGTATGTTTTTTTTTTTGTTTTTTAATTATATCACCCCGAGCAAGGCGGTAATGCCACTGATGCGCAGGGGGCTACATAAGAGTGAAAAGATTGGGAAAGAGAAAGCCGGAAACCACATCCTAAACAGGGAACAAGGGATGAGCCTCTTCACCTGTTCAATAGACGTGGATGGAGTGTGAACCAGGTGGTAGTTTAGTCTATCTACTTCAATCATGTTTTCTAAGATAACATGAATTACTTTCATAAACACAGATGTTTCAGTTTTGGAGTGTTTTTTCAGACTTAATATTACAGTGGACTGTTTTATTGACCAGGAAGGAGTTTTTGAAAGAATAGATTTGTGTATTAGAGAAGTGTTTATTTCCAGTTCACTGAAATTGTTTTCTATGCAGATGCCAAGAGGTTTAGTAGCATTTTCTTTTATATAATTCTTTATATTGAGATTGAAGAACACAATTGTATACTGAATTACTTGGGCAAAAACAAAGTTTGTCATAATATTGTGAGGCTAACTCATGTTGTCTTAATGCCAAAGGTGGTTTGTGTGCGCCGGTGTATAAGCTTTTAATTGGGGACGTACTCTAAGCTCCTAGAACCAGTTGAAGACTCTGGTGATGCATTAAATTCTTTCATATATGATTTTCTTGCCGCACCGTAGATAAAGCATCCATAATCCAACTTGGATCTCACCAATGATCGATAAAGTTTCAGTACATGTCTGTCAGCTCCCCAATTTTAAGTGAGAGATAACAGAGTAATTGTATTGCTTTATTGCATTTCTCATGAAGATATTTTATATGTTGTATGAAGGACAATTCTTTGTCAAAGATTATTCCTAGGTATTTGTATTTATCTACTACAGATCGTTCTATACCATCAAGTTTTAATTCTGGATTATAGCATAGCTTTTGAAGTTGGTAAAAGTGTATACATTGTCTGGAGAATTTGAATCCATTTTCTGGAGCCCATTTATTTAATTTATTGAGACACTATTGGAGTTGCTGCCAAAATGTAGGGATATTTTTTTTTTATTTGTAACATATTAGAAACTCATCAACAGTTAACTTCAGGATTCAAGCATTAATAATGTCATTTATTTTGACATTGAAGAGTGTTACCGATGATATGCTTCCTTGAGGGATACCCATTTCTTGTTCATATAGGTCTGAGAGTGTGCGGTACTGACAAAAAACAAAGGTTCATTCAGTTAGGAAGTTATTGATAAGGACTGGTAATTGTCCATTAAGACCCATTTCATTTAAGTCTCTCATGATACCATATTTCTATGAAGTATCAAGCCTTTTCAAAGTATTTTTCAACAACTCATTAAATGTTCCTTTTTAATGAAAGAATTCCTGATAAAAGACTCCAGTTGTACCAGATGATCAATTGTACTTTTCTTTTAGAAGCCAGATTAGAAATTTGTATTTTTATTAACATCAAGAAATCAAGTAAGCCTTTTATTAACAATTCTTTCGAACATTTTGTAGAAGCAACTCAAACACAACGAGAGTTTTGAGGGATTTTCTAAGTTTTTTTTCTCCAGGTTTTGGGATTGGAATAACAGTAGCTTGTTTCTAGAAACTGAATATTACCACTGATTTATATTTTGTTGAAAATTTTGAGTAGGCAATTCAAGGAAATGTTTCATAAGTATTTTAGAAATTCATAGTGAATTTTCTGTAGGCCAACTGCCTAGTTGTTGTGATTTTTTTTTTTTTTAGAATCTAATAATTCTGGTAAAGTAAGAGCCTGGTTATAATTTCCTTTATTGTTAGAGTAGAAATTTTTTTCTTTTCTTCATTTATTTTGATATCCTGAAATAATTTACTAGTATCATTTGAAGAAAAGTTTTGAGAAAAATTTTGTGCTAATAAATTTGTCATATCCTCTTTGTTAATTGCTTTGACATAAAGGTTGCAATGGAGTGTTTTTATTTTTCCCAGTAATTTTACAAACCATATTCTATACTGTTTTGGCTTTGGTGTTAGAATTAATATTGGATACCAAGTTCTTCTATGAAGATTGCTTGAATTCTTTAATTATTCTGCATGCTTTAACTATTTATTTTGTAGACATTCAGATTTTTTTGGGTTGAATGTATTTTGAATTTACATAAAGCCACACAATGCAATCTGATCGCTTTTTTACACTAAGTGTTAAACCAAGGTCTGTCATGTTTGACAGATTTTAATTTTGATATGTATGTTCTGCAATAAGAAGTAAATAGGGAGAGCAGCACAATTCTTTCTTTCCTTGATAGTATTCACTTAACTTCCCGCTAGCACTGTATACACCAAATCAGACCATCCCAGGCAATACCATATTTATATTGCTGTGACTTGTTTCTGATTGGCTGGTCAAACCAATCAACTAATCATATAATTGCAATATTCTCTTGTGAACCTTATTTTTTTTTTGCATGTCTGGTTTCACAGGAAGCACACCATATTTTTTCTGCCATCTTGGCAACACCTCACCTAAATCATGCGTCTACATGTGAGACAAGTCCTTGCCCACTTTCCTCCATGAGGTAAGTCTTTTCCTTCGTTTTTTGTAAAATAAGAGATGTGCTCTTTTTAGGGGACATGCATTTTTAAATTCCTTCCAGTTGGCTTTTTTAAATTTCAAATATAGTATTCTTTCATCTGGCAAAGATCCAGAATTTTCCGACAACTGGGAAAGTGATCACTACCACATGTATCTTAATGTACTTACCAGCTATAGTTCAGGTATATTGCAGGATCACTTAAGGTTAGGTCTGCTGCTGTATATGTACCACTAGATGGGTGGAGATATGTATATGACTTGTCATTGTATAAACATATATTGTTTCTATTGATAAAATTTTACATTAATCTTCCCTTCTGGTCAGTATTTTTGCAACCCCATATGATGCTATGACTATAAAATTTCCCATTAAAATAAATGGTCTTGGGAGATGCTTCAGTAGTTTATCTAAGTTAGTTCCATCTATAAGATCATTAGGAGGAATGTAAGCTGAGCATATAGTGATGATTTTATATAGTAAGGCTATTATGGCTACTGTTTCCACTATTACTAATAAAATTGTATTCTGTATAGTTTTTAATATCTATATTTTCATTGTCCTTTAAAAATTTATTGAATGGTCTATTATATCTTTGTTCAGCTGAGTAAATATTTACAGCTAAATTACAAGCCACTCTTTCTAGCTATCATTTAAAGTAAATCTAGAAGTGACTGTTTTCTACAACATTGTTTAGCATTTATAATCTATAAAATCTAAACAAGTCATTGATTTAAAAATAACAAATGAATATCATGTAAATTCACAGCACACATTTGTTTTCCTAAACAATATATTCAATGATGATCCTCAAACTTGGGATAATAAAATGGTTGTCAGTAACACCTGTATCCAAGAAAAAAAAAAAAAAAATTAAACTACAATTTCACATACACTGTCTACAATAGTCAAAACTTAATTTAAATTATATTATAAAATTTGTGTAGAAATAAAATAGAGCTTTTTAAATAATTTAAAAATACAAACACACACAAAAAAAAATTTACCTGAAAATTTCCTACAACACTCATCCCAAAGGCAGCTACAATTCCAAAAACCAAACCAATTTTGTTGAGAAGGTGTACTCGAGAACTGTCTACATTAACCATTGTTGCTACAAGTTTGTAACGAACATACATTGTTGCAAAAGCTAGAATAAAAAAAAAAGGCAGACATCATTAAAATACAACATATTAAAAAGTTAACTTATGGGGGGGGGGGGCGTTTTTACTTTTTCAATTATATTAATTTGAACAAAGTAAAATCAAGAGTAAAATATGGAATGTTTAATGAATATTTTTGTATATAAACACAAGTTCTACATCAGAATATATTATCATTTAATAACAAAAAACATTAAGAAGTTTTTGTAGGCATTAGTATGTAAAGTGGAAACCAAAAGAAACCATACTTGTTTTTCACATCATCCTAAACTATGACAAATGGAAAAATATTTTGTTATTTTTCTTTATATTAATTCCAAATTTAGTATGTGCATTAGGGTTGTTAATTATTGTGATTTTTCTTTTGTTTTTCCTTTCATATGATAAAAAAAGTGATCATTAAAAAAAAGATTTTATAGTCTATATATTTGAAGCATGTTAATTTCAAAGTTGGCATACCTTACTATACTGATATATCTATACAATTGAACTCATCCTTTTTATTATTTAATTTGTTCCTATAATATTTCAGTCAATCCATCCTACAGACTTCTGCACATCTACATGCCCCCCTACAAGGAGTTGATTTGTTTTTATAGTTCAGAACATTCACAGCCACTCTTGTAAAATAGGCTAATCCATTTTCTGCAATACAGCTTACTCTATAATTTATACATAGAGATATTCTTAATTCCTTTGTTAAACAAGAAATTCAAGATTATATGGAAATTTATACTGGTCTTTCTTAAGCAATTCACTAACAACTGGCGTCATGTACATTCTTAACTTTCTCATACAGCATTATCCATTAATTATATACCTAAGATTTTTCCTATTCTATTTTATACAATCTTTCTCTGCCCTTCAGGTCCAACTTTATTAGGAAAGGTTAAGAGTTCACTTGAAATAATGACTCCTCAAAAATATAGACAAGACAATAAATTGCACTATTATGTAATTTAATGAATAATCTTGTTTGTTTAATATTAAAGTAAATTCGAAATATTTTAATTGTACCTAAATAAACAAACCCAATCATCTTTGAATAAAAGTTCTATGATTTAAACTTGAAATTCCCAAATATTAGATAACCAATGACTAACAAGTTTGCATAATTAATTAGGAGTAAATATTAGAGTAGGAAAAATAGAGCTGTTTTGAAATTGCCTTTAGGAAAGCATTTTTATTAGTTTTTTTTTTTTAGATATAAGCATAGCATTTTTCTTTCTCTATACACTTCAGTTAAATAGTTTGCTGATGTATAAATCTGCAATATTTTAAGTGACATATTTTAAAATATTCCTTTTCATTTTTATTTGTTTTTGCATTTTTCTGAAAGAAGGTGCTTTCAAAGAATAACTTTGAAATATTATAATGGAAAAAAAAATATTTTCAACCTAAAATTTTCTATATTTTTTTCTTTCATAATTAGAAGTCACCCAAAGATTGTACAAATTCAGCAACTGTCACCATAATGACAAAAAAGAAACATGAACTTTTAAAAAATACCTCAACTTAACACATATTTCAAGTTGTTCATATTAACAACACAAGCTTATTTTTATTTTAAAGAAAACGAGTTTTTTGTTCTTTTTCACAGATATTGTTCAGCTATACTGGTAAATCTTTGAGTAAATTTATTTATAAACTTATACTTGTGTGTAACAAATTAATGTTACATTGGAAACAGTTTCAAAACTGACTGATCATTTTTTTTTCACTATACACAATTTTACAGAAACATTTTTAAAAGAAATTGCACAACTTTGTCAAAGTAGCTGAAAGGGCTGCTGAAAAGTCCTAAACCTGACCAAGAAACCCTTAAAAATAAATAAAAATAGATTTAAAAAAAAAAAAAAAAAAAAAAAATCAAAAATCTTGATGCCTGATCATTTTGTCAGATTGCAAAGTGAATTGAGCAGAGAACTTTTTGATACACTCTTTTAGCAATAGAAATTGTTTTAAATTTTCCAATAAAAAATAGCTAATAACAAGTACTACAGCTATTAAAAAAAAACTTGATTCTATTATTTCTTTTTATTCATGAACTTGTAAACTCAACATAATGTAAAATTGGATAAGGGTGAGAAATATTTGGACAGAAGCAAAGAGAAACATAAGGGACAGATATAAATATAAGCAAAAAAAGATTAAGTTCAAATAATGTGGGTGGGGAGACTAATTTTATTGATTGATCAGCTACTTTTAAGTTGTATAATTCAGTGCTTCAATCAGGGTAAGATATTAACTTCATTAATATTATAACTTTTGTTTGCACTGTTGTAATATTTTATACCAAAGATATAGACAAAAGACTGACGATCAACTATAATTCAAATTTTTTTTTTGTTTTTGTTTTCTTAAAAGGGGTGTATCATTAGTGGTAGTACCTTTACAGCAAAGCCTTTGATCCTGCTTTACTAAAGTGAATTGGGATGAGGAACTGTACTGGTCTACAGTCTACATCTAACTCTCACATATGGCTCCAAGAAGTCACATGGGCACTGTAACAGTCACACTCTGGTCAACTGCATTGACATGTGAGGTTAGACAGAAAGGTACCCCAATCTGACCAGTGAAGGAGAATGTCTATCCCTAACAGACCTGTGCCAAGCAGTCATTGGTTTGGGTGTAAGAGCTGCCTCTCAGAGATGACTGGCTTTACTGATGAAAGAAGGAACTTCCAAGAGCAGAGACAGGGTAACCCCAACATCCCCACAGCAAAAGAAAATGGCAAACCACTGCACTAACTGAATAAATGAATGATTTTTTTGTTTTTTAATAAATTTACTTGAAATTTAAAATACATCATTTTAGAAAGGAACCAGAACAGGAAACAATTTTGATGGGCGCGGGGGGGGGGGGGTCTAATTGGTATTAATTTCATTTTTTTTTTTTTTAAGCTAAAAAGTATTTAACTTACCAAGCATCGTTGATATATTCAATAACTGGCCAAATATACAACTTTCTGGACTTTTTGAACCAGTGTCACTGGAACAAAATATATAAGAAATAATAGAAAAATCTCAAAGAAAAAAAAAAAGACTAATAATAGTGCATCTTTGATTTTTTATAAAGATTTCTCATTTAAAAGGCAACAGAGAAAATGAGTACGGTTTCTCATTAATATTATGAACATGGATTTACTGAAACAAAAAAGCTGTCTGTTACAAAAATTAATCTAAATCTCACCAAATTTGGAGTGATACCCACCAAAATTCTTTAATAGTAATTTAGAATTGGGGATATCTTGCTATTTGAAAGAAAATCAGAATTAGGAAAAAAGAAATAAATACTAGTTTAAAAATGTACTTCATATCCGTATATTTTTTAAAAGCATAAGTAAATTATGTAAAGTAAGTTAAGATTACAGTAAATCAATGTACCTATAAAACCATGAAATATTAATGAAATAACAAAAAAAAAAAGAATGCATAGAATTGATTAAAAAAAAAACAAAAAAAAAAAAACAAATAATAAAAGCCCAAAATAATAACATTTTCATTTATTTACACATACACACTGGATGAGCTAATGAAGGTATATATACTGGCAAGCAAAACATTTGGGCTATATTTGATAAATTAATTACTTTTGTTAATTTCACCCCAAAATCAGGAGTGATTAGCAGTATGCTTTTTTCCATACACTTTATGATCATTCAGAGCCACAAAACAAGTAAATGCATTTTTGTTAATGCTCTAAGGTGGGTAATAGAGCATTTTAAGCATAGTAATGGTGAAATTAATGAATATTGAACCAACGGTATTTTTTCAGTGCACTTGTTTCTTCAGTTCTCACCCCAATGGTTCAATTATATTGAGATTAGAACTTTATGCTTGTCAGTCTTCCAAAGATCCACAATAAACGTTTTTGTCGTATGTTACGTGTGGTAAAGAGCACTGTTATGCTGAAAAAAATTTCAGCATCCTCATAGTCTGGCTCAAGATTAGAATAATATAGTTTTCACAGTTTAGGTTTCCATTAACTTTTACCAATAAAACTTTTGATGCAACCCATTGTGCGTTCACCAAATTTTCCATTTTCCAGCATCCCATGTTAGCTGTTCCTTTGACCATTTCAGTCTTCTATTCCGTTTTTTGGTTAATGATGTTTTTTTTATTTTTATGTTATTATACACCTATTCAAGTTGTTTTTTTTAATACTCTGCATACTGTATCAAGTGAAACTTTATAATTAAAACTTCATTCACATCTCACTTTTCTGACTATTAATTTTGGATTGTTTACAGCATCTCATACACTTCTTACATCATTCTTGTCTAACTTTCATGGTCTTTCAGTTTCCTTTGCACTTAAAACACTTCCAGTAGATTTGAATGTTTTGAACAGTTTCTGGAAATTTTCGGTCACCTGGCTATCTCTTGTTGAGTTATCTCCCCCTTCAAAATCATAACTCATCTTTGTTTCAGTAGAAATTTTAGCCATGATTTTAGTGTCAAAATGCAAGCTAATGTTCAACTACAATGACTTGCCAAGGTACCTTACATTGATTTTAGAAATTTGCATATTATCCTGACCATCATATCAGATCTTTCATTGGTCCAGTAGTTTGCATGGCTCCTTTTCAGCTTCAAACTGCATAAAGCCTTGTATCTTGTAACATGGCACCTAGAACTAATGATAATAGCATGCTGCTAAATAATTTTAATAAATTAAAAACATATAATCATTTTATGCAGTTGGCACAAAACTATTGCACATCAGTGTATATAACATAATATTCCACAAGACTGACTTTTTTAAATTTTGATATTATATATTCCAAGATTCCATTTTTGTAATTTGTATCAAGTTTTTGAACACAAATGATAAAGTCACAAACACACAAAACAGTCACATTAATAGAAAATATACTTATATTATTCTTGGGATTTTTAATAGTCACATAATTTAACACCAATTTTTAATTATTTTAATCTTGAATATAAATCTAAAAACAAATTTGTTAGTTAAACAACTAAAGGATTTTCGTATAATAAAACTAATACCATGTCTTGTATGATTAAAGTTAAGCAATATCAAGACTGACTGCTATCTAGATGGGTCACTACTTGTAAATACCAGGCACTGTAAGCTTGGATGTGCAGGTAATGTAATTGATAATGGCCTAGAATTGGAAATTGAAAAGCAGAGTTCCAATTCCAGTTGGGTTCATTACATTCACTTATCTAAACTTATTTATAAATGGAATCTGACCGTGTGTGTGTGTGTGTGTGTGTAACCGTTACATATAGACACCGAAACGGCTGAACCGATTTTCTTGAAAATTTACACAGTTGTACTATTAGCGTCTGCGAGTGTTCTTAGCTAGGTTTTGTTTCGAGGTTCCCTTGATAAAAATCAATAATCGAAAAAATCGGGTTATAGAAGGAGTGGTCCGATTTTAATCAAATTTGATACACTCATAGACAAAGACATAAGAAATGATATTCAGAAGTTTCAAGGTTGCAGTTCTTACAATAGTGCAGAAAATCGATAATATATATATATATATATATAAAAGGCAAGATGTTTGTGTGTATGTCTCAGCCATGATACCATTAACTCAGAGGACTTATTTAGCCTTCAAAATTCAGTTTACGACGAAAAAAAATTATTTGATATCGATACCAGGAAATCAAAATTTGATTTACATCCATTCATTTTTCTTTCAGTCTACGGTTTCGCTTTAACTGGAAACAACTATTGCTTTTTAGTCTTTTGTGCCAACGTCCAAAGAGTCTGAGCTCCAGGACCATGGATTAGTTTTAAAGCTTTCATTACACCCGAGCAACGCTGGGCTATACTGCTAGTGCGCAAATATTTTTGAAAAAAGCATGAATCCACTTCTGCTACTAGCTGTGCATTGTGATGCAGTGGATAGCGGCTCAGAATGAGAAATCAGGAAGCCGAGCTCAAATTCCAGCTGAATCCACTGCATTCACTTATGCACAAATACTGTTGGGAAAGGTATTAATCTGTCTCTTCCCTCCAGCTATGGGTTAAATAGCAGGACAGATTGGGTTCTATAGCCTTGGCTGGCAACCAGTCTACCACAGAAAGCAATGACAACCTACTGCAGGATAATCTTCTGCCCAGTCAGTCATGTCTCTTTCGAGACATGATCACCCAAGTGTGTTTCGCGGACACTTAACTGACTGACTGTTTCAGTAAACCTTTATTATTTTTAAGAACTTCTTACAATACAAAAATATTTTCTGGTTTTAAATAATTTGCAAAAAGTTAAGCCATAAAATCACCAATCAATCCAATCTATAATAAACTGATTTGAACCATGATAGCCACAATATTATAAACAAATTATATTGAATTACTAAATGGAATTAACTGAAACAAAGATATCCAAAAAAAGTACGACATATGAAATTAGAATTCCAATGTATTAGGACCTTGAATAAGTTCTTGCCGTTTTCTAACAGATGGCATTCCCAGAACTGCATGCATATAGTTTCAGATGGTAACACATCTACAAGGTAGTACTATAAGCAAGCTTGAAATTCAGTGTGTGTCATTTAACCGAACATTATTTTTCATAGCATCAAAAATGTCAGATTTCATGCCAAAGAAAGTATATTTGCGGAGAATTTTACAGCACTACTTTATTCAAAAGAAATCTGCAGCTGAAGCACACATAATTCGTGTTGAGACTTACAATAACCATGCTCTTTTAGAAACAACATGCAGAGGTTGGTTTAGATGCTCCAAAAATAATTATTTTGATGTTAAAGATAAAGAATGCTCTGGTTCACAAAAAAAAAAAAGAAAAAAAAAGAAAAAAAAAGAGATTTGGAGGCATTACTTCATGAGATCTCATGTCAGGCACAAGCTGAACTTGCAGAAACATTAGAAGTTGATCACACAAGAGTTTTGAAATATTTCAAAGTATTAGGCATTATTCAAAAGCAATGACATTGGGTGCTGTACGAACTGAAGCTGAGAGACATTGGGCAACGACTTGTCATGTGTAAATAGCTGCTTCAACGGCAGAAAAGGAAAGATTTTTTGCATCGTATCATGACTGGTGATGAAAAGTGGATACACTATGACATTCCTAAGTGTAGAAGATTGTAGGGTAAGCCCAGCCATGCATCAACATTGGTGGCAAAGTCGAATGTCTATGGTTTGAAGCTTCTGCTCTGAATATGATGCATGCAATCAGCTGAGTGTAATTTATTATGAGCTGCTCAAAACTACCAATACCATCAAGGGAGATAACTATTGACTACAACTGATGCAACTGAATCAAGCATTGAAGAATAAATGGCTACCATACGAGCAGTGGCATGACAAAATAATTTTAAAGCAAGACAACACTAAGTCACATGTTGCAAAAAGGGTGAAAACCTACTTGGAATTGCTTAAATGGGAAGTCCTACCCCACCCGCTGTATTCACCAGACATTGCCCCGTTTGTTGATCACTTGTTCCAATTGATGGCACTTGGCCTGGCTAGGTAGCATTTTCATTGTTGTGAAGATGCCAAAAAATGGGTCAACTTGTGGTTAAGCCTCAAAAGATGTGTTGTTTTTCAGACACGGAACTCAAATACTATGACAAAAATGGGAAGTAGTGGCTAGTGATGGACAATACTTTTAGTGACTTTTTTTTTCTAATTTTTGTAAATAAAACATTTTTCATGAAAAATCAGCGAGAACTTATTCAAGGTCCTTATATATCACCTGAAGAAGGTTGGTGTGTAAAACAACCAAAATGTAAATATGGCAATAAAGATGAGGACAACATCTCAGATTATGTAAATAGTGTTATATTTAGTGAAAAATTCTTCATTGTGCATCTATGTATTTGGCATTTTTCATAATAATTGTTAAAGATTAGAAAACCATTTTCTAAATTCTTAAAATATTTTTATATAATAATAATAATAACTTATCAGTAAGATTTAATCTGTTTTTATTTCCCTGTGATTGTTTTGAATAATACTATCAACAAAATTTTACAAGAGTCACATTGATGCTTTGGTAACATTGTTTACCTAAACTGTGATAATTTTCTAGCCCCCTAACTACCTCTTACCTTAAACTACTATGACATTTATTTTATGGTTTGTCAAGGTTCATACAAGAGCAGCATGTTTTATCACAACTACAGGGAAGTTGCATGTATTTTCCAATATGCTATTAGATGAACATTAATTAAAATATTCAGCTTTCACTGAAAGAATTCAAAAATTTGTTTAGACTTCAATAGGAATAAAGACAACTAATTTTTTTTTTAAATATTTAAAGCAAGATTCTCTTATGCATTAAATTAAAAAAAACAAACTAACATATCAATCTCTAACTTATACTTAAAAAAAAAAGTAACGGGTAAATAGGCACACACATTGAAATAAATTTTTTATCATCAATGAAGTGGATCTTAATGGATTAAAAGTGACCTAAGTGACCCTAAAAGAACAAGATTAACTAAAGACCTTAGGAACATCTGCTGTAAACCGAGTATAAGCTGTTTTTATTCATAACATAATAGTAAAAATTAGTCTATTCTTACTGCTCTCTTATATACAAAAATTACCAAACATAATAATGCTAAAAAAAAAAAAATGTCTTTAGAAATGTTGTCCTTATCTTGCTGTTATGGTAACACAAAGTATTTTCAGGTTTTGAAAAATAGCTAAAGATTCCACCAATTGCAAACTCGTAATGAAATCCATGCACTTTCATACTGATATGCATTAACTTTTGAAAGTACTGAAAATAAGAAGTTTCATATTTGTGAAATATGCTGCAGTCTCAGTTAGGCGCATATGAGGTCCCTAATACAATCACTAAAGTGAGATCTATTGTCAACAAATAAGGTTCCCACCAATTTAGTCTCCTTAAAGTTAAAAGATTTTGTTGCCAGTAAATGTACAAGTTGATAGGGATCTGTTTATTTAATGAATTTTAAATAAATTTAAGTATACTGACATTAAATGCATTTTACTTTAATTAGATCAGTATTTTTTTTAATACATGTTCTTGAGTAGCACAGAGTCAATAATGAACTGGTGGATTAGAGTACTAACAAATTAGGAGTGCGCAATACTTACCATACTTCAAACACTGGCAACCCATACCATGTGACTGATTAAATAATTGTATTTTCTCTTTATATAACATACAGCAAGGTGTTAATTGACAATATTAAAAAAAACTAAGACAGCAGCTTAAAATCTTAAGTCTTTTATAAAGCCAACAAATTTTTATTGCAAGAAAAGGAAAGCAATCGTTTTGATAAATTAATTGCAGCAATTATGTGTGGGTTGTTTCCTGTTCAACATTGCACACAAATAAGATAATGTGAGAAATTTTAGTAGCAATTAGTATATATACACTTCGTCTAATATTGCCATTATTTAAAATGTAATATTATGTAATTATTTACATTGTTTGAATTGTTTTCCTTATCTTTGCTGCCATATTCACATTTTGGCCATTGTTCACTTCAGCCTTCTTGAGGGGTTTAAAATTTCAAATCAAACCCTTTATCTTATCCACTGGAGTAGATTGTTCTAGTTCAACATGGCATTAATCTTCTAGTTATCTCCCTTTTTAATTTGTCACAATGTTTTTTTCACCTCTGCTGTAGCCAAGTATAGACATTAAAATTCAACCAATGCTTTTATCTACTTGGCCATGTGGAAATGTAAATATGGCAACAAAAATGAAGATAACAAGCCAAATGTAAATAATTACAATACCTAATTCAGAAATATAGACAGATTAATATTGTGTTCAATTTTAATATATAAACATTTGAACCTCTGAAAATATCTGACCTAAATTTAGCTCTTTATGACACTGACCTATGAAAATAATTCAAAGCTATTGCAAAATAAGCTGACCAATTTAGTATCTGAATAGGGCTTTGTCATGAGGCAGAAGAGGCACACATGATTATCTTACCTGATATATGGTAGATAAGGTGTGACATGTTTTTGTGACACAGCAATAATGTATGTTGTGATGAAGGTGAGAAGAGACAGAACCACTAAAGACAATGGAAAAATTTCTAAGCCCATCAAAAACATCTGAAACAAAAGGAAAAGATTTTGTCATTAATTATACAATAGCAGAAATAAAAGGCAACAAAAGCATGTACTTTATTCTGTAATCAGATTTCTAGAAATCATTAAAGAACCAAAGCAAAAAATTTGGCCATAAGCAGAATTCAGTTTATTATGCAAATGCAGTATTACAAAACATTAAACAAGAGTTGACATGAAACAACCTAATGGCATACAAGACATCAGTTCAATAATGCCATTAAAATCATTCATTGCAATTAATTTTCTATGAGACAAAAAAAAATAAAAATAAAAATAAAACTAGGATACCAGATCCTTATTTTCTATTATAAAATAATGTTTACCAATGGGAAGTTTTAATACAGCATAGTAACTTATTTTATTCAGTTTAGCTATAAGCTACTCACTTTTTACAGCTATCGCTATATTTTAGCCTTTGAAAGTTTTCAAAGTAATAAAGTAGAAACTAAAATATATTTTTTTAAATCACTTTATCCCAAGCAAAGTTACAAGGAGCAAAAGTGATAGAGAATGAGAAGATTGAAACTGAGGAGGATTGAGGGGTGAGAAGGAACAAGGTTCAAGAAAACAGGAAATGGAGATTGATGTTGCATTCAAATTTTTGAAGATAGTCATTATCAGGGAAACAAGAAATTGAAAAGGAGTTCCACAGGTGGGAAGTGCAAAAAAAAAAAAAATGTTAGAGTAAAAGTGGCAGTTGCATCTAGCTATTTCAACAGTAAAACAGCGAGACCTTTTAGCCAATCTAGTAGCACAATTAATTTCATGTAGTTGGGGCACCAGGGAAAAAACGGTCATCAGAGCAGTTGCCATGAAAATATTTGCAGAAAAGACACAGGGAAGCCATGGCACATCAGTGAGAAAGTGAAGTCAAGATGCCAGGTCAAGATTACATGACAGACACTTCTTTGGATTTTGTCAAGAATCTTGTGATGTACAGACCAGACTTGGTAATAGTATTTAATATACAGATCAATGATCTAAACTAATTTATAAATGGAATTTGTCTGTGTGTGTGTGTGTGTGTTTGTTACCTATAGACTCTGAAACGGCTGAACCGATTTTCTTGAAAATTTACACAGTTGTACTATAAGTGTCTGCGAGTTGTCTTAGCTAAGTTTTGTGTCAAGGTACCCCCGATAAATATTGAAAATCGAAAAAATTGGGTTATAAAAGGAGTGGTCCGATTTTAATCAAATTTGATACACTCATAGACAAAGACATAAGAAATGATATTCAGAAGTTTCAAGGTTGCAGTTCTTACAATAGTGCAAAAAAAATAAAAAATTATATATATATATATATATATAAAAAGGCAAGATGTTTGTGTGTGTGTTTGTTTGTTTATCTGTCTGTATGTCCTTTATACAAATCTACAATTTTTATCCAATTCTCACCAAACTTCGCACAAATATTCTTTAGGCTGAGTCTGAGCTCCAGGACCATGGATTAGTTTTAAAGCTTTCATTACACATGAGCAACACCAGGCTATACTGCTAGTTGATTTATAAATGTGCAAGAAAAGTTTTCTGGTACAAAAATAAACCAACTATTAACCATGAGTTAATATTTTACATATGAACATTCACACTGTTTTAGATGAGTCAAAATAAGTACTAAAATTAGACTAATTTAAATTTAAAATATGCATTTTACTCAAGATAAACTTTAAGAATACAAGATAATCATCTATACATTTCATTTTAGTCTAGAAAAAGGCTAAGATTTTATATGATTATACCATAGACTGATGAATTATTATTTCTCTTTTCATCCATAAACTCTTCTATTTGCTGTGGGCTTTCAGAATTTTGTCCTTTTTAACCCAAATTGTATTTTTGTAAACTCTTCCAAGCCCTTCTCTGCCATTCATTTACTCAAGCTCAACAGGTGGGTTATACATTTTCATCTGTCCCTCTTGCCCTTGATCCGTCCTGTAAATACCAAGCCCTCTTTCCTCATTATATGCCCTAGAAATTTCAACTATCTCTTCCTGGTTTTTTTGTTTCCATTGTATCTAGAATAATTTTTCTTCATTTCTAAGGAATTTTTTTTTTTTTTGTAATACTTTAACTTCTGGGAGGCACCTTTTGCTATCCCAATGCATCTTCAGACTTCAATGTTACCCATTCAATCCTCTATTAAAACACTTCCCAGGTATTTAAATTGTTGTACATATTTGATTTTGGCATTTATAATTTATAATTTTCATGTTTGGCTGTTGTTTTTGCTAATTACCAAGTATTTTGTATTTTTGCAACTGATGTTTAGTCCTTTCTTCTTGCTTTCCTTCACTACCTTCTGTAGTTTCCTTTCTATGTCTGCCATCAACATCTGAATTATTCTAAGTATAAAAACAAAATTTCTAGCACCTGAAGGCCAGTGCATATAACAGCTGAAACATTGTGAAAATGACAACAAAGATGAGGACAATAATCCAAAAAATGTAAATAGTGTGAAAAAAAATATTAATTTAAAATTATAAGGTTATATAAAGCACTGAAATAAGGGAAAAATAGATATAACAATAAGCTAATAATTATCTTTGAACAAAAACATTTATTTTGATATTTATAGAAAATTGTTACATTAAAAAGTTCAGGAGGTAAAGTACACAATCTATTAATTAGAACCAGATGTAAGTATCTTAAAAAGACAAATCTAATAATGAATTAAAAAAAAAAAAAATTATAAGAATTACAGTAGCATACAAAAGTATTGGACACATCAAATTTAAGAAAATCCAAATTTCTATTTCTGCTACTAGCCGAAAACTTCTGTTTGGCAAATATCTAATGTGACACACTGGAACTTCCTGAACCACTTACAAGGTTATTGAATAGCCCTAAATGCCTGGTTGATTCAACACATCAATTTGACTGAACCAACTTTGAAATGGTACACACAGCTTCCAATTTATTTTAAATGCAAGTGGAATATGATTGTGAAAACTTAAGTTTACCAACATTCTATGCCTAGAACTTCTTAAAAATAATAAATGTTTTTGAAATTTTACATCTTTAGGATGTCTAAATCTAGATGTATTATAAAAAGAATTAATCCTGGATTTCACTAATAAATTAAAAACCTTACAATGTCACAAGCTTGTCGTTGTGCCTAAACTTTAACCTTTACCTTCAAAAGGATTAACAATTACAGACCTTCAACTAGTATTGGACTGCACAAAAATATTCTGTTATTGTAGTAAGCATTAAGAACACCTAATTTTGACTAACTTCATTCAAAAACATAACATGTTGTGACAGTTGTCATATCAGCTTACATATTTTTAATTCTGTCAAAATTGCTATATTTTTATTTATTGATTCTAACATTGAAAGAAAAATAACATTTTTGGTATGTTATACTTAAAAATACAGTAGATACTGCCCACTAAAAATAACCCCATAATTGAGTAGACCTGTAGAGGCTGATAAAAGTCAAGACATTACTTTAAAATAAACATTATACAATGCAGACAATAACAAAGTATCCAAATTGCACCATCTTGATTATGTTAGTCATTTCAATGTGTAGTTTCCATATTAAGTGGAAAGAAAAAAACAGTCAATTTCCTGGAATATTGCAAAAGGTGCTAAATGCAGTTCTTTACTGAGAAAGATAAAAAATTCGTATAAGATGGAATTATAGTTACCTAAAAGATGACAGAACAAAATGATTAGTTCTTCAAGAAAAGTTAGTGTCAAATTTCTTTTTTCAGTTAAACCAAACAAACTTTCATTTACTCAATATATAAAATCTTTTACAAGACAAGCTTAGTTAAATTTAAACATAATTACTTTTCATTTGCATAAAACCGTTATTCTAATTGCAAAAAAATGAACTATTTAAAAATATAATTTTACACTTCAAATTACTTACAAGCTAATTTTTTATAACAGTTCAGATATACTAGAAAACATTAGAAAAGTTCAAAATTCATTAAATTTTTAAAATAGATAACTCATACTTTTTTTCCTCATTTGTATAATTCTTTGTTGCAGTAAACAATTTTGCCAAAAAATTTTAAGTTTCTATATCTAATAACTTAATTATTCAAATAAACAGTGTTTTGAAAAATTTAAATTCAATTAGCTTTTCTTTTCTTAGCCATATGGAAATAACTCATTTTGAGGATTTTATTGTTTAGCATAAACCTGTTTAGAAATGATCAATAATAATTCATGCCGTAAAACAATTTTTTGCCTTGTTACAAACAGCAGCTGAGCAGTAGTTTAACAAAATAATGTCTGGCATGAAAATGCACATGAGTTGCTCTAAACAGAAAACAACTGCAACTATTGACACATACTGAATGTTTGTCAAGACCAAAAAGTGAATGGGAGCACAATTAGGCAGTGGGTAATAAGTTGATCAAGTTTGCTGATACAGCATGCAAATTCTTATTCATCATTGGTGAAAATGCCATAGTCATTGGCAGTAAGGAAAATAAAGTTTTGCAGCAGAAAACTAATTCTATTCAATATTATTATTGTGTTTTTTGTATCCACTACATTTTCCATAGAAATAAATATGAGGCATTTTGTTCCTCATATTATTCTGCTTGTTTATATGCATTACCATTATGATTTTTTGCATTGATCAGAGTGTAGTATCTTCCTGATTACCAGTCTTGCTAAATTGGAATTGCACTTTCTGACCAAAATGACTACATAATATTATACAAGGAATTGAGAAAAGAAAGGAGGAGGATTAGGGGGAAAAAAAAAAAAAAAAAAAAAAAAAAATCGCTCAAAGAGGGTCGGGGGGGTTAAGGGAAAACAGACAGACAGACATATGAAAGTGAGGGAGGTGTCTAATTACAATTCTGGTTCATATAAACAATAATAATTATTGACAAAATGTGCACTTACACAATTCCTTTTACTGTTGAGAAGGATGACAAATTTTAGGCATCACTGGGTTTTAGACAACCTGATATGATAAATCTTGTATTTTCATGAAAAGTTCAAAATCAGGTTCAAGACTGTGGTGATACCAGCCGAGCAAAAGCGACAGACTGGATGTTTGTTCTCTCATGACAAAAGGGCAAATGACCAAAAGTCGTCGTTGCTCATCCGTGTCTGCGCAGATGTTCCGGTTAAAAAATAAAAATTAATCAAATATCAAATTTCCATTTCGCGAGCCTACGTGAATTTTATTTATCAGCCAATGGGAAGCCCAGAATCACATTCAAGTGTGAAATCCAAAAAGCAGATATAAAAAGCCGAGACAGAAAGCACCCAGCAGACAGACTGAAGGAGGCAGACCTCAAGAAAAGAGTGTAATCAATATCCCCTTGACTTAAGTCAAGAGGCTACTATATTCACCTCCCTTCACCTCTCCTTACTTTCTTCCCTGTCTCAAAAGTACTTACTGACCTAAGGAGCAAATACTTCAAAGATATTCCTCACATTCCTAAGCCTTAAATCTCTTTCAGCTTATTATTTGCCATGAACATTTAACCTACGTTGGACCTATATTCAAGTATTATTTTAATTGTAAAAATGAATTGATATGTGAATATATAAAAATGTTATTTTTCTACTCAAATTGCTTTTCTCGATTTTATAATCATTTTATGACTTATAGTGGGCTATCTACCCCAAGGCCAAATTCTGTTAACCTGCAACAGTATACAATTATTCTTCACTAGAACGGACTCCCACTACAACGGGAAAATAATAGATAAGCAACCATTAATTAAGACCATTAATTTTATGATAACCTTTCACAAACAACTATAGAGAGATAATCAGATATCTCTATAAATTTGTAGAACCTTTTTCTGATTTATCTTCCTTTCTGCTTCTTCCCATTCTTTTTTTTCTTCTCTTGCTTCATTATTGGCATCTTTGTGAATGCCTGTTACCCGCTTTCTTTTTTTCATCTAAGTTCAGCTCCCAGATGATTTTCACTTGTGAAAGCCTAATCCTTTTTGCCAGACAAACCAGACTTAACAAAATCAGCTTCGAATAGGACCAGAAATTTAATACTTGTCACTTATTTTCACTGTTGGTTAAAAAAAAAAAAAAAAAATCCGCAAATGTATCTTCTTACATTACACCATACCTGTTTGAAAACTAGAGCATGTTTGAAGTTAAAACTTTAAGCCTCTTTTTTTTTTTACTATATTTTTTTTTTTACTAATTTGTAAACCAAATTTTATATATGTATGTGGCATTTTTACATCAAATTTTTTATATTCAAACAATTTTTTTTTCTTAAGTCTGGCTTCATTACAGAATTTTCTCTTTAATAAAATGTTTTTTTAAACATTCCTTTAAAAAAAAAAATTGTAAAGTAAAACAAACTTAGTCTATTACAATTATTTTTTTTATTTAACTTTTTAACATTTTTACATTAAAAAAAATAAAAATAAAAAACAAAATGTAACAATATATAGCTTGAGTGTCGTGTAATATGATTTTCAACTCATTATTCAGATAAAAAAGAAGAATGATTCTGTAGATGACCATCCCAGATATTTCTGAATTCCAACAAATGTTCTTAAATCCAGCCAAAGTTTTACATTGTAAACTTTAAAACTATTAATATTATTCAGGAGTAGCAACATGGTATTCAGAAATCTCTAAACTAAGCTCTTCATAAAAAAGTACCAATTATATTTATCTTATTTAATTATATAGTCAATAATTGTAATTTAAAGTTAGTAGTAATGAATGAGTTGAAGATTGTTTATTCAATTCTATAAATAAGATGAACTGAGGATTATTACTTGGAATTTAAAAAGCAAAAACTCTTGAGCTGCTGGTTTATTTGAGAGCCATCCTTAAATTGCAGAGAAATTTAAGAGGGAAATATATTCAGTTCAGTCATTTAAGTGCCATACGTGAGGGCGATCATGTTTCAAAAGAGACATGACTGACTGGGCAGAAGATTATCCCGCAGTAGGTTGCCATTGCTTTCTGCAGTAGACTGGTTGCCAGCCAAGGCTATAGAACCCAAATATGTCCCGTTATTTAACCTATGATTGGATGGAAGAGACGGATTACCTTTCCCAAAGGGTATTTGCGCATCAGTGCATGCAAGGAATTCAGCTGGAATTCGAACTCGGCTCCCCGATTCCTCGTTCCGAGTCGATATCCACTGCACCACAACACACATAACACTAAAATAAAATTGATGTCTATCATTACATGATGAACTGACAAGAAATGATGTACCCGCTGACCTCCAGAAATCTGAGTAAGTGACCCCACCCCATCATTTGTTAAGTACGGATCTTAATATCTGTTTTCTTTTTAATAGCTTGGCGCTTTTAATAAGCTTAGTTTCTATAGAGTCACAAATGTGAGACACCCAGTTAGGATCAAACTCATTACCACACAATTTGATAAACTAAGAACTTTTTTTTTGGTTTGAGTGTTTTTTTTATTTTACTCCAGTCCAGGCCAAAGTGTCAATTAATGCAGTTGGAGTTGTTTTATCATTTTTTTAACACATTTTTAATGTTAAGTTAACATTTTCTTTTTCAATACAAACTCACAGATCCATCACTTACAAAGATTTTTTCGTAAAAACCTACCACTTTTTAAAAGTGACTTTTAGTAAAAAAAAAAAAAAGTAAAAACTTTGCAATGAAACTACTTAAAAATACAATGATTTCTTTAAAAAATATATTTATTATATTTTTTTTTATTTTTTTCCTTATTCTTACTTTATTTCCTTAAAGTTTTACATTTTATTTAATTTTATTTATCTTTCGATTATAATTTTTTTTACGTTGCTATTTTATAAAAATAGTTTCTAAAAGTACCTTTAAAAATAAACAAAATAAAATAAAAGCACTATTTTCACTTTGTCACAATCTCATCTGAAAAATTTAAAAGAAATTTTGGAAATATAAAATAAACTGCCTACTTCTATTTCAACTGTAGGAAAAATAAAAGAGTAAAAAAAAAAAAGAGATGGGGTTATTTTTCTTTTGAAATTTGATTCATCTCTTTCTCTTTTGTTTATATTTTTAATATTACATTTATGTATATTGTTTATAAGATCACATGAATTTAGAGAAACAAACGTTTGTTGTTTTTTTTTTTGGTTTTTTTTCTAACTCCCTTGTGACAACTTGACTTTTATTGTTCTAGATTCCCACGACTTTTTAAAAATAAATTCAGGTAGTACAATTGGCAAATGAAAAAAACAATAATGCTTCTAAAATAAAGGTATACCTCTTGCAGAGAATAAAAAAAAGAAAATTGTATGTCTGTAAAAAAAAAAAAAAAAAAAAAAAAAAAAAAAAAAAGACATTTTTTTTTTTAAATTTTACTTTTAATTATGAATTTAATTCAATAAATGAAATGGGCACGGATATTCCTCTTGTTTGAAAGCAATTTTGAATTTAGGATGCAAGATTGAAAAAAAAAAATTGTTTAAGTAAGATTCCCCAATTTAAGAGTGAATGTTCTGACATACTGCTTAAAAATATTTGGAAAGTATACGCTAATTAAATTTTCATTGGCATAATTTCAGATTTTCAATAAAGATAATTTTTTTTGACAAGTTATGTCTCAACATTGTCTCTTCAAGGAAAACCAAACCTAAGGTTATTCGAAAAAAAGTACTTTAAAAAATCAATGCAAGATTTTAAAAAAAAAAGTGGGGATAAGGATAATCCAAGATGAACTATAAATTGATAGGTTGTCATTATTGATAAGAAAAAACTGAATAAAATTAACACGCAAAATTCAACAAATAACATTTTCAATTTCAATCATGGGTACTTTTAAGAATCTTTTTCACACACTGAGCAAAAAACTAAGATAATATGAGATTTTTTTTTCTTTTAATGATTTTCAAGATTAATAAGTACTTCAAAAAGACAAATCATTTTTTTTTACTTTATTGCCATGTCACGTTCAAAAAAAGATTCAACAAAAAATACACGATAAAATGAAAACATTGCAGTGCACTGAAGTCCAGAAGATCTAATTTTTATATTAAATTTTTCATTTCCACTACAGGTGGCACCTGGAGATATATAAATGATTACTGATCAGTGATCATTAGTAACACATGTAGAAAAGGAAATAAGAGAATTTCATCCTTTTTAAAACTAAAAAAAAATGCAGGAAAATAATGAAGTGTGTCGTGAAATATTCGAAGGTGTATGTGTATGTGAAGTTGTACACCTTCTTTTAGGTAGTAGTTTAAGAAAATATCGCGAATTTTCATGTTCACTCTTTCTTTTTGATTGTTAATTTTAACAAAGTTTTACTAATTTAAAGTTTAATATTTCACTTTGATAGTTTCTAAAATGTTTTTAGAGTCGGACAAAATTTCATGCTCATGTATTTTTGAAACTTTAAAAAGTGAATCAGATTTTTAACTTTACTAATTTTAAACTAAAAGATATTTCTTTCGTTGTATTTTGTTGATGGCATGGAGTTAAAACATAATTGTTTTAATTTATTTTTCAACTTATTGCATTTAAAATTGATCATAATCAAAATTAATTTGAGGAAAAAAAACACTTTACAGGATATGAGGTGGTAAAATTTTCAGTAAAAAAAATAAATAAAAAGAATTGGGTGTGTACGGACGGACACCAAGTCTCGGTTAAATTAGCATGTTTATTATGAATAATGTTAATAAAATATTATTAATTACAAAAAATATTTTTCATTGATAAACACGAAATTATTGAAATGAGACTAGAGTTACTGTTCGAGTGATTTTCAAATGATGAATGAGAATTAAAATTTAAATTAAAAAAATATTTTTAAAAAACTGTTCTTCAGAAACAGTTTTTACTTTTATTTTATTTTTTTTTAGTGGGAGTAAGATGGTATGAAAAGAAATAAAAACTACATTATTTTCAATTAATTAGAGTAGATTGAAAATGAGAGATAAAGTAAGAATACAAATGACAAAAAAAAATCTTGAAATATGCGACGTTAAATTTGAAATAAATGTAGACATAAAATAGATATTATTTACTTCTATGAAATGATAAATGTTAAAGTTTGGTAAAATTAACTTTAGGAGGAGGGGAACTAAAATCTTTTATAATAAAAAATAGGAAATAAAATTAAAAATGAAGAAAAATACTTTAAGAAACTGATTGCAGTTCCAATAATTTTCTCTCTCTTTTTTTTTTTTTTAAATTCCTTTAGGCTATAAATGTAGATTTTAAAATTGAAATACCAACAAGTCTAAACACTGAGCAATCAATCTGATAGATTTTGGGTTTTTATTTTTCATTTTTCAGATGAGTGAAACAATAAAATCAATTCAAAATATGTGATGTGATTCAATTTCAAGACTAATTTTATGCGATTATAAACGAAATAATTATCTAAAAATATAATCAGATAAAAAAAAGAAATTATTAAAAGGCAAAGTTTTAATTTTTCAAATATTAAAAAAAAAAACTATTTTGAATTAAAGTAAGTGGAAAAAATTACCTGCAGGTTCTTTTTATTTATTTTTTACCTTAAATGTTTATTTTTAAATTTTGTCATGCGAGTCATTACAAAAAAAAAATAACAAAAAAACCTTTTAATTTGTTAAAAAAAAAACAAAGGCCAAAACAAAATAAAAAGACATTCACATTTCATTTGTTTCTTTTTCTCGAAAAAAAAAAATTTGCTTAAAAATAGAGAATATGATCGAAAAAAGAAAACATTTTCGGCGCAACCAAAATACAATTTTCCAACCTTACCAATTTCACAGTTAAAAATAAATTTTACTTAAGTCTAGTTAGTAGTAAATAAAAGATCTCACCTTTTCAGTTCTTAGCTTAGGGTACGTTGCCAACACAAACAATGAACAGTATTTTTCTTTTGGCACAGTAGTTGAATAAATTTTAAAAAGTTGTAATAATGTCAGCTGTCTGTAAGAGAAAGACTAATATAACACGAGAAGCATTCTTTTTCTTTTTCAGTAGTCGGTGGCCCAACTGGTAAAATGCTGTGTTGACAAAGATTCATGTGACAAAAACACCAACAGAAAAGTGTCTCCTCCCCTTTCTCTTACATTTTAGATATTCTTAATTTCCTCCTCCTTTCGCTTCTTTTAGCTTTTCTCTTTCCTTTACATATAAACATTTCTTAATCTTATCTTCGTCGTCTTCCTCTGTTTCGGATGTAATGAAAAACGGAAACTTCCGGAGATTCTCGAATAATACCGAAAACTATTTTTTAAATCACATTTTTTTAAAATATTTTCTTTTTGTTTCAGTGTACACTTCCTTAAATAAATCACTTAACTTAACAAGTATTACACTCTTAGACTTGTCATCTTGTGCATTTTTATGAGAATTATAAATTGACATTAAAAAATATTTTATAACAAAATAATATTCATTTAAAAAACAATGCACATTTTCAAGCAAAGAAACAATTAATTAGTTACATAATTGTTTCTTTGTAATATTTCATGCATCCTCACTTTAATTGTAGAGAGATAATTGACCCACTGAAAGTCACCATCACATGTTCGAAACTTCGTCCACTTCGTGGAACTTAGTAAAAAAAAGAGGCTCCCATCCAATGTAACCAGATGGTGAGCCTGAATGTGGTGAGTCTGTGTGAAAGCACTATCGGTAGTCAAAGATTGGCCTCGGACTTGGGATGAACACGGAATTAAAAGTAACTCTCTCTTCACTTTTTACAAATTTAACAATCCTCCTGTGTGAAATCTAATTTTGACAAATAGGTAAGGATTGACCCCGTACTGAAGGAAAAGACGAAGACAAATTTCGAGATCTGATGTTAAATTAATTTTCTAACCAACAAAAGGAAGCGATTTGCAAAACTGAGACAGATGTTAATAATCTGATGTGAAAAAGTCTTTTGTCATAAAAAAGAAAGAAAATCAGTCAGAGAGATGGAAGCGAGATTAGGACACCGCCAAGATGTGACGAAAGAAATTTTAAGCCACTGCCCAGGACATAACACACATTCGTTTTCTCTTTTCTTACAACAACAACAACAACAACAAGCTACTTCAACTGACTCCTAAAAATTAACTTTGATAAGTACAATTTTCCTTTATTGCTTTACCTTTCTTTTTTCACTTTCTTGCCGGCCATAAAAAAAACGGAAAGGAACACAGACTTTATTACTATCCTGTTAATCTTTGCATACAGACAACTTGTGCTGTTTCTTATTTTATTTTACACACACACACACACACACACACACACACACACAATAAAAATTAATTCACACCACGTGTATCTAAAAAAAATACAATTGCGCAGGAATTCACCCCTTACCATACCCTGTGGGGTCAAAAACAAGGATGGCGCACCCAAAAGCTCGGACGTAGTGGAAAGCACACCACGTGGTCAAAAATATGATTTTTTGACCAATCAGGGCTCAACATAAGAAACACATTTCTTGATCTCCCCGGAGCTTCATCATCCAGATAAAAGGAAGGTAGAAACTCTCAACAGACCAGAGGGAGAAGCAATCAGCTGACACCAAAAGGGCACACGGACAGCTTGCAGTACACACACAGAAAGAATTCAGCAGTTCACACACCAGGCAGCATCATGTATCAGTGAACATTCTTTCACCGTCTATTTCTCTCATCTCACTTGCTACACATTGTCCTACCTTTCCCTCTCACATTCCCAGTTCCTTTCTTTCTTCATTTTTTTTTTTTACAGCTTTACGGACAATTTCATTTTTGTACAAAAAAATAATTCCTTTATTTTTTTTTATGAAAATAAACAAAAGTTTATTTTACTTTATTTGTAGTGCATTTTTCTTTTTGTTATTTGTTTGAGGGTCTTCTTAGCCCCCTATACAAACTAGAACTGCTATCTACAACTATAATCTCTGGATTCACTTAACTACATACTACATTTTCTCTTTGAATGTTTAACTCCTACAAGTTATTCTGTTCTGTCAATAAATTTTTATTTCAACATACAAACGGAATACTTTTATTCTTGCAACCTGATGATGATATTGATAATTTTTAAATTGAAGGGAGTTTGGTTATGTTTGACACAAGGCTAATTTAAAAAAACATCCAACTTTCTTCTTACTTTAGACTCATAATGCTGACTTTCTGCACACAAACAACACACTTCGGAATGGGATCAGACATGTATCGACAGAATGAAGGCTTAGCGATGAGCTTGCCGTTGTCACCCTCAATGGCTAACATATACATGGAATACTTTGTAGAGATGGCATTAGAATCCACAGCTCAAAAGCCAACTCTCTGGCTGAGATACATTGATGACACCTTCATACTCTGGCCACACATTGAGCAAAAGGAGTGACCCAGAGCAATGGGCTTGTCATTAACACCATCACTGGCTAACATATGTATGGAATACTTTGTAGAGATGGTATTAGAATCCACAGTTCTAGAGCCAACTTTCATAGCGGCGGATTTGGCAATGGATTCGATATAATCATTCCATTTGAGGTCCGCCGAAAGTATAAGTCCAAGGAGGCGTAGTGTTTTACTCTCTGGGAGGCAAGCCTGTTCCATGCTAATGGGAGGTAGATGCAATTGTATATGGTGGTTAATTGATAACAGCTTCGTTTTAGAAGCATTGAAATTTACTAGCCATTTCCTACCCCAGGCCACTACAGACTGGAGGTCCTTTTCAAGCTCGGCAACAAGATTTGCTTTGTCGCTCACACCGGGTTTTTGATCAAGGCAAGAGTAGATTGTGGTGTCATCGGCGTACATGCCTACTTGGGATCTAATGGCATTAGGGAGATCATTAATATAGATCAGAAAGAGTGTGGGACCTAGGATAGAACCTTGAGGGACGCCCGCGTTCGTATGGTAGTTTTGGGAGGCATGCCTATTTAATACTACCTTCAGTGTGTGGTTAGAGAGGAATGACTGGATGAGGTCAAACAGATGTCCAGTTATACCGTAGCTCCGCAGTTTGCATAAAAGGCCAGTGTGCCAGACCCTGTCGAACGCTTTGGAGATATCCAAGGCAATGGTTCAGGCTTTGCCATTCTTGTCAAGAGCCCGGTATATGTACTCGGTAATGGTCGTTAGCATATCAGCAGTAGATTCACTACGGAAAAAGAGAGCACCAACAAACTAGCATTTGTGGATGTGCTAACATTTCAAAAATATAACTTGGGAAAAGACAAGGATTTTAAAAATGACAAAAAGAGAAAAAAATAAGGCAGTAAAAAACAAAGGTGCAACTACCTTTAAGGAAAAATGAAAGGACTGACTTGCAAATTACCCTACAGGTCTCTCTGGTGACTCAGTAATGTTTTTAATCCATTTTTACACAGTTCATACTTGAGAAACTTCTCAGAAATCCTTTTGTTTTAGGCTGTTCAACCTCAGAAGAATTTTTACTGGAACTTCCAATTTCTCTTCTATATTTGTGGCTGGCTGTTAACAGAGCCTTCTTGATATTCTCTTGATGTCAATGCCATCATTGATGTTGACTTCCCTTCTTCCCTTTCTCCCAAAAGTTCTTCTCACTTTCAAAAGGTCTTCTTGTATCTACTGACCTAAGCCTGTAGTGGACATAGTCTACTTTGTGGTTATTAAATTGCTATTCACTCATTGCAATAAGTTCCATAAATCAACCACATTTAAAAATTTGTGCAATGGCATTCAACAAAGATGTAGAACAAATTCTATTAATCAACAAAAAATGATTCAACATTTATATTATAAAATACAATAATTGTAGTGGAAATGACAAACTGGCATAAGATATTTTAAATGGGGAGAATAAGATATAAAATTTATGAATGATAAGAGTTCTCTCTCTTTGTCAATTGTTTTTGGCAGAATTAGTTCTTGGTATTGGAAATAGTTCAAAAGATACAAAAGTATTTAAAATGTGTAATAAAATGTTCCTTTGATTAAATGTTGGTGAATGTAAATTTAAGTGAGTGTAGTCTAGTCTGAGCTGAATAAATAATAATTTTTTTTTTTTTTTAATCATATCACCCCAAGCAAGGTGGTAACGCCACTGATGCGCAGGAGGTTACGTAAGACTGAAAAGATTGGAAAAGAGAAAGCCGGAAACCACATCCTAAACAGGGAACAAGGGATGAGCCTCTTAACCTGTTCAATAGATGTGGGTTGAGTGTGAACCGGGCGATAGTTTAGTCTATCTACTCCAATTGAAAAAAAAAGAAAGAAAAGAGTGAAAAGATTGGAAAAAAGAAAGCTGGAAACTACATCCTAAACAGGGAACAAGGGATGAGCCTCTTCACCTGTTCAATAGACGTGGGTGGAGTGTGAACCGGGCGATAGTTTAGTCTATCTACTCCAATTGAAAAAAAAAAGAAAGAAAAGAGTGAAAAGATTGGAAAAGAGAAAGCCGGAATCCACATCCTAAACAGGAAACAAGGGATGAGCCTCTTCACCTGTTCAATAGACATGGGTGGAGTGTGAACCGAGCGATAGTTTAGTCTATCTACTCCAATTTTGTTAAGACAGTATTTAACTTGGTAAGCATTTAACATTGATAGTGACAAAAATTTCAGATAATTGGTCCAAAGTAATTTTCTCACGTGAGTTATTGAAAGGCAGAAGTTGCTGCTTAATCTGTAGTGATGAGTCATATTTTTGGTAAGTTTTTGTTTCATGCAGCATGGCAAATGAAGTAGACAATTTGTGTTTCTGCCAATTACATTGAATGAATGGCATTGATGGTTTGTTTCCTTGTCTTGAACTGCATCTGACCACATATAGGACTTGCTTAAATATCCAAAGTTAGTCATGTATTTTAAGCTAAATGTATTGCATTTTTTTTTTTTTATAAGTGTTTCACCCCGAGCAAGGCATGTCACTGCCACTACTGTGCAGGGGGCTACGTAGAGTGGAGAAAGGCTGATTAAATATAGGAAATGACAGAGGGTGGGTGATAGGCGGGTAAGGATACCGAGAATGAGGGTTGGGTAGATGAGAGTGTTGTGAGAATAGTTGGGAGTTAGTGTGATAGGAGGTATCTATTGACCCTAAATTTAAACACCTGGAGATTGTAACTGTCGGGAAAGCAGACTTGTGGAAGGGAGTTCCACAGGCGGGAAGCGCGAGAAAAGAAGCTGTTGGAGTAGAATTTACGGTTACATCTTATTTGTTTAACTGTAAAAGGGTGGGACCTAGTTGCTAATCTAGTATCTCATGTAAATTCGTGCTTACGCGGCACCAGTGATCCAAGCTCATCGGAGCAGAAGCCATGAAAGTACTTGTAGAAGAGGCACAGGGAAGCCACATCACGCCGGTGTGAGAGCGGCTGCAGTTGGTCTGCCAAGTCAGTATCAACCACGTTACAGATCCTCCTTTGTATTTTGTCAAGAAGCCCAAGGAGAGCAGCAGGGGCACCCGACCAGATATGGCAGCAATATTCAATACACGGGCGGATGGTAGATTTGTATATGTGCAGAATAGATTCAGGTGGGAAAAACTTCCGGGCCCTGCACAGGGAGCCCACTTTCATAGCAGCAGATTTGGCAATGGATTCAATATAGTCATTCCATTTGAGGTCCGCCGAGAGTGTAAGGCCAAGGAGGCATAGTATTTTACTCTCTGGGAGGCTAGCCTGTCCCATGCTAATGGGAGGTAGATGCGATTGTCTATGGTGGTTAGTTGATAACAGCTTTGTTTTGGAGGCATTGAAATTTACCAACCATTCCCTACCCCAGGTCACTACGGATTGGAGGTCCCTTTCAAGTGCGGCAGCAAGGTTCACTTTGTCGTCCAGACCTGGTTTCTGATCGATGCGGGAGTAGATTGTTGTGTCGTCGTCATACATGCCAACTTGGGATCTAATGGTGTCGGGGAGATCATTAATGTAGATCAGAAAGAGCGTGGGACCTAGGATAGAACCTTGAGGGACGCCCGTGTTCGTGTGGTAGTTTTGGGAGGCATGCCCATTTAATACCACCTTCAATGTGCGGTTAGAGAGGAAGGACTGGATGAGGTCAAACAGATGTCCAGTTATCCCATAGCTCCGCAGTTTGCACAAGAGGCCAGCATGCCAGACCCTGTCGAATGCTTTGGAGATATCGAAGGCAACGGTTCGGGCTTCACCATTCTTGGTATATGTACTCGGTAATGGTCGTTAGAATATCAGCAGTAGACCTGGTGAAGCGAAACCCATACTGTTTGTCAGAGAGAAGCCCGTTGGCCATAAGATGTTGAATCACCTTGGCGTTGATAATGGCTTCGAAAACTTTGCCAAAGATTGGAAGGAGACTAATAGGACGGCAATTGGCGGGGTCTGAGGGTTCGCCAGAATTCTTAAATATAGGTACTACGCAGGAGGACTTCCAACAGGCAGGAAAGCAAGAAGCAGATAGGCAGAGGTTATAGAGTTTAGAGAGGACAGAGGAGAGTTCTGGGGCACATTTCTTCAGTACTATGACTGGGATTCTGTCGCCGCCGCTCGCTTTGTGTGGGTCAAGTTGCGCAATTATCTTGGCGACCAGCAAGGGTGTAATGTGGATGTTATTTAGTTGAGCCTTAGTTCTGGGTGGGAAGTCTGGTGTAGGTATTCCTAACGAGTCCAGTGTCGAATTGGTTGAGAATCTACGGGCAAAGCATTCAGCCTTGTCGGCTGGGGAGGTGAGAACTTCAAATTCATTGATTAGTGGGGGTATTGAAGTCTTGTTCCTGCTGAGCACGCTTTTGCAGAGACGCCAGTAATCTTTGGAGCCAAACTTAGAGGATGCTATGCGTTGCCTAATTCTGGTGGCAAACGCCCTCTTGGCTCCGTTCAGTACTTTTTTACACTTGTTCCGTGCTGAGGTGAAAAGACGCCTGTTTTGGTTCGACGAGCAGCTTTGATAGAGCCGGAAGAAATGGTTCCGGTGGGCAATAGCGGCTGAACAAGCGGGTGAGAACCAGGGGGACAAATTTGGTTTTAGTTGGAATTTTCTGGCAGGGATAAAAGCATCGATGCCAGCCTTAACCGAAGAGGAGACTTCAGAGGCACAGTCTTCGACAGGAAGATCAAAGACGTTGTTCCAGGGGACGTCACAGAGGAAGTCCCTGAACAAGTCCCAGTCGGCTCTTTGGTAGCAGTATGATATTCTGCTGGTCTGGTTTTCTTGGGTAGAGTTAGTGCGGATTGATATGTTTACGGAGACTACGGCGTGGTCAGAGTTTCCGAGGGGGCAGAGTTGCCTGGTAGTGCAGGAGTCTGGGATGGAGGTAAAACAAAGGTCGAGTAAAGAGTCCCTTCTGTTAGGGTTTTTAGAGAAATGCGTGGGGAAGTCCACCACTTGCGTTAGAGCTTGGGCTATTGAAAAGTGCATGGTGCGGATCCCAGCAAGGTCGGTGGCTGAGTTTTCAAGCCACTTGGTGTGGTGGGCATTAAAATCGCCAAACACAAATATATGGGCAGATGGGTGAGAAGAAATGGCCCTGTCGATGTTAGTAGAGATGCAATCAATTAACGTACAGTCAGAGGAGGAGGGGGAGCGGTAGAGGAAGAAGAGATAGCTAACCGAGCTTAGAAGTGAGAGACGGAAGCACATGAAGGAATGATCAAGGGATTCAAGAGATGTGACCCTGGCTAGGGGGAGTTGTTCGCTGACATATACACCAAGCCCATGCATATGGACATTGGAGTCCTTCCTGAAGAGAGGAAGGTAACCAGGAACGAACAGCTCTGAAGAGGAGATAGAAGGGTCAAGGTTAGTCTCACATATAGCTAAGATATCGGGTGAGTTAGTTAGAAGGAAAGACTCTACACTATTAAAGTTACTGCGAATACCTCGTATATTTGTGAAGGTAACGCAGATAGGTTTGGGCGATTTATGACTAGCTGGTTTAGGCTTGCTATTTTGTTTGTTTAATTTCATGCTGGTTATAGTTGTGGATAGAGAGAGGTCTAGAGTAGGGTCAGATGGTTGTTAATTGCAGCAGGTGAAGGATGGAGAATGGCGCCGCCTGCAGCATAATGTGGCCTCGGGGTTGCCCATCGGAAATTCATGCAGGGACGCCCGTCCATGCGCGAAATGGCACTACAGGAACCCCGATATTATTCAACTGTTGATCAGAGCAGCCTCTCGAGACGCTACGCAAGAGTTCGGGCTCCTAACTACCAGTCGAAAGCAGCAACCAGGAAACTGCCAACCCGGTACCCTCAGAATGAAGAGACATTGCCACCATACTCACCAACTGCAAAAAGCTTCCAGCCGAACCGACATAAAGACCGAAAAAGAGAGAGATGAACCGGGAACCCCTTCCTAAACAAGAAACAAGGCGATCACCTCTACTCCTGTCCAAAAGAAGGGGGTGGAGTGTGAGACCGGGCGATAGAAGGTACTATCTACTCCAATTAAAAAAAAGAATAAATGTGTGACTGAAGTTAATTAAGTTTTAACTTAGTATAAGTCAAACCTAAATTTGATAATTAAGAACAATTTACACAAAAATTAGGCAGAAAAGATAAGAACCGAAAAAAAATAAAATAAAATAAAAAATACAAATAAAAATAAATAAATAATTCAAAAAATAAGATCACACTGGCTAAACTCACCAAGTTGCAGGCTGGCTGACAGAAAAATAAATATATTTAGAAATATATTAATCAATCAGCGCTGATTATTATTGTTTGATCCACTTGGCATATAGATTGTACAAGCCTTTTAATATTATTACGTGCGAGTAAAAAATTGTCACCAATGGTGCAATGTTAAAATTGTTGTGCAGCAGGGTCCTAAAAGCCTGATTTATTAAAAACAATTCAGGCTCATCTCTGCCTCAATATTCAGGATGTTATTAGAATTTGAGACCATGTCTCCTATTGGTCAATACATACGAAAATATAATTTTTCATAAACTGGAAATGGATCCTTCACAAATTTTGGCATGTTCTAACCACTGAGCCAAAAATGAGACATTTGCAACAAAGTTCACACAAACCATCTGTTCTACATGAAAATACACTTCTCTCAAAAGAATATGCATTAAAAGCAAACAAGAAAAAGAAGCTTAGACAATTATACATTTAAACAAAGCTAACATTTTAATAATAAAATAAAATTTTTATTCCTGCAAATACAGATTTGAAGAGATGTATACTGATCACTTACACATTTCAAAACACAACTCGAATTGATTTACTAATAGAAAACAGCATTTCTTTTTCCTACCTGAGTTCAATGTACTGTTGCAGAGCCAGAAATGAGTAACCTGGAAAAGAGAACCTTGATGTTGTGCTTATTGTTGTGAAGGTTAATTCCTTCTTTACCTTGACAAACTTAAATTCAAGTAAAATGAATACATTCAATATAGGTAAATTTTAAAAAAAAATTTTTATTATCATTTCACCACAAGCAAGGCAGAACTGCCACTACTGCGCCAAAGGTTACAGTGAGAGAAAAGACTAAACCTGCATATAGCTAATCTATCTAATTTATCTAAATCTAAACTTATTTATAAATAGAATTTTGTCTGTCTGTGTGTGTGTGTGTGTGTCCGTTACCTATAGACTCCAAAACGGCTAAACCGATTTTCTTGAAAATTTACACAGTTGTACTATAAATGTCTGCGAGTGTTCTTAGCTAGGTTTTGTGTCGAGGTACCCCTGATAAATATTGAAAATCGATAATCGAAAAAACCGGGTTATAGAAGGAGTGGTCTGATTTTAATCAAATTTGATACACTCATAGACAAAGACATAAGAAATGATATTCAGAAGTTTCAAGGTTGCAGTTCTTACAATAGTACAGAAAATCGATAAAATATATATATATATATATATATATATATATATATATATAAAAGGCAAGATGTTTGTGTGTGTGTCTGTTTATCTGTCTGTATGTCCTTTATACAAATCCACAATTTTTATCTGATTCTCACCACTCTTTACACAAATATTCTTTAGGCTGAGTCTGAACTCCAGGACCATAGATTTGTTTTAAAGCTTTCATTACACCCGAGCAACACCGGGCTATACTGCTAGTAATGTCTAAAAGTATAGCCAAATGCCCTTGGAAAAATAAGTAATTTTGGACAACTTTTATATAATTTATGTCCTGAAGAAAAAAATTATAAGATCACATGAAAAATTATATAAAATCTTAACCATAATACCTTGTCTATCATTTTTAATGAAACCTGCATATATATATATATATATATATATATATATATATATATATATATACTAGCAGTATAGCCCAGCGTTGCTTGGGTGTAATGAAAGCTTTAAAACTAATCCATGGTCCTGCAGCTCTGACTCTTTGGATGTTGGCACGAAAGACTAAAAAGCAATAGTTGTTTCCAGTTAAAGCAAAACCGTAGACTGAAAGAAAAATGAATGGATGTGAGTCAAATTTTGATTTCCTGGTATCGATATCAAATAAGTTTTTTTCGTCATAAACTGAATTTTGAAGACTAAATAAATCCTTTGAGTAAATGGTATCATGGCTGAGACTAAGAACTACAATTATACCTACTTAGAGCCAAACCTAAAGCAAAAACTAAAATAAAAGGGCTGAAAAAAATCCAGACACATAGGCAGATAAACAGACACACACACAAACATCTTGCCTTTTATATATATATATTATCGATTTTCTGCACTATTGTAAAAACTGCAACCTTGAAACTTCTGAATATCATTTCTTATGTCTTTGTCTATAAGTGTATCAAATTTGATTAAAATCAAACCACTCCTTCTATAGCTCGATTTTTTCGATTATCGATTTTTGATATTTATCGGGGGTACCTTGACACAAAACCTAGCTAAGAACACTCGCAGACGCTTATAGTACAACTGTGTAAATTTTCAAGAAAATTGGTTTAGCCGTTTTGGAGTCTATAGGTAATGGATGCACACACACACACAAACACACACACACACACACACACACACACACACACACACACAGACAAAGTTCCATTTATAAATAAGTTTAGATAGATATATGTGCATATAATCAAATATTCACATACATAGACAAATATATGAATATTCCCTTTCTGTTTACAAACTCTTGAAAATAGATGTTGAAAGTTTCCCTAAGTGTATGTGAAATGAAAGTTTTTTTTTTATGTCATGACCATAATGACATATCACGTAACTTCACATCCAGAATTTATATATTTTTGTGCACATTTAAGGACAGTAAACAAAAGAGTAAATCTTTAATGCATAAGGCTGATTTCATACTTGATGATAAATGATGGCTATTACTATGACAAAGACACAATTTTCTAGCTTAAGTTTATTATTATACAGTGTAACCCTAATATAAGAGAGTTGTCAGGACCAGATAAATGTTCTCGTATATCCGGGTTTGGTCTATTTTATATACATTACCACAGGCTCTAATTTTGGACCAGAGAAAATATCTCTTATTTCAAAATTTCTCTTATATCAGGGCCTCTTATATCCGGGTTATACTTTCCAAGCTTCAAAGGTTATATTTTTTCTTTTTCTGAAATAAGTTTTGAAAATTTTTCCTGTATCCTACAGACTGAGTTTGTTTCTCTTTTTTTTTTTACATAATTTCATATTTAGTTTTTTTCTCACAATCTTACAAAATTAGGGCATATCCTTCATACTCAGTAATTTAGTAATTTTATATTGAATACAAATTCAGTGAAATCCACTTTTCTTAGAATGACTAGAGCTTATTCCAAGAAACGGGTTGTAGTTAAGTTGAATTACTCACATGATTGTTTTCATTGCTAGCTTCAGACTCAAGGTGTGGCTACATTAAAATGTTTTGCAAGAGAATAGGATATACATAACTTTGAATATATTTTTTTCCCAAGGATATCATGAAAAATGTTATCAAGTCATATTACTAGCATAAAATGAGGATAAATAGTTTGAGAATGGCACTATGCAAGTATCTTTGCAAGCCATAAGCATATAAAACATACTTATAACATAGGACTTTGAGAATACACAAAAATAAAAATACATTTTCATATACTTTCTACAACTACAATTTCATCAAGTCTAAAATAGACATAAAAAGGCATAGTGAATACACCAAATGACTTTTGTCAATCAATGCAAAAATATATTAAATTTTAACATACGTTTGGAGCCTAACTCTGGCCTATATAAGAATGGACCAAAAACCACTTGTAATGAGTCTCAGAAAGCTTACACATGAGCACACACAAAAGGACTCACAGCAAGCAGATACAGGAGAACCCAATTACTTGCACTAGATGGAAGAAAAACTTTCTCATTCAGTAACTCATACCATACTGCTCAACTGACCTGAGCAAAATAAAATACTTGTCCAAATATACAACTTCATCAACCACAGAAAAAAAAATTCCCATGTATATCTTACCCACATACATCTCCATACATACACAGGCATTTATTTTACCAAATTATATTTCTCTAGACTTTTTACAAACTATTTGTAACCATTCTGAAAATGCCTTTTATCTTTCAATTAATTGTCACATTGCTATTATTGAAATGTATTTCACTTTACTCCATGATGTTTTATTCTTCATTTTGGACATGGGAAGGATTGTTTGCACTCTCTTTCTTTTGTTTTTTTTATCAATTCATCAACAATAATGCCACTAAGATGCAATGAGCTACTGAGAAGGAAAGAGAATGAGAAAACATTAGATGGAACTGGAAACCCAATCCTAAGCAGGAAACAAGGGATAAACTTTTACACCTGTCCAAAGGATTAAGGAGGAGTGTGAATTGGACTGTTGTAGGCCAAAACATCACTTTCCCTTTCCCACTAAAGGGATTAATTAGTAGTAAATGCCTTCATTCAGCCATCAAGACAAGTCAAACAACAATCAACAGCAGCTCATGCAACACAACTTAATAACAGCTTACTCCCACAAAACAATGTTTTACTACACGTTACAAAAACAAAAATCAATTTCGTCAATTTAATTATCTGGTTTTTGATTTAGTAAGACTTGCAACTCTATAAGTGAAACTGAAAATGCCAAGACTAAAAACATAAGTCCAAAATATTTTTAAATATTGAATAATCTATTTATTTCTTGAATAGAATAATTTGTTTGCTACAATCATTAAAATGGGAATTATATTAATACTTCTTTTTTTTTAAATTGTGAAAACTTTCACAAGTGAGACAATGATCAATCTCATCAGAAAAGAGACAAGAATAAAATGTTATGAGACATAGTGGAAAGGTGCTACCACTTTGTAATGGATGAGTTTATTATCTTTCAAAAGAAATGAATTCTGTAGTATCCCATGCAAATTAGCCCAGCACTATTTAAGTAGTAAGTAGCTGATAGGCCAGGCAGCAACCCATTGTGTCACATTTAACACGGAGAGCTATGTCACAACTATCTTTTTGGGCCTGATAAACTTCTAGAGCAAGTATATTCCAAGGCACAGTGAAATAATTGAGCAATTTGCAGAGTTACGCAAGAAGAGCAGTGAGTTTGAGTGGATACAAAGGCAAAATAGTGCTTTTGAAGCATTAAAGACAATTATGAGGAGAAAACTGATAATAAAAGTGTTCAATCCTAAAAAAAGATATAACCATAACCATTGATGCAAGTGAAAAACCGATCACTAACATTTTATCATAAGAGGAACATCAAATTATGTATTTGTCAAGGAGGTTAACATCGGCATAGATTAACTATTCAGATATTCAAAATGAGGCGTTAATGATCGTATGGTGCATGAAAAGGGTGCAAAATATTTTGTTAGATGAAAAATTTTGAAGACAGACCACAGGCTGTTGAAATCTATTTTCAACCTGAAGAAAGAATTGCCAAAGGTTACATCTTCAGGGATACTGTGTTGGGTGATAAAAATCATGGCATTTGATTTTGACATAATATATGTGAAAGGAAACACTATTTCTCATGTGAATGCCTTGTCAAGGTTACAACTTGTGAATGGAACAGAAGAAGAGCACAAAACTGGTGAAGAGAGAAGAATATCGAAAAACCGGCATAGCACCTGATGGGAGGTTGGCAAAGAAGATTACAGATATAGTGACTCCAATGAATGAGAAGGAATTAGAGTCCTTTTTGGGGCTAATAAACTTTTACAGCAAGTATATTCCAAGGCACTGTGAAATAATTGTGCTGTTTGCAGAGTTCCGCAAAAAGAAAAGTGAGTTTGAGTGGATGCAAAGGCAAAATATTGCTTTTGAAGCATTAAAGACAATTATGAGGAGAAAATGCATAATAAAAGTGTTCAATCCTAAAAGAAATAACCGTAACCACTGATGCAAGTGAAAAAGTGATAGCTGCCATTTTATCATCAAATTATGTATTTGTCAAGGAGGTTAATGTTGGCAGAGATTAATGATTCAAATATTGAGAAAGAGGCATTAACAATTGATACCCCTATAGATCTGCTAAGATGGACTTGTCTACTGTTTGGGATTAAGACCTCTAATTACAGTTTTCAGAAAGCAGTTGAAGGCATGTTATTAAGAAAAATAAGTAATATAATTAAATATCAGGACAATATAGGGGTAGGAGCAAAAACCAAGGAAGAATTAAAGCATAAAGTTGAACAGATTTTAACAAGATTAAAAAAGGCAGGATTAATGGTGAATAGAGACAAATACAATTTTGATTGTAAGAATTTGTTGTATTTGTGTTATGCGATATCAAAAAGACGGCACAGCACCTGATGGGAGGTTGACAAAGAAGATTACAGATATAGCAACTCCAATGAATGAGAAGGAATTAAGAGTTCTTTTTGGGGCTAATAAACTTCTACAGCAAGTATATTCCAAGGCACTGTGAAATAATTGAGCCAGTTGCGGAGTTATGCAAGAAGTGAGTTTGAGTAGATACAAAGGCAAAATAATACATTTGAAGCACTAAAGATAATCATGATGAGAAAACTGATAATAAAAGTGTTTGATCTTAAAAAGAAAATAGCCATAACCACTGATGCAAATGAAAGGGTCATCACTGTCATTTTATTGCAAGAGGAACATCCAATTATGTATTTGTCAAGGAGGTTAATGTCGGCAGAGATTAACTATTCAAATATTGAGAAAGAAATGTTAGCAATTGTATGGTGCATGAAAAGGGCGCATAATTTTTTGTTAGGTAAAAATATTTTGTTGAAGTCAGACCACAAGCTGTTGGAATTTATTTTTAACCCAGGGAAAGAGTTGCCAAAGGTTATGTCTTCAAGATTACTGTTTTGAGCGATAAAAAATATGATGGTTGATTTCGACATAATACATGTGAAAGGAAAAACTATTTTTTATGTAGACACCTTGTCAAGTTTACGGTTTGTGAATGGGACAGAAGAAGAGCACAAGACTGGTGGTGATAGAATAATACACTGGATAGAGACAGATGTGTCTCCTATAAATAGACTTAAAAGTGAAACTAAGCAGGATCCGGTGTTAAGCAGAGTGATGGAAAGTATAAAAAGTAATAGATGGATCAATTGTTTAATGGTAGAGCGACCATTCAAAGAGTCAAGACACAAGTTGACCATAGAGAATGGTATAATATGTAATGGAGATGTAATAGTAGCTCCATGGGTGTTGAGAAAAAGCATATTGAGAGGAGTGCATGACAGTGCTCTTTGTGGTGTAATGGCAACACAGTGAAGTTTAAAACTGCAAGTGTAGTGGCCAGGGTATTTGAAAGATGTTGAGAAGTATAGTGAGATGTCTAAAATGTAATGAGATGAGAAGTTTCAGGCAGAAAGAAATTCATGTGTGGCCTAAGGAAACACAGCCTTGAGTTAGAGTACACATGGATCATGTGCATATCGGGAATATGGGGTCATGTTTAATACTAGTGGATGCATACTCAGGTTGCCTAGAAGTGGTCAAAGTAAAGAACAAAAGAGCAGCCACAGTAAAACAGGTTTTAAGAACCATGTTTTTGAGAAATTAAGTGTCTCAAAGGGTAGTTACAGACAATGTGCCTGAGTTTTGGGATGAGAGTTTGTGTGTCTGGTTAAGATGGATTGGATGCATCCTATATAAGACATTGCCATACCATCCAGAATCTAACAGGATAGCAGAGAGAATGGTGCAATCTGTGAAAATGCCTTTGAAGGCGTTTTCACCTATAAATGAATGTATTGAGACATTTTTATCAAAAATGCTCCTTAGGTATAAATCTCTCTCACATGTGGAAAGAAAATTGAGCCTGTTGGTTTTAATGAGAAGGCAGATCAGTGCCCCCTGTAACGATATCTTTTGCTATGAGGGAGAAGGTGTGGTATAAAAAAACAAAGTGGCAGGTTCAGATGAGGTGAATTTCCTGTTACAGAAAAGAAACAACACAGCCATAACTGAAAAGAAAGAGCAGTGCATTTTGGGGCTTGCTGACCTGTTTAGAAGTAGGAATGTGTTAGAGGATATGGAGAAGAAAGGTCAAGGACATGAAGAGGAAGAAAGGTGCAATAATGAGGCAGAGCAGAGAATGAGAGTGCAGGAACAGGAAGAGACAGAAAATTGTAGAATTGAGATTGAGCAGGATATGGAATTAGGTGAAGGTGAAAAAACAGATGAATATGAAGAGGAGGATGAAGAAAGACTGAGAGTTGACAAGAAGAGCTGTGGTGATACCGACTGAGCAAAAGCGAGGGACTGGATGTTTGCACTCTAACGACCAGAAAGCAAATGACCAAAACTCGTCGGTGCGCATTCGGGTTTGCGCAGATGTTCCGGTTGAAAACTAAAAATTAATTAAATATTAAATTTCCAGTTCACAAGCCTATGCAAATTTTATTTATCAGCCAATGGGAAGCCCAGAATCAAATACGGATATGAATTCCCAAATGATCTGCTGCGATCCAAAAAGAAGATATAAAAAGCCGATACAGAAAGCATCGCCAGACAGACAGACCCACACAGACTGACGAGAGAGAGAGAGGAATGTAATCAGTATCTGCCTTGACCTACGTCAAGTGGTTTACTATGTTAGCATCCCTTCCCTCTCATCTTATCTTTCACTGTCTCAAAACTACTGTCTGACCTAAGGATCGGATACATTAAAGACATTCCTCCCGGTCAACGCTCTTCCTTAAATACAATCCCCACACACCTACCGTAAGTATGAATTATCTTGTCAGCCTTCTATTGCCACTATAGAGTGAACAGAAGGACAGTATAAGACAAAAGTAGTTCTAAAAAGTGATAGAAAGAACAAGGGCATACAACCATTTTGGATCAGGAAGGTTGTAGTATCCCATGCAATTAGCCAGTCACTATTTAAGTAGTAAGTAGCTGACAGGCCGGGAAGCAATCCATTGTGTCACATTTAACACAGAGAGCTATGTCATGAATATTGCTACACACAGAGATATATGAAACTCAGCAGAATTCAACATGTTGAATGTTTTTATACATATATTTATAGAAAGAACAATATAGCCCATTAAAGAAGAGAAAGAAAATAAGATTTGTGTATACAGATAAGTAAAAAAAATGGAAAGAAAAACATGGGATTAGCAGTGTGTGTGCATGTGTGAGTGCACCATATGGTTAGGTTGAAATTAAGTAATCAGCTGTCCAGGGAGTGTCTCCCTAGAATAGAAGAGAATATTGTTGCAATTATATCTCAGAGTAAAAATGAACCATTATAGTGGGTTATCAGTAACAGTGAATTGTATGTGTGTTGAAACAGATTAGTTTGATTTGGCCTTGTTAGTTAGATATCCTACTATAAGAGGGATATAAAACAAGAAAAAACAAATTTGTATATACATAAATCAATTGAGGTTTTTACAAATAAATATTAATGTATTTTGGTTGATACAAGGTTGTTAAAATGTTTGTAGTAATCCTTGCAAGAATGAGTTTATGTGTGTGTAGACATGAGCGTATGTATGTATGTATGTATGAGCGTTATCATTGGGTAGGAATGTCTTTGAAGTATTCGCTCAGTCTTAAAGGGTTCCGTTCGGTTATCAAGTATAAGACAAGGCAGACCAGTGAACCATGAGAATAAAGAGGTGAGGGAGAAAGATAGCGATAATAATAATGATCGTTTGATGTTTGTCAAGGGACATGTTAATAGGCTTGCCTCCTTCTCTCTCACGACAGGCGAACTCGTTCGGCTTTTATTTTGTTTGTGGGGCTTGAAAAGGTAATTTGGGAATTCCCTCCCAGATGTGATTCTGGCCTTTCCATTGGACAACAAACAAACGTTGCATCGGATTGCAGAAAAGGTCCGTAAAAGAATTTGTTTCTGATAAGTGAAGATTATTTGAATTTTGTTTTTAGATGTTTCCTAGTTTTCTGTTAACTGAAAAACGTTTTGCATCAAGATGTGAAATTTCACGAGTTTTGTTTTGAATTCACTTTTGCATGTGCACTAAGCAAAGTTTGTAATTTGAGTCCTTTTTAATTTCTAACAAAATCAATGAGTCAGTGCTTAGCATTTGAATTTTAAATCTAGATCTTGCTTTGTTCACGACACCATACAAGTAAGTCTCCTGAGAAGAAAACTGAACATGTGTTTTACATAAAACATCCTGAAGCTAAAAGAGCAAGTAGTTTTACATCCTTTCTTTTTTAGTCCTGAATAGAATGCCACCTAGTGGGTATTCTGGCAGACAGGGGTGAAGAATAATCCTCCATGACAAAAATATTTAATCTAAACTTATTTATAAATGGAACTTTGTGTGTGTGTGTGTGTGTGTGTGTGTGTGTGTGTATCCGTTGCCTATAGACTCCAAAATGACTAAACCGATTTTCTTGAAAATTTACACAGTTGTACTATAAGTGTCTGCAAGTGTTCTTAGCTAGGTTTTGTGTCAAGGTACCCCCGATAAATATCGATAATCGAAATAATCGGGTTATAGAAAGAGTGGTCCAATTTTAATCAAATTTGATACACTCATACACAAAGACATAAGAAACGATATTTAGAAGTTTCAAGGTTGCAGTTCTTACAATAGTGCAGAAAATCGATAATATATATATATATAAAAGGCAAGATGTTTGTGTGTGTGTGTGTCTGTTTATCTGCCTGTATGTCTGGATTTTTTTCAGCCCTTTTATTTTAGTTTTTGCTTCAGGTTTGGCTCTAAGTAGGTATAATTGTAGTTCTTAGTTTCAGCCATGATATCATTTACTCAGAGGACTTATTTAGCCTTCAAAATTCAGTTTACGATGAAAAAAACTTATTTGATATCAATACTAGGAAATCCAAATTTAACTTACATCCATTCATTTTTCTTTTAGTTTACGGTTTCGCTTTAACTGGAAACAACTATTGCTTTTTAGTCTTTCGTGCCAACGTCCAAAGAGTCCGAGCTCCAGGACCAGGGATTAGTTTTAAAGCTTTCATTACACCTGAGCAACGCTGGGCTATACTGCTAGTAATTGATAAATTAGGTGCTAATTGCTTAATGGTAAACAAGATAGTCTCAAAGAAAGACAACTTTGGACATTAAACCAGAAGTGGAATTAAGTCATGCTCCCCTTGCTCATCTTTGAGCAAAATAAAGAAATGTAGGAAGTGAAGCTTGCTATCTTACTTGTAGAAATCTTTTAAAATTATGTTCAAGTTGATCTACTAAGCAGATTCAGGATCTACAAAAAAATGATATAACTCAGTAATAATGATTAAATACCCTCCTCCACAGCTCTTTTTTTCTCATGGTAATAGTAATGGCCTATAATCCTGATGTCTTTTTGATCTTTGCTTTACCTGTAACTGTTTTCAAAGGTTTAAAAGCTGTTATTACAAAACTCGAAACCAGTTAAAGAATTAGCAAGTTATTCTAACAAGCATAACACGACATAAATGTTACATGCCTTCAAGATGACAATGAGATTTCAATTTCAGATGGAAATATTTGTGGAGTAATGAGAAAAAAGCCTTTCAAGATATGAAATCAATAATGTCATACATATTAAATAATTTTTAAAAGAAATGTCTTTTGAATAGAATTTATAAACTTTACAAGACACTTGATATTTTCAAAGCTTTGGTTAGTATAGCACTATAGTTACTAAATTTGTTATTGGAATATATTTAAAATATTACCATTTTAATCAACTGATTGTTTAGGAAATCTCTTGAGAACCTTCATATGTTTTTAGAACTTATGCAATGTGCTAAATATGGTGTTGTGGTGTATAGTGCTACAATTTGTATCAGATGTTCTTGCTGTTGGTCATCAGTTTGTAGTAAGAAGAGTTACTACTTTTTACAGTTGATTAGGACGGAGACTTTCAAAGTAAAATGAATTTCAACACACAGAGGAATTTTAAATATTATATATGGTGCGGCAAAAACACTACCCCATATATACCTCCTGGAAATACTTTCTACAGAATGGTAAGACATTAGTGACAATGGTGTTTTCATCTTGCTAATGTCATATCATTATGTGGGGGTATTTCTGGCATCTATAGAACAACATATCTTACAAAAGAAAAAAAAAGAGAAAATTATATTTGCATGTATATAGATATCTTTAAAAATAAAGGAAAGAAAACATTTATATAATTAGGCATAGTGTGTGTGTTTGTGTGTGTGTGAGTGAGAGAGAGAGAGAGAGAGAGAGAGAGAGAGAGAGAGAGAGAGAGAGAGAGAGATGTCTACATGGTTTGTTTAAAATTAACTAGTTGGTTTGCCAGGCTACTAAGTTTTCTCAGATAGGAAGACTAAACATGTCTGCTTCCTACAGCATTCTGTTTCTAGGTGAGCAAAAAAAAAAAAAGAAGTGAGAGAGAGTATCCATTTCTTTTTTAAAAGTTCTGAATGCAGTATAACCCGGGTATAAGAGACTCGGATATAAGAGAAATCCTGATATAAGAGATATTTTATATGGTCCCAAATTAGAGCCTGTGGTAATGTATATAAAATAGACCAAACCCAGATATAAGAGAAACTTGTATCCGGTCCCAACAACTCTCTTGTATCAGGGTTACACTGATAATTTATCAGGTGCCCTAGCAGACAAAATAGGGTATTCCTCAGAGTATCTTTCATTAATCTTAGCTCTTCTAAAGATTTTCAAGTGCTGATGGCCAAGTTCTCATCTACTTTGCATGTACTGTCTTCGTAATTCTTGTTTTTCATTGTTCTCACTCCTTAGTAATATTTTCCTTTTTCTAATATTCTTTCACACCTAGTAACTCCTTGTGTCTTAGTGGCTTTATTGCTTTGCTTGGGGTGAAATGATTAAGGAAAAAAATATCATCATAATTAACTATCCAGTTCCTGGCTTTATTTCAAGGCACCAGTCACCACACTTAAAATGCTTAACTCAGTTTCGGGGTAGTACAGTCAGATATTATTTCATTTTCTTTCAATTCCCAAATCCTGAAAGCAGCTTCAGTGGCTTTTAAACCCAGTTTAAAATAATGTCTTAAAAATACCAGAATCTCAGTTACTGTGTAACAGGAGAGGGCTATGAAAGAATTATTTATTCTTCTATTTGTATTTCTCCCTGTTATGGGCATTATTATATCTGATATAATAGCACTGTATTTCACAAACAGAACAGAATGACTGAAAGAAAAAAGAATGATAAGCATGTTCTTTTCTCAAAGAGTCTTTTATATCACTAAGACATATGCAGAACTATATATACATATATACACAAGCCCAATGAGAAGATACAGTAAAGCAGTGTAAGGAGAAACAAAAGGAAAGGTCTTACATACAATATGACGATACTCTTATGCCTGGAGAGGCCACTTTTAGGATTCCAAATTCAAATCCCAAGTCAGGATATATTCCATGAAAGGAAAACAGCAAGTTTGGGATTTTTCCAAATTGATGACTGCAAGCTGGATTTTCTTTCTTTATCTGGAAAAGTTATATTACCAAAGGGAAATGGTGTCATGGACTTGAAAGAGGAGAAAGCAGATTTAGCCTCTGCTCGGGCAATGAGAGCCCTAGATAAAGAAAGCAACTTTATGGTTTAGCATGTGTAAAGAAACTGAATCTGACTGCCACTAGTGTCACTGTGCGGAGTGATGTCATTAAGCAGTTATCACATGATTTATCTCTACCGAAGAGAGATAAGCACCTTCTGTATCTCTACATCTGCTTTTATAATATTTGAAACAAAAGTATAACAATTTATTTTTTTAATGTGTTGAAAATTCAAAATAAAAATTTCATGTTAAAATTCATAAATCTTATCAATGATATATAATAATTTATTTTTAAAAATGTGTCTTAAAATTTAACATGTTTCATCTGAAAAAAAATTTTTAAATAAAAAATTTAAAATCTGTCCTTGTTTTGAATTCTGGTAAAACTAAATTGCTAGAAACTTGGAAGTAAATGGATACTAACCATTTATATTCACAATTTCTCTTTGGGCAAAATAAAATCAAAATCAGACTTAAAAACTCAACTTGAGTTTTATAAAACTCAACCTGATCAATTCATAAATGCTTTGTCTAAAAAGTAACTTCTGGGAAGTTTGCATACAAGTTTCTTGAACCTATTTTCCCCTTTAACTTTCAACTTCTGAAAGCTATTAATAGCAGTGTGAGACAGGAAATCAAACAGGATGTTTCAGAGCAACAAGTGGTCAACCATCTCAGAGAATAGCTTTATTAAACAATGGGCCATCAACACTGACTAATGTTTACTTCTTAAGAGAGGCTATAAAAAGGCCATAAAATAAACACATTTGTTCATTTACTTATCTCTACTATATTCAACATTGTTAATAAGTCTATCAAAGATAGAAGCAGCACAGTTTCAACAAAAGCAACAGATATTTCTGGAAAACAGACATCAATGGTTTAACAAATCCTTGTTGCAGGCCAACAAACACATGGAAAATTTTTTGAGCAACCTTCATATATAATTTTAAAAATTAACTCTTCAATTCCCTAAAAAGTGGAGTTTGTTTCTCCATTTTACATTTTTTTTGTTATTTTCTTTAATACATAATTTGTTTGAAAGTAAATAAAATTTTCAACTTCATTTCTACATTACTTTCCTTTTTTAGTATAATTCTTCATATTTTGTATACATGTTGATATTTTGCAAAAGTCTTCATATTTTTAAATTATTTTTTACAAAAGGTAAAGACCAATAGTATTGATAATAAACTCAAAACTATATCAAGAAGAACAATTTGTCATAGTCAACTTTCTTGACCAGATGAATTAATTAAATAAAAGGAGTGAAAGAATGAAATATTGACAATTTGTAAGAATAAAAGAAAAAAAATCTATTAACACACCTGGCACCAGATTAATTTTGTCCATCAAATGTGTTTCGTGTAAATCTCATACTTAAAAATACTTATTAATAAAAATTGTTTTCCTTTAAAATTTAAACTGAGTTACTTTGTCTTTCAAATAAATATGTTTCATGTGAATCTTCTACAGTTCATTAAAATATTAAATAATAAAAATTAATTGCATTTTTTTTCTGTAAAAGCCTTTTATTTTGTCTATTTTAAATATTAATTATTTTGTGTAATATACTATAAAACTGTGAATTTTTTAATGTGGTCCTTGCACTGAAAAGTTTGCCTACCCGTCACCTAGCTGATAGGAAAGACTTGATAAATAAGAAAACTTTTCAAGAGATACCTTAGCTGAAGAGCAACTCTCTTATCACACTTTGACAAAGGCCTTTTTGAGATATCTAAGGCAATTGTTCTCGTGATGAATTTGTTATCAAACAATTCACTGATTCTATACATGATGACAATTATTATTAACATTAGTTATGGTACCTAAAAATAAAAGTTTGAAAAGAGGATGACCAAAGCAGCATATATTTTTTTACAAATTCAGTATTAGGATGAGTCAGCTTAACACAATCAAAGACCCTGACAAAGTTGATGATTGGTGAGGGGAGTGAGAGGATGAGGGGGTGAGAGGATGAGGGGGTGTATCAGTTAGAAAAAGGACAGTCACGAAGAATGTTCACTTTGTTTGCTTTCTTTTTCCTCATTTTTCCATTTATCACTTATCTTGGTGACCTTATTGCATTTCATTGCCCTTTTAACCACAGAAATATTAGGACTAATAATAGTTTTTTATGCAGTTTTTGTATCTATTCTTATTTTTTCTTTCACTTTGATCATATAAATCATCAGTGTAACCCTGATATAAAAGAGTTGTCGGGGACAGATAAATGTTCTCTTATACTCGGGTTTCTCTTATATCAGGGTCTCTAATATACTGTACACTGTATATTTTATGCACATCTCTAAAAACTATGTCAACTGAATATCCCTTCTAAGTTACCTAAAAAAATCTCTGTTGCTCACTTACTACTGAGAGCATGACCCCAACCTGGCCTACTAAAATGCCATGTGAAAAAGTAATATTGTAATGATACACAAAATCTAATCTAAACTTATTTATAAATGGAACTTTGTCTGTGTGTGTGTCTGTCTGTCTGTGTGTCCGTTACCTATAGACTCCAAAACAGCTGAACCGATTTTCTTGAAAATTTACACAGTTGTACTATAAGCATCTGTGAGTTGTCTTAGCTAGGTTTTGTGTCAAAGTACCCCTAATAAATATTGAAAATCGATAATCGGAAAAATTGTGTTATAGAAGGAGTGGTCCGATTTTAATTAAATTTGATACACTCATAGACAAAGACATAAGAAACGATATTCAGAAGTTTCAAGGTTGCAGTTCTTACAATAGTGCAGAAAATTGATAATATATATATATATATATATATATATATATATAAAAGGCAAGATGTTTGTGTGTGTGTCTGTTTATTTGTCTGTATGTCCTTTATACAAATCCACAATTTTTATCTGATTTTCACCAAACTTCACACAAATATTCTTTAGGCTGAGTCTGAGCTCCAGGACCATGGATTAGTTTTAAAGCTTTCATTATACCCAAGCAACGCTGGGCGATACTGCTAGTAGTTTTATAAGTTGAAGAGTGAGTCACTGTTCAATATGCATCTTTTATGGGACAATAAACTCAAGTGCTGCCTGGGCAGCAATCACTGTAGCTATCCTACTGGTTCCCTAGTTAACTTAAAGAACTCTATCACCCACCTTCACTACCAGTTTTCCTAAAGGTTTTCCTTCAGAAAACCTCAACAGTGAACACATATTCCATTTACAGAAAACATAAATAAAAGACAAAGAAAACAAAAAATAAAACTAGCCATACTAGACTATCTTCTATCCACAAGTTGGATAAAAAAGAAATCTGTCAAAGGAATTACTCCAGCTTTTATAAACTGGATAAAGTTAATCAATAAAATAACCTACATATCACAGTGCTGTTTGTCTCAGGTCATTCATTCCTAAAAAAATAGTCATTTACTCAGAATGCTAAAACCCTCAAATAGATAAGTAATTTATCAAGAATATAGCCAGTAAAGATGCAATAAATTTTAATGAAAAAAAAAGTCTTAAATCTACTACTGAGCAGATGACCCATATCTGGTCTACGAAGATGCCACTGTTTCAGGAATATAAAAACTTCAACATAATTTTCCTCTTTCCTAACTAACATGCAGCAGGTAGAAGAGTCAACATAAGATGCGTCCCTGTTGAGGAGGACTACTTTACCCAACCTCAGTAACTAGCTAGTGAACTCTTTCTCTCTCTCACACACACACACACACACACACACACTTTATAATAGTTAAGTTTAATTTTTTCCTTTACATATTCAGCTGTATATACACTGGTATATTTTCTCTCTTTTGTTAACCATGTATTCGTTTTTTCTTTTATTGCTTATTTTTAATTATTTCACCCCAAGCAAGTTAGGCCCACTACTTGTGCAAAGGTGATTACAGTCAGAGAAAAGACTGAGTACTGGGGGTATTGAAGAAAGAATAAAAGATGAACAGGATTCAAGAAGACAGAAGATAGCAATTGATATTGCATTTAAATTTTTGGAGATTGTAGCTATCAGGGAAGCAAGCAAATGGGAGTTCCACAGAAGGGAAGTGTGAGAAAAGAAACTGTTCCAGTAGAAATAGAAGTTACATTTAACTATTTCAATAGTAAAAGGGTGGGTTCAAGAGGTCAGTTCTATAAGAATACATTTCAAATGTCTCCATGCTGAAATTCCTTCCTTCCACTCATTCCACATTTCCTTTCACACCCGCGTGCAAATTAATTTAATCAACTTCTTTAGATTCCTTTTTTTCACCAAACAGTCAGTTTTAGACAAACAGGAGTAACAGGGTGTAATTGATTTCTGTTTTATCCTCAGATTAGGTCATTTGCAATGGTGTGCAGAAATACGAATCTATTTTTGGGGTGTAGGATGAAATTTGTTTGTTTTTGAAAAATATTGCATCATCCATGACTGCATCTGATTTTTGCTATGCCCAGACACTATTGTCTTAGTTGATTAGTTGTCCTACGGCCATTGTCTTTGAGAGATATTACTTCAAGGAAATGTAGAAAACACTGCATGAACACACTTGCAAGCCTTACAGAGAGATTGCAGATATCATTGGTGTCAGCCTTTCAAGTGTCAGTCATGTCATCAAGGCAAAGAAACAAACTGGATCCATCAGTCCAAAATATAAAGGAAAATGTGTTCAGAAGAGAAATGCCAAGAGTCAAGATATACATGATCAAAGAAAGTGTGAAAGATTTTAGGGATACATTATTCATTTTGTTTCAATTAATTTGCACAACGGTGTACCTCTACAAATGATAACAACCCACTATTTATATATGAAGATTTTGGTTGAGTATCTGCAACAAAATATAGTTCTGGTTTGTCTTATTTAATACATTCCTTGTTTGACGCTTCCCTTTTTACACTTGAGTTTTTATTACAGAATATTTTTACAGAATCTTCCTACTCTCTGCCTGTAAAGTACTTGTACAAACAATATTTGACCCAGAAGATGAAAATTAAATAAATAAAATTCTGTTATCTAATAATGATATAGCTGAGTGTATTACAGATTTGTTTGAAGATATTGAAAGCAATTTAAAAACATTATAAAGGGTTCATTGTACAGTACACAAACTGATAAATTGTGTGATAATAATGAGCTGACAGGTAAGAAGCAATATTCCTAATTTGAATTTCCCCACTATAGGCATTAGTATACCCATAATATACTAGCACTTTAGTACAACAGTCAAAAAAGAAAGGAATGAAAAATAAGAAATGTTCTCAAAGAGATTTTTATACTGATATATACATACTTGTCACTAATTTTGTTCCATATAGAGATATATAGCATACAAATACAACAAGCAGTGTGAAAGGGGGTGAAAAAGAGAAAAAGTGGTGAGGATCTTATTTGTAACTTTTTTTTTTCTTTGTAATCATGATGCTAATCTAGTAGTGCATGTAAACACATGTGTCAGAGAACCAGGGAGAAAAGCTAATCAGAGAAGTTGCCATGAATATACTTGTAGAAAAGACAGAGGGAAGCCACATCATGATGGTGAGAAAGCGACTGAAGGAGAGCTGCCAAGTCAGGACCGATTATATTGCAGATCCTCCTTTGGATTTTGTCGAGAACCTCAAGATGAATAGCAGGAGCCCCCGACCAGATATGGCAACAGTATTCAATGCACGGACAAATGCTAGATTTATAAATGTGCAAGATGGATTCTGACTAAAACCTCAAGATGAATAGCAGGAGCACCCGACCAGATACAGCAACAATATTCAATACATAGACAAATGGTAGATTTATAAATATGCAAAATGGATTCTGATAAGAAAAATTTCCTGGCCTGACACAGTAACCTAACCTTCCTAGCAGTAGATGCAGCTACAGATTCGGGGAAATCATTCGATTTGAGGTCGTCTGAGAGAGTGAGGCTAAAGTGGAGCAGTGTGTTGCCCTCTAGGAAACTAGCGTCATCCATTCTGTTGGTAGACAAGAAAGTTTCTCTATGGTGCCTAAAAGAGAGCAGTTTCGTTTTGCAGGCATTAAAATTTACAAGCCATTTCCTACCCCATTTAATCATAGATTGAAGGTCTTTTTGAAGAGCAGTAGCCAAGTTTATTTTGTCAGCCTTGGCAGGTTTTTCATTAAAAGGGGTGTAAATGGTGGTGTCATCTGTACAGATGTCTACATTGGAACTGATTACATCAGGAAGATCATTGATGAAGATCAGAAAAAGTGTAGGACCTAGAATAGAGCCTTGAGGAATGCCTGCATTTGTATGAAAGAATCTGGAAGCTTGCCTGTTCAAAACAGCCTTCATTTCACCATTTGATAAAAACGATTGGATTAAATCAAACATTCATCTAGAAATACCATAGTTCTGGAGCTTGCACAGAAGGCCAGAATGCCAAACCCTGTCAAATGCTTTTGAGATATCAAGAGCAACAGTTGGAGCTATGCTGTTGTTATTAAGAGCCTGGTATATATATATTTAGTGATGATTGTTTGCACTTCAGCAGTAGACATGGTGAAGTGGAAGCATTATTGTTTGTTAGAGAGAAGGTTGTGAGATGTGAGATGTCTAACTATTTCAGCATTGATAATAGCCTCAAATACCTTGCCAAAAAGAGGTAAGAGGTTAATAGGATGATAATTAAAGTTAAAAATAGGAACTACAGAGAAGGACTTCCAACAAGCAAGAAAGCAGGACGCATCAAGATAATATTTATAGAGTTTGAAGAGGACTGGAGCCAATTCAGGGCACATTTTTTAGGACTGAAATCCCATCATCTCTGCTTACCTTATGGGAGTCAAAGCTTAGAAATTATGTTAGAAACCAGAGGGATATATATATATATATATATATATATATATATATATTACTCAGTTGAGCCGGTAAATTTTCATTGTAAGTCCCGACGCTTTTTCCCCTTTAAATTTATCTAAAATAGCATTATCTCTGTGTAAATGTATATGCTGAACTCAAATCAACTGTTAGTTATTGAAGAAACTTACCTTTTTTTATCTAAATGTCCAGAAAAAAAACGAACTATATCTTGCACTTTTTCTCTCCCCCGTAACTCTCACAAAGTCATGTAATTAACTGCAGAATAATATACTGCATAAGCAACGAATTTTGGCAGATTTTGGTTGATTTTTCTTCATCTACTGATACTTCCGGCAATGTACTTCCTGTCAGGAAAGTAATGCGCTATTGTATTTCATTACAGGAAGTACATCGCCGGAAGTTTCAGTAAAGGAAGAAAATTGACAGAAAATTGCTGCCTACGTAGAACGTTATTCTGTAGTTAATTACATGACTTAATGGAGAGAAAACGTGTGAGATATAGTTCGTTTTTTTATGGACTTTCAAAGCAAAAAAGGTAAGTTTCTTCAATAACTAATTCTTGATTTGAGTCCAGCATATACATTTGCACAGAAATAATGCTATTTTGGATAAATTTGGAGGAGGAAAAGCCATCGGCACCTAAAACGAACATTTACCATTGAACATTAGTTCTAATATCTTCAAAAAGGAAATGGGCATGCAGTGATGTTTTCTATGTACCTGATGAGACCATGCAGTTATAAATAGAATGGAAAAAGAGATCACATGACCTCTCTTATCTCTAACAATTGGACAAGGCACAGACAAATAAGGCTCAACCACTACATTACATTAAATTTAAAAGAACAAATACTTATTACAGTAAAAAAACAAATACAAAATCTACAAACTATAGCTGGTACAATAATTTTCTTTTTTGCGCCTTTTACAAAAACTGAGACTAGATAACAAATCAAATATACAAGGCACAAAGATCATAATTTTTGAAAATGAAAAAAAAAATTTTGTGAAAGCAAAAACTCAAATAAGCCAGAAGATGCAAAAAGCACACCTAATTTGTACAATGGAAGAAGAAAATTTTGAGTATGAAAGAAGCTTTATTGTTTGAAATGATTAGTATCATGAAACTTTTATGTTTTTCCTTTACAGAAAAGTTCAATTTGAGTTTTAGTTTCTTTGAAATTCTTTTTTTTTTTAAATCATATCACCCCGAGCAAGGCAGTAACACCACTGATGCACAGGAGGCTACGTAAGAGTGAAAAGATTGGAAAAGAGAAAGCCGGAAACCACATCCTAAACAGGGAAAAAATTTTTTTTTGCCGGCTGTATTTTAGTTACCTTGGTGTATAGGTCACACTGGCTATTTAATTGATCCTCCCATGCCCCACACTGGTACCAGTCTCTGGCCAAAAAGTTTAAAATTTTTTTTTTCAACTCACTGGCAGAAACAGTGTGTTTTGGGATGGAATCAACTGTCTCGAATATTGTTAAAAGTAAAGAAGTAGCTAAAGTTGATTTCTGTTCTTAGACTTGAATCTTCCTGGTAATTGTATCTGCCTTCCAGATGAGATTTTGCTGTCCTCTTATATTTCTTTCTCCGTAAGGATTTATAACTTCCTTCTGTTTTGACACTTCCTTATACCTTGATGTGGATGTGCTTTCTGTCTTGAAGTATGAATGATTTCTGATCTTATCAACAAGTCAGTCTCCTTTTATACAAAAAACAGAAGAAGATGAAACTATGTCTCTGATAGATCAATAAATACAATAAAATATATTTTTTCAAATTCAAAAAAATGAATTTGCAGCAATTCACAAAGAAAAAATATTTCTGGTAGTTCTTTAAACACTAATTTTAAAAATAGACATTTCCACACAACTGTAACAATTCTTTTACAAACCATCTGGTTTAGACAATTATAATATTTATTTATTTACACCTTTAACTATTGATTAATTTTATTTTACAGTACTAAGTTTTTTATAAGTGACTTGGGAAAATAATGTCAAACTCTTGAAATGTTGCTGCTGCATTTCACAGTCAAAATTGCATGTACAAATATTCAAACAGCATTACAAAAACTGTCTTTGCTATATCTTCCCCTCGTCGGTTTCTGGTGCTACTTTTGTAGTAAATAAAACCTTTGTACAAATTAATTGAAACAATTAATTTAGTTTCCTTTCTTTCACTATACAGTCAGTGTTAGACCCACTAGAGTGACAGGGGGATAATTAATTGCTATTTTGTTTTCTGTTTAGGTCATTTGCAGTGGTGTGCAGTAATATGAATCTATTTTCAAGCTGTATCATGAAATTTGTTTGTCCTTGAAAAATATTGCGTCTTTTATGATTGCATCAGATTTTTATCATGCCCAGACACTACTGTCTCCAACTGTCAATTAATTGTCCTATGGCCATTTTCTGTAATTGACGTTACCCCAACCAAGGGTATAAAAATTACAATGCTGCACAAACACACTGACAAGCCTTACAGAGAGATTGTAGAAATTTTTGGTGTTAGTCTTTCAACTGTCATTTGTGTCATCAAAGCGTAGAAACAAACTGGATTCATCAGTCCAAAATGTAAAGGAAAATGCAGTCTGTTGAGAAAAACAATACCAAGAGGCGATGTATACATGATCAGGAAACGTGTGAAAGATCCTAGGATGACATTATACGATTTGTTTCAATTGGTTTGCACAAGGGTGTAAATTTTTGGAAAAGCCTTTTTATTACCAGTTTTAGAGAATAAAATATTGATGTTTATTACTGGTTATACTCAAACTTTGTAGCTATATCTAAATTCATATAGTCCTCATAAACTTGCCACTGTCTAAGTGTAAATTTTTGGTACCACATCAGGAAGTAATGACCAGGATGTCTTTGACTGTCTACTTACTAATGCTTGAAATCAGTCAGTCAGTTAAGTGCCATATGTGATACATGCTTGGGCAATCATGTCTCGAAAGAGACATGACTGACAGTGCAGAAGATTTTTCTACAGTAGTTTGCCATTACTTTCTATGGTAGATTGCTTACCAATCATTTCTAAGGAACCCAATATATCCTGTTATTTAATCTATAGCTGGAGGGAAGAGATGGATTAACAACTTTTCCAAGGGTATTTGTGTGTAAGTGAATGCAACAAACTCAACTGGAATTCAAACTCGGCTCTCTGATTTCTTGTTCTGTGCTGATATCCACTGCATCACAACACAACACTTGAAATAGTGCTGTAAATTTTTCGTTCACAATTTTTAATTTATCCTTAAACAATTGTCTAACTTTGGCAAATGTAGGTGTGTTTCCTTTATCAATAGCATACCTAACCTTTGACAGAGATAAATGAAACCACTTCATTCTTGGTGTAAGCAGAGCAGGCAGGTCACAAAATAGAAGTTGTGCAATCTCAGGAGTTAGTTCACAGGATTTATTGAATGGTGCCTAAGCTCCTCAATATATCCAATGTGATATTCTAATTTGTAGCTGTAGTCAATGAGAAATAATATCTAATAGTGTATTCTTTCAGTAGCCATGTACAGAGGTTTGGTTGTAATTTTTGGTGACGCCCAGGGCCAACTCTTTGATTGTATGCCTCTAAAACTCAAATGGGTTTTGGTGGGAGTAGCTTATAGAGCTTAGTACTGAAAAATGGGAGAAAGGAAGACATTTTAAATACGAAATGAAATGAAATATGAAATAAACACTTTATTCAAATTAAATATAAACTAAATTTTTATTTCACTCTTTGATTGGATGCCTTCTTGATATAGATGTTTAGGTTCATCGCACCCCCTGCTCCTCCTTTCTGCATGTTACTGGCAACAGGAAAATAAGAAATGAACTTGTAACAGTAATCTAAATTAAAGGAACTTGCAACTGACCTTGTGGTGATGAAAGTATTGTTACGAGGTTTGAGATCATGTTGCTGAATCCACAAAAAATAAACAAAAATGAATTATAGTGGTGAAAATAATTATAATTATAAATGGAACTTTGTTTGTGTGTGTGTGCGTATGTGTGTGTATGTGTCCATTACCTATAGACTCCGAAATAGCTGAACTGATTTTCTTGAAAATTTACACAGTTGTACTATAAGCGTCTGCAAGTGTGCTTAGCTAGATTTTGTGTCGAGGTACTCCCGATAAATATCGAAAATCGATAATCAAAAAAATCAGGTTATAGAAGGAGTGGTCCAATTTTAATCAAATTTGATACACTCATAGACAAAGACATAAGAAATGATATTCAGAAGTTTCAAGGTTGCAGTTCTTGCAATAGTGCAGAAGATCGATAATATATATATATATATATATATATATATATATATATAAAAGGCAAGATGTTTGTGTGTGTCTGTTTATCTGCCTGTATGTCTGTATTTTTTTCAGGCCTTTTATTTTAGTTTTTGCTTCAGGTTTGGCTCTAAGTAGGTATAATTGTAGTTCTTAGTCTCAGCCATGATACCATTTACTGAGAGGACTTATTTAGCCTTCAAAATTCATTTTACAACGAAAAAAACTTATTTGATATCAATACCAGGAAATCAAAATTTTCACTTACAGCCATTCATTTTTCTTTCAGTCTACAGTTTTGCTTTAACTGGAAACAACTATTGCTTTTTAGTCTTTCGTGCCAATGTCCAAAGAGTCTGAGCTCCAGGACCATGGATTAGTTTTAAAGCTTTTATTACACTCGAGCAATGCTGGGCTATACTGCTAGTAATTTTAATAAAATATTTATAACAATTATAATTATCATTAATTCACTTTTTCGAAACAAATAAAAATCTACCTCATTTTTTTTTCTACACAAACATGTGACATTCTCACTATTGGAAATGTACTTCACATGGACAAATCTTCAAAATGTGCATCAATGAAAATTTCATCTCATTTTTCTTTTCTGGTCATAATAGTAACAACTATCTCTTAGTAATCAACAAAAATTCAAGGTGAGAAAACTCCAGACAACAAAATTATCTGGGAGCTCATTATACACATCTTTCCAAGATTCATGCAATATTGTATATATACTTATATATATACAACAGATGAGAAAGACTGTATACATTTTGCTTCTTTATTATAATATCCTCGTCAGATCCATACTTGATCCATACTTGATCCATACTTGATCTACATTTGACTCCAAATTCAAAATTTTATTCAGTATTACTGTTTCTTGTGAGTCTAACATCACAATATATCAGAGAGTAAATAATACTAATTTTGTTTTCCACATGTTGCAGTTTCTCCTTTTTATAAGTATTTTTGTATATATAGATGTTCAGTCAGTTAAGTGCCATATGGGATACACACTTGGGAGATCATGTCTCTTTCGAGACATGACTGACTGAGCTGATGATTTTCACACAGTAGGTTGTCATTACTTTTGCAGTAGACTGGTTGCCGAACAAGGATATAGAACCTAATTAGTACTGCTGTTTAACCTGTAACTGGAAGGAGAAGCAATGGATTAATACCTTTCCCAAGGGTATTTGTGTGTAAGTGAATGCAATGAAATCAACTGAAATTTGAACTTGGCTCTCTGATTTCTCATTCCAAGCCAGTATCCACTGCACCACAATGTACCTCTGCATGATCAGTGTCAGTTAAGTGCCATACGTGAAACACGCTTGGGCAATCATGTCTCTTTTGAGATATGACTGACCGGGCAGATGATTATCCCGCAGTAAGTTGCCATTGCTTTCTGCAGTAGATTGGTTGCCAGCCAAGGCTATAGAACCCAATCTGTCCTACTATTTAACCCATAACTGGACGGAAGAGACGGATTAATACCTTTCCTAAGGGTATTTGTGTGTAAGTGAATGCAATGGATTCAACTGGAATTCGAACTCGGCTCCCTGATTTCTTGCTGTGAATCAGTGTAAAGAGTGAAAAAAATGCCATGCATATACTGAAAACAGCAAGCACCCATGCTAGTAACGCTTAGTCATTTTTTTTTGTTTTTTGAGCTATTACTGGTGCTCTTCTGAAGAGATAAACATATACATATGCCTGAATCATTTTGGAAGGAAAAGCATCAACATGATGCTGAGTACAACATTTTCTTGGTCTCTTGATAAGTATTTTTTTATTTCCTCCCTACACCAGGTTTCCTTTCTTTAACAAATAATAAAAATTTGGATAAATGCCAATTATAACCCCAAAGAAAGCTTTCAATTCAGTAATATTCTTTAGAATGGTGAATCCTTTTGTATTCAACAATTGTCTTTGGAAGTAGAATAATGCCTTCCTCTTTGACTCTAAATCTCAGATAAATCATTTCTGGAAGAATCTGCTAACATTTGATTATTTCCAATTCAAGTTCAATATTTGTTCAATACATACAATACTTTTAAAATAATTAATCTCTGAAACCAAATATCATTCACTCTCATGTTGGAAAAAAGGAATGAAAGATGCCTGTGTAACTATGTACACTGAATTGCAAATAGTTAACTTAAATCAGACTCTGATCAATACTAATAGTGAACAGCTGTCCAACTTGAGTTGCTGATATGCTTAACTCAAATAAAGCTTACTAAATTCCTCTTCCCACACAAGTTTATTTTACTATGTGGTAACAGATAAGTACTTAGTACTGGTGCTAGATATGTTACAAAGTGCAAATATGTTACTTAATTTTTGTTTCATCAGCTATGTCAACAAGGGAAGGGGAGTTTAAGGGACCCTGCCCTTCTTAGATAATCATTTGCAGTATTAACTCTGATTTTGAACTTTTTTATGAAGATACAAGATTTATCTATTTTTTGAATCTCACTTTGTAAAACTGAACTATTGTCTAAAAGAAACCCAACCACACATGTGAATCGTCAACCTTTAAAATTTCTTTTAACTGTTGAATGAATTGAAATAAGTGCACATTTGTTTTTATGAGCCAAATAGAATTTTAATAAGAACTTTATCTTGCCTGAGTGTTAGGCAAACAAAGGAAAATTTTGTGCATTTTTGTTTTGTAAATTTTGTATTCAGTATTATTATTTTTATGTCCTTTAATAAATGTAAATTTTTTTCAAATTTCACATTGGAACAAGTGTTTTCTTTTATTTTTTTATTTTTTTGTTTGTGCCATTCATAATATTTGGGATGAGAGTTTTGACATTCTCTCTTTTCCTCTCCCATAAAAATCCATTTATATTATTGCTCTTATTTACAAAAAATTCAACCTGCACAAGCAGTGAATATGACGCAACAATTGTATACAAGACCATTCTCAGAATTGGAGCAAGTCAATGAAGAATTGGACACACTTGAAAAAATAGGTGTAATTGAAATAATTAATTATTCAGAATGGGCAACACTGGCAGTGTATGTAGAGAAAAAAGTAAAAAAAAATTGTGTTTGTGCTGATTTTTGACAGTTAAACAAATGTTTAGAACCCATAACTACCCATTACCAGCTCCAGAGGAAATTTTTGTGTAGATGGATCTTTCTGAAGCATATTTACAAGTACAGGTTGAAGATGAATGTTCAAAGTTGACAACTATAAATACGCACATGGGATTGTATAAGTTCAACTGACTTTCTTTTAGTATGAATATAGCACCATCTATATTTCGACAAGCAATGAATACCATGCTTGCAGATTGTAATTCTTCAGTTCCTTATCCGGATGATATTTTAAAAATGTATCTAAAGAACAACATGTCAGGCATGTGAAAACGGTCTTTGAAAAAATACACAAGCACAGGTTCAAACTCAATGAGAAAAGTAAGAATTGCTTTTGCCTAAAATTAATTACCTAGAACAAATCATTGACTAAAATGTCCATCAACCAGATCTGTTGAGGGTTAGTGCAATTAAGAGTATGTCACCTCCAACAAATGTTACTAAACTACAATCATTCCTGGGACTAGCAAACTATCAAATTTATGTACCTAATATACAGAACTTGAGAGCTCTGCTAAACAATTTGATTAAAAAAGGAATAAAGTGGAACTGGACTGATAGGTGTCAGAAGGTGTTCAAAGAAATAAAAAAGCAATCCAAAAGCAAAAATCATAGTGGCTTCAGATGCTAGTGATTTGGGTATAGGAGCAGTAATTTTACATGAATATAATGATGGTAATATGAAAACCACTGCAATGTTTAGCAATCACTACTACCATCAGAAAAAAATTACAGCCAGATTAAAAAAAGACGCATTAGTAATTATATATGCAGTGAAAAAATTCACAAATTTATGCACGGAAGAAGTTTTAGTTGCAGACAGAATACAGACCTCTGTTATCAATTTATGGTTAAAAACAAAAAGAATTCCTATGCATACAGTCAATAGATCACAATGCTGGGGTACCATCTTATTAAATTATGATTTTAGGACAGAATGTGTATGTCTTATCAAGATTGATATAAAAACATACTGAATTCTTTGAAGACACAGCATTAAAAAGTGAAATTGAAATTAAAACTATATCATGCAATGTAGTATGTGAATCACCAGCTATCCTGGAAGAAATAAAAGAAAGAGCAGATGTGTTTATTGTGAAAATACAAAACAACTAAAAGAAAGTAATAAAGAATGCAATCCAGACTTAAATGCATACTCACAATGTGATGGAGTATGGATATTCACACAAAGAGTAATAATCGTAAATATATTACTTTTGGGACCTTGTCACCAAAATGTTGTGGTTTGTTGGGCCAGAAATAAAGACACAAAGACGAAATAGTGTTAAAGAAATATATTAAAAATACATTAGTACAAACATATACCAATGAGCAATTATTAGTGTGACTGTTTAGTTTGGCTGTCATAGTTATTTGCTGGAATAGATTCCATTCTCACTCTTTGATACTTTTTTAATCTTACTCAATCTGCTTCTACAAAGCAGAACTGCAGTTTGGACAAGTTCATGTGTCATATGGGTGAGTCCCCATAACAATTACAAAAGTGAATAATAAATGAATTTCATGGCATACATCCAAGAATTTCAAGGATGAAATCCCCTATGAGAAGCTATTTATACTGGACCAAAATGGATCAAGGCATTGAAAAAGTAGTAAGAGCCTGGCAGCAAAATTACTTACTATGAAAATATAACCTTGACCAAAGACAGATATTTCATGGTCAAGACTGCACTTAGATTTTGCAGGTTTAATAAACAGATCGCATTTTGCTGTGGTAGTAAATAACTTTACTGAGTGGCTTGAAATTTGTAAGCTTAAAACACTAACTTCAGTGACAGTGAATTTTTTACACAAACTGTTTGCAAGATATGTCATTCCAGATAACATAGTCTTGGATAATGATATACAATTCACTGCTCATGAATTCAAAGACTTTTGTAAAATGTTCTCGATTGAACATATTACTACTCCACTGTATCACCCAAGGTCAAACAGACAAGCTGAACGGTTTGTGAGCACATTCAAGAGAGCTTTGAAAAAAGCAAATCATAAAAAAATGAGTGAAGAAGCACTCCAAAATTTTTGAAAGTTTATTGTATAACAAAAAGTTCCAATACACTGTCAGGCATGTCGCCAGCAGAATTAATCTTCACAAGAAAAATTAAATCCGTGTTCGACAAGTTGTTACCAAGTCCAATAAGAATAAGAATAAAAATAACCAAAAGGACACCAAATGTTTGAAGATTGGCAAAAAAATGTTTTTCAGGGAGGAGGCAGAACTAATTTCAGCTCGGAATTAATTTAAACTTGGAACTAATTTCACCTCTGTATAGCACTTAACTTCTTAGCCTACTTAACTGGGTAAAGAAAAGATACTGATCTTTCCTTCCCCTTCTCTCCTCATAACACTCGCCAGTAGTAAACTTTATGTTTCTTGTTTTGAATGCAACAAAAATTGTATATTTTTAAATATTTTATTTGGTGTGTTTTGTAAATAAAATATTTGTTTTTGATTTATCCCTGAGTTTTGGTCAATGCGAATGAGCAGACAAGTATAGAGAATGACTGGAGAACTATAGAGGAAAAAAAACTCTGTTGTCACAAAGGACATGGAGAGCTGTGTTACGATGACAACTACTACTATGGTGGGTTATCTATTCTTTTCCAGTTTATAATGGAGAGTCCGTTCTAGTGAAGGGTAGTAGTATGTTGTTGCAGATTAACGGAATTTGGCCTTGTTGTAGATAGCCCACTATAAGTGTGGGTGTTTGTGTCTTCTCGGAGTGTAGTTCGTAGACAAATTAATCACCACTTGGAACTGTTCTCCCAGCTGCTTCTCGTAAAACCCGGAACACTGCTTCACTAGGGACTCCGTTTCCTGCGCACCGTAAGCAAAACGCTGTCTCCCGAACACCGGTGTAGCCTTCTCGAGTCTTCAACGGCGAAGTGCCTCCGAAACAGAAGTGGGCTCTTTTTATGTGTTTTTCGGTCTCGTAATTTCCCACTCTCCGAGAGCCTCACTTTCACCAATGACGCATGCGCCGTGTCATTCCAAAAACTGCCTTGCATGAGCTCGTCTCGCGGTTCCATTACGTCTACGAACGCACGTGCAGACAAACTGCCCTCTTTTGCTTCGGCGAGGTAAGTCTCCACCACACTCCCCCCTGATCTCATCATCACAAAAAGTGCATTCGGGAGCGGGTCTCTTCTGGCGGGTACTCCTTCGGAGGGGTACGACACAAGATTCGTCCTCAGATGGGCTGTCATCTGAGGTTTCGTCATGCACGTCAGCGTCCGCTGTTAGTGGACCATCGGAGCCATCACTTGGTTGACCTGACCCCAAGTAAATAAATCGCTCACTCTCTTCTGTGTTGGTTTCATTGCCCGACGATGCATATGGTCCTGAAAATGGCCGTAGGTCTTTGACATGGCGAGGTACCCCATCAATTCGCACTGTCTGCGGGCTGACAATTTCGGTTACCCGCCCGGTCCTGAACTTGGTTGTACATTTGCCATGTGGATTTTTAACCCAGACAATGTCACCTTCTTCATATCCCCCTCCGATAATCTGTGGTTCTGGTGAGGGTTTGGCTTCAATGCCTTTTACTCTGACGTGGTAATTATGCAGCACGTCAGCCGGTGGAAGGTGAGACATCATCCTTTGGCGTGACATTATACCAATAAACGGCCTCCAACGTGGAACAACCTTTCCTTGCTGCAATGGTCTTAATGCTTCTGTGGCTGCGTTCCACAATTCCATTACCAGCCGGTGAATATGCGCACCGGAACCTTAACTGCATACCCCAGCTGTTCGCAAAATCTTTAAAGTGTCTGCAAGTGAACGCAGGGTCATTGTCAGTCAATATCTCGGTTGGTGGGCCCCGTTCAAAGAAAATCATCTTCAACTGGTGAATGACACTAGTGGGTCGATAAGTCTGGTGAAGTATAGGGTTCGTTTCACGCCCGTATGTCCACTTTCTCGGTGGATGTCAACCACCTGACTTTTATTCAGTCGGCACCTCATTGCAGCGCAACTTTCCGGGACTGGCTCTTTTCCCTCCTTGTGTAGATCCAACCACTTGCGTGGCACTCTGGTGAGGCAATCTGCACGGTTTTGACAGGATTTCACCAGCGTGACATCCATGGTCAATCCATATTCTTCTGTTAATGCCCACAGTGTTCCCAAGCGTCGTTTCACTAGCATTTCACCAGCCGCCTTCGTGTTTACACGTGCCTTCCCAGTCAAGGTGTCAGATATCCACTGATGTACGCATGCTGAATCAGTGACCAGATGCAACACTGTAGCCTGCCATTGAAGGGCCAGGTTGATGCCTTTGACTGCTGCATCTAATTCAGCCAGATTGATATGCCTGGCATCATTGGTCGGGCGCAACCAACAAGCATCCTCAACGATGCTTCCATTCGCCTCTAACGCCACTCCTGTGGCCACAGAACTTGCATCCACCCAGACCTTCATCTCGTTGCTATTTATGCACCAGTCTCCTCCAACAGGGTCCATTTCGCACACTCTGGTCCTAGTCTCTTCCAGCATACGAAGCAGATTGGCATCTCTGATTTCATCGTCCCATCAGCCATCAGCACTCCTACTTCCTTCTGTCTCCAATGGCGACACACAGCTTTGCTCACCAGCGTCTGTGAGCAGCCGGAATCCACCAGAGCTGTGCACTCTCGTCCATCCACGAGCACTTTTATGGCGGGCAATTTCTTGGTTCTCACTTGCTCAGGGAGGAGACTGGCACTGACGTCTCCTCCCCTTGGGCGTTTCCCTGGCATCTTGATGATGTATGTCCAAGTTTATTGCATCTGAAGCATCGGGTTTCACGGTGAGACTTCCGCACTCGACCGTCTGACCTCACTTGGCGTCCCTGCATGCAATCCTTCGCCATGTGGTTGGGTCCAGAACACTTGTAGCAAAAAAAGGTCTCATTGCGCGAGTTATCAGGGAGCAACCCTGCATTCGAATGTGTTTTGCCAGTGGATGCAGCGACCGACTCCTTACAGCTTCCGTTGTCGGTCATGATAGCCCGTGGTCAAGTCAAAAGCTGCTCCAATGTCATGGTCTCCATTCTGGACGAGGCACGAAGAAGCTGCCTAACATATTGTGGCAACCCCGAAACAAACGCAAATATCATCCATCGTTCGGGCAACGATCCCTCAACCAGCTGAGCTAAACGATGTAGTTCGGCTAGAAACTCGTCCACTGTTTCTCCCGAGCGAAGTTGCCGAGTAACAAATTGATCGTATGCATCAAATGCATCTGTTGCATACGCGGTCATGAGGGCCTGTTTAATCTGCTCCACATCCGCTTTCTGCTCCTTGCTGAGCTGCCTGTATACAGCAAGAGCACCGCCTCGGAGGCGTAACGGAAGAATCCGCTCAACTTTATCCATAGCACAGAGTTTGCAGACCAACTCTGCATTTTCGATCCACTCGACGATTGGCATATCAGTTGCAGCGCCACTGAACTCGGGAATCAACCGGACATCAAAGACTTTGCCGTCCATAATGAAAATTGTGATAGATGCCGAAATAGCTTGTGGGTGTTTGTGTCTTCCCGGAGTGTAGTTCGTAGACAAATTAATCACCACTTGGAACTGTTCTCCCAGCTGCTTCTCGTAAAACCCGGAACACTGCTTCACTAGGGACTCCGTTTCCTGTGCACCGTAAGCAAAACGCTGTCTCCCGAACACCGGTGTAGCCTTCTCGAGTCTTCAACGGCAAAGTGCCTCCGAAACAGAAGTGGGCTCTTTTTATGTGTTTTTCGGTCTCGTAATTTCCCACTCTCCGAGAGCCTCACTTTCACCAATGACGCATGCACCGTGTCATTCCAAAAACTGCCTTGCATGAGCTCGTCTCGCGGTTCCATTACGTCTACGAACGCACGTGTAGACAAACCGCCCTCTTTTGCTTCGGTGAGGTAAGTCTCCACCACAATAAGTCATAAAGAAAGGTTATAAACCAAGAAAAGCAAATTGTATTGAAAAATAACATTTTATATATACACATATCAATTAAGGTTTTTACAATTAAAGTAATACTTGAAGTGTAGGTCCAACGGACGTTAAAATGTTCATGGCAATAAAATGCTGAAAAGAGAATTAATGCTTAGGAATGTGGGAGCGTTGTAAGTAAGGAATGTCTTTGATGTTGTCGCTCCTTAGGTTAGTAAGTAGTTTTAAGACAGCGAAAGTTAAGAGGAGAGGAAAGGGAAGCTAGGAGAGTAAGCCGCTTGACTTAGGTCAAGGGGGATACTGATTACACTCCTCTCTCTCGAGTAGGTCTGTCTGTCTGGGTGCTTTCTGTATCGCCTTTTTATATCTTCTTTTTGAATAGCAGCAGATCATTTGGGATTCACACTTGTATTTGATTCTAGGCTTCCCATTGGCCGATAAACAAAATTCACGTAGGCTCGCAAACTGGAAATTTAATATTTAATTAATTTTTAGTTTTCAACCGGAACATCTGCATGAACCCGGATGCACACTGACGAGTTTTGGTCATTTGCTTTCTGGTTCTTATAGTGCAAACATCTGGTCCCTCGCTTTTGCTCGGTTGGTATCACCACACTACTATTACTACTACTCACAAAGAAATGCAAAATATAACACATCATATTTTCAAAACCTGAAAATTCCACGAAAGTAATAGAATTTAAAATTAGTAAAATATATTTCTTATACATTATTCTCTTCTAGCCTGAGAATAAAAGAAAACCTGCTCATGAATTCCATTAGGGAAAGGATGACTATATCAAAAGGTGACATAGCTTGTCAAATATCTTCTCTTTTGATCTATTATTTGCTAGACTTCAAGGAATTAGTATCAACTACTGGCAATAATATTACTTGTTGCTTACTATTCATCTTTCACATTGTTAGCAGAAAAAAACTTCAAGCACTCTGCACAACATCTCCAATGTTTCTGATCACGCTTCCTCTTCATCATAGCTTCAAATAACAACATCCAGCTAGAGATGCTGAAATCAAAAATTCATTTGTTTGTTGCTCTTATTTTGTTGTCAATTTTGTGCATAAATTAGTGCCTGAGAAACATAGAGTGTTCATATTCTCATGATATGCAGTGCCTCCTCTTGGCAGGAGCCTCACAAAACAAAGGGCAGATAATTATTTATGAAAGAATAGATAACATGTCAATCTATAACACAAGAAGCAGAAGAAAACATCAATTAACATAACTGATGGTTATATTCAAATCGGTGAAAATAAAAGTGCTACAAAGAGAAAGAGGGGTCATAAACAAGAAAGTATTACTGAAAGACAGGAAGATGTTGAGTTCCATAATCACCCATGCCCTGAATGTACATGAAATTTTTTTAATCAATTCATTCCAAGTGAGGCAATAATGCCACTAAGGTGCAAAGGACTATTGGGGGTGAAAAAGAATAAAAACTTTACAATAGATACTGCCACAGATTTGCTAAAAATGAGCATACAATGGAAAAATGCCTAAAACTTAATAAAAACAAAGTTTTATTATCAAAATCAAAGCAAATTTTTTAATCAAAGTTTCAAATGTTATAAAATGGATCAAAAAATATAATTTAATAATCAAGAAATCATTTGGTCTTTCTTCTTAATAATTAAATAATAATTAAGAAGAAAGACCAAATGGTTTCTTGATTATTAAATTATATTTTTTTGATCCATTTTGTAACATTTGAAACTTTGGTTAAAAATCATGTTTTTCTTGTGTTGGGAGTGGGGACCAATGACTAGATTAAGAAATTTTACCATCATTTTTGTGATGAAAAGAATTGTCGGATTTTAATGAAACTTTCAGAACTTATTCACAAATGAGCAAAGTTAGATTAGTACTGTTTCGTTTTTAGAAAAGTCTTGGAAAAAAAAATTTCTTTTTGCATCTCCTACCCTCCACTTATTTAATTTTATGAAATTTTGAGAAATTAATTTTTGTATTGTTAATGTTTATATCAGTTATACAGAACTCTTTGGAGAATTGAAATCATCAATTAATTTTTTAAAACAGAAGCACCAGTTATTGAAATTCTGCTCTGAATCATAAAATAAAAAATGTGATAAAACTAAGACATTTAATTGGAAAAGCTTTTAATTGCTTTTCTGAATAAGATATTTTATGGACACTATTTTTTTAAGAAAAATTTTTTATGAATAATGAATTTTTACAAGAACAGTTTTCAGTTTTTTTAAATTTTAATTTGAATAATTTATAAAATTTTTAATCTTTTAAAATTCTGTTTTAATTTGTGCCAGTTAGGTGATATTGTTATTAAGTAAAATTATATTTACTAATCATAAATGAAAAACCTTAATATAAATTATATTAAGCAACAACCAATATTTTCAAAATAATTTAAAATTTTGTTTTGGTGTGTATGAGGTTGCCAATTTTGTAAATATAGATATCCATACATGACATTATCAGAAAATAAGAGAGATAATTATAGTAAATTTAAAGCTAAAATACCCAAAGGTCAATAAAACATTAGATTACAGAGAATATTTTCTTATATTTTTAAGATTACTTTGTAATTAAAAATTACATAAAATAGGCGCTCACATTATAGTCTTCAAGTAATTTTTGCAGATGTCCACCATAGGAAAAAATTCGATAAACTTCAATCTTTCAGACAAACTGTTAACCTTTCAACAGCTTAAATAAACACCTACTGCCATATTTTTAGCATTTTTAATGCATATCTGTGACATTTTAAACTAAAACTATGAAATATTTGTTTCAAATCAGATTAATCAAACTTTAAATCCACTAAAGTTCTCCAAATAAAGTTTCAGAAAAGTATATTTTATTTTTGAAAAACTTTTTAATAAAGAAAATTACATTATGATGATAGATGGCTAAAATGGCACTAAAATTAGTGATTTTTATAGATTTCAAAATAAAAACTTCTTCAAGCCAATTTAAATTAGTTTTGAAATAGCGTAAAGTATTTTGCTTATTGAAAATATGAAATTTAATTGAATAGTTTGAAATTAAACTAAAATAAAAGCTTCAAGAAAGAGTTTCCATCTAAAAAATTCATTTAAAAGCTTGGGTATCACATTTCTTGTTTAGAACAAACTAGAAACCCAATCCTAAACAGGGAACAAGGGGTTTAGGACTGAAGAAGAGTGTGAACCAGACAACAGGCAAACTTATCTACTCCTATTGCAAGAGAGAATAGTTATAGTGTTTTTTATATCAGCCGTTTAGAAGTAAAAATTATTTTACTTTGAACACTGAAGAATTAATCTGACAATAAATTTCATTAAGCATACTATAAGTCATTCAATTTTTTCAGCTCTACCTATCGTCCTTTTGGGAATGAGGATAACACCTAACGAATCGAACTATTCTCCATTTACTGCAGTAACAGGGAGTCATGCACAAGTTCCTCGATTATTAATCGACCCTACCAAGAGCGAGAACAGCGAAATAACAAACTTGCATGTTAAAATTTTAACCGACGAAATGCAAAAATTTGACATGGACAAATTATCCAGAGGACACCTGCATTCAATACCTAATTCCTACATTCCAAAAGACTTACAAACATGTAAATGTATCTGGCTAAGAACTGACAGGGTAAGAAAACCGTTGGAAGCTCCGTACACAGGTCCATTCTAGGTATTAAGTTTGCCCTCTGAGATCCAGAAAGCAAATGACCAAAACTGGTCTTGCGCACCCGGCTCCAAGCATATGTTCCGGCAGAAAACCAAAATTAATAAATATCAAATTCCTTTTTGCAAGCCTACGTGAATGTTATTTATCATCCAATGGGAAGCCCAGAATTAAATATGGGTGTGAATTACAAATGACCTGTTGGGATCCACAAAGACAAAATAAAAAGCCGACACAGAAAGCATTGCCAGTTGAGAAAGTATGAGTATAATTAGCACATTCCTTGACCTCGTCAAGTGATCCACTATGCTCGCCTCCTTCTCTCTCTCATCTTCTTCTTTGCTGTCCCCTGAGCTACTTACCCAACCAACAGAGCGGAGACAACAAAGACATTTCTAACTGACAAATGCTCCTACATACATACGCACAAACTCTTTTCGGCATTTACTGCTATAAACATTTTAACGTTCTTTGAACCCATCCTAAAGACATTACTTTATTTGTAAAAAAAACTTAATTGATATCTGTGTATATATAGATGTTGTTTCTATACTCAATTTGATTCTCTTGTTTATAACCCCCTTATAGTGGGTTATCTACTAATGAGGCCATATTCAGTTAATCTGCTTCAACACACAACTACATTTCACTAGAACGGATAACACACTATAAACTCTATACTTGAAAAAGTTAAAATTGTAGTGATCAAAAAAGTATCCTCTTGGGAGTCTGTCCCACAGAGCAGTAGCTCTTAGAAAAAAGCTGCCCATATGAAACTTCCTTCTTGAACAGGTTAAGAGGCTCATCCTTTGTTCCCTGTTTAGGATGTGGTTTCTGGCTTTCTCTTTTCCAATCATCTCACTTTGTTTTGTTTTTTTTTAATTAGAGTAGATAGATCTATCTATCACCTTGTTCACACTCCACCACGTCTATTGAACAGGTTAAGAGGCTCATCCTTTGTTCCCTGTTTAGGATGTGGTTTCAGGCTTTCTATTTTCCAATCTTCTCACGTAGCCCCCTGCACATCTGTGGCGTTACCGCCTTGCTTGGAGTGATACGATTAAAAAAAAAAAAAAAATAATGGAATACAAAGAGAATGAGGATAGTTTACCTCTGTGGACATGGCAGAGTAGGTCTTAGCTGTGAAGGTCTGAACTGGTAGAACTAGGGAATGTATTTCATCAGAATATTTTCCATGAAAAAAGCAATAGAGTAATGATAGTTTTGTGACAATACGTATGTGGGAAAAGAGATACAGAGAGGATAATTCATTACCTAAATGTATAAATGCTTACAAGTTTTTAAAAGTAGCTACTATTTTTTTTTTTTATTATTCTCCACAAGTAAATAGCTTCATACTTTCATTTTATTTTTATTTTTTTTTCTCAAAAAAAAAAAAATTTAGGACGATTTCATCTACGGTTCGCCTCTTTATGCAAACTGGCTTTGTCTGTCGCCAATCGGAAGCAAGTGCAAGACTTTGTACGGAGCCTAAACTTTATAAATTTTGTTACTAATGTCCAAAAGCGCTCATTGAGGGTGGACCGGAGACTGATCATTTCTGGTCAGGTCAGTGTGGTGAGGGGGGTATGATGTTGAGAGACCCAAAACCCCCTAGTGATCCACGTAACGGCATCACTGACGACACCCTCTAGCGCCCCCACTACAGTGCGTATGTTTGAAATGTAGATTTTAATTTTAATTGTTTTTTTTACAAATAACAGCTTATCTTTACTGGGTCATGATTCTTCATCATGACTTTTCATAAAGATAATATCAAATGAGAAGCTCACAAATGTAGATCTTTAAAAGCAATGATTATAAAATAGAAACAAAAATAGCTTTGATAAGTGGAAACATAAATTTTGTACCTTGATGTTAGTGATAACACCAACCAACTGGATATATGAATTCATTTCATTATAAATGGAGATTAGACAAAACTAAGTTCAGACTTGGTTAAATTGACACTATCACACATATGGATATACCGCACCTCACATTGGTAAGTTATTCCAGGAAAAATGACTTAAGTTGAATTTACTTGTTATTAGGCTAAATCACAAATAACTATTCCCAGTTCTGTCAATCAGTCAGTCAGTTAAATGCCGTACATGATACATGCTTGGGCGATCATGTCTTGAAAGAGACATGACTGACTGGGCAGAACATTATCCCGTAGTAGGTTGCCATTGCTTTCTGCGGTAGACTGGTTGGCCAGCTAAGGCTATAGAACCCAATCTGTCCTGTTATTTAACCCATAACTGGAAGGAATAGACAGATTAATACCTTTCCCAAGGGTATTTGTGCGTAAGTGAATGCAACGAATTCAACTGGAATTCAAATTCGGCTCCTGGAGTTGCTGTTCTGAGCAGATATCCACTGCACTACAATGCACATTTTATTTATAAATGTATTTTTGATAATACATGGTCAATAAGAATCTATTTTAAGCTTACAAACAAATAAATTTTGGTTTTTAATACAGAAAAAAAGTAATCTAAATTTACGAATACATGTATGTACATACTTGTAAATGTATTTTAGATGTTTACAAGTTGGCAATCTTTACTGTACATTGCAAACTCTTCATTTGTAAAAGTGGTTTGCTCTATGACATTATAATATAAAATGATTTTGAAAAGTTAAATAACAAATACAGTTACTAAATTGTTTTGTGATAGTAGAAAATAAACTAATTTATGTTGTATTTACCAATATTTGTATTCAACATAGATGTAGATGACTGTGGATCATCACCATCAACAGCTGATCCTGGTTGTTGTTGTTGTTGAAGACACTTTTTTTTTTTTAATCATATCACCCCAAGCAAGGCGATAATGCCACTGATGCGCAGGGGGCTATGTAAGGGTAAAAAGAATGGAAAAGAGAAAGCCGGAAACTACATCCTAAACAGGGAACAAGGGATGAGCCTCTTCACCTGTTCAATAGACATGGGTGGAGTGTAAACCGGACGATAGTTTAGTCTATCTACTCCAATTGAAAAAAAAAGAAAAAAAGAAAAGAGTGAAAAGATTGGAAAAGAGAAAACCGGAAACTGCATCCTAAACAGGAAACAAGGTATGAGCCTCTTCACCTGTTCAATAGATGTGGGTGGAGTGTGAACCGGGCGATAGTTTAGTCTATCTACTCCAATTGAAAAAAAAGAAAAAAAAGAAAAGAGTGAAAAAATTGGAAAAGAGAAAACCGGAAACCGCATCCTAAACAGGAAACAAGGGATGAGCCTCTTCACCTGTTCAATAGACGTGGGTGGAGTGTGAACCGGGCGATAATAAGAAACTGGTCAAGAGTTCCTTGAACTGTGTTCTCCTTTTCTTCAAAGATTACAGGATCAAGGATTACATTTATTTTTCTATGTATTCTTTTTCTTGACAAACAACATATAATCAAGAGTGACTTAAACAAAACAACGTAACCAAAGGTATACCTGTATAGGTTTTAATCTAATGACAAATGATGATAGGAATGGTAACTTTGTAGCTTTAATTCAATATAAAAAAAGGAATAAAATGGGGATAATTGAAAGAAAAAATAAAGAAAACCAAAACTATGGTAGTTGGTACTACAAAAATAGAAACAAAATATAGACAAGAAAAAAATGTAAAAGAAAAGAGAATACAAAATGTTAACTGGTTATCACTCTTCACTCATCAGATTTCAATCAAATAAAAAAAATGCATAATAATCAGAAGGTCACAAAACTGATGTATATTGCTCAAAATCAATTTTCTTTGGCAGCACCATGATTCTACTCATAAAATTACGTAAGAACCAGCAGTAAACATAAAGTTTAAAAATGCCCTGAATGCATAATATTCTTGGTGTAAAAGTCTGATATATATGATTCAAAAACAATTTTATTAGGCACCATATGATTCTACTCACCAAATGACAAGAATCAGCAGTAAACACACAAAGTGTAAAAATGTATTAAATGAGTAATATTCAGGTGATTAAAAGACTGATATATATGTCTCAAAAAAAATTTTCTTTGACACCATATGATCCTACACATGAAAATTCACAAAATACGTTATATTCAGATTTTCAAAAACTAATATATATGTCTCAAAAAGATTTTATTTGACAGCATATGATTTTATGCATCAAATTACATAAGAATCAGCTGTAAACACACAAAGAGTAAAAATGCCCTAAATGCGTAATATTCAGAGATAAAAAATCTGGTATATATGTCTCGAAATAAATTTTATTTGGCACCATATAATTCTTTTCATCAAATTACATAAGAATCAGCTATAAACACACAAAGTGTAAAAATGCACTATATGCGTAATATTCAGGTGCTTTCAAGGCTGATATATATGTCTCAAAATTAATTTTATTTTACATTATGTGATTCTACTCACCAAATTCTATAAGAATCAGCTGTAAACACACAGTCAAAAAATGTACTAAATGAGTAATATTCAGGAGGGCAAAAGTTTGATATATATGTATCGAAATAAATTTTATTTGACACCATGTGTTTATACTCGTCAAATTGCATAAGAACCAGCAGTAAACACACAATTTCTAAAAATGCATCAAATAATTTTATTGGGTCAAAAGACTGATATATATGTTTCGAAATCAATTTCCTTTGATAACATATGAAATATATGAAATTTACAGTAAACACAGAATGTGTAAAAATGCACTTAACGCAAAATATTCTGCCGGACAAAATACTGCTATATATGTTGCTCAAAATCAATTTCATTTGACATCATATGATTCTACACATCAAATTACATAGAAATCAGAATTAAACACAAACACATTGATATATATTGCTCAAAATCAATTTTATTTTACACCATATGATTCTACTCACTAAATTCTATAAGAATTGGCTGTAAACACATAAAGTAAAAAAAATGCACTAAATGTAAAATATTCAGGTGGTCAAAAGTCTGATATATTGCTCAAAATCAATTTTATTTGACAGCATATGATTCTTTTTTTTTTTTAATCATGTCACCCCAAGCAAGGCATTCTACTGCCACTATATTGCAGGGGGTTACACAGGGCGATAGACGAGTTAGGATGTACATGGGGGAGAGTTGGAGAGAATAGGAGGATTAGTGTGTTAGGAGGTGTCTTTTGACCTTACATTTGAACTCCTGGGGGTTATAGCCATCAGGGAAGCAAGCATGCAGAAGGGAATTCCACAGGCGTGAAGTGCGAGAAAAGAAGCTGTTGGAGTAGTAAACATACAAAGTGCAAAAATGCAAAAATGCAATAAATGCAATAAATGCATAATAATCAGGTCGTCAAAATACCTATATATATATATGTATTGGAACAAGTTTTATATGACACAATATGATTCTACTCATCAAATTACATAAGAATCAGCAGTAAACACACAAAGTGTAAAAATGCACTAAATGGGTAAAATTCAGGAGTCAAAAGTCTGATATATATTACTCAAAATAAATTTTATATCATACATCATATAATTCTACTCAACCAATTACAATTCTAACAGTTTGTTTTCTTGCACTTCTCACTGCAGAAGTTGATGTTATCTTCAGGATATAAACAAACTTGGGCTCTACATAACTCCACTCAGTTATCTGGCGAAAGCTGAATATTGATAATAAATTACTTTTTTCTCATGAATAAATTGCATAATCATAACATCAGATATACCACATAATTTTGTAAATTTAAAATCTCACTTCTTCATTTTTCATAACATAGATAATTTTCTAAATGTTTATTCTTCTAATTTTTTTATTTTGAAAATGTAACTTTATTTATTTTAGGATTTTATTTTACTCAATGAAACTAGATCATAAGTGAAATCGAGTTTGTTTTTTTGAAGATATTCTTTTCAAAAGTATGATACATGCACAAGTACATTGATAAAATCATAACCTATTGATGTAAAAAACACTTACTTTTTAAAATAATATTCTTTCTGGTAAATGCCCTCAATTTGATGTTGAATATTAATGACATCGATTGATATTATACACAGAAAACTTCATATCAAAATTCAGCAAATAACTGCATCAAGATATGGACTTATTGATTCACTTTTATATAAGGTGGTTGAGAATTCAGTGGAATAGAAAATATTAAAAATAATTTTAAATTCTATTTGACATGGACTAGCATCATTTTTTTTTTTTTTAATAATCATATCGCCCCAAGCAAGGCATTTAACTGCCACTGTTTTGCAGAGGGTTACATAGGAGGAAAGTTATGAGAAAGAGTGACAAGTTATAGGGATGAGAATACTGATGAGAATGGAGTGGACAGAGAAAGGAGCATGAGAGAGAGGATGCAGGTTAGTGAGATAGGAGATGACTATTGACGTTACATTTAAATTCTTGGAGATTGTAGCTGTTTGGAAAGCAAGTAAATGGAAGGGAAATTTACTTGAAATTTTTTTTCTGATGATGCCAATCCATCAATGAAGCATACTAAAGTAAATCTTTTGGTTGAATATTATATACTACAGGTGATGGAATTTTTTAATTAGAGACTCCTTAGTGGTAGTTATTTCTGAAGATGTTTTCAATACCTTGAGGCATTATATCTTAATATGTATTATTATGTAAGATGTTTAAATGTGAAAAAAAAAATACTTACTGTCTTATAACACTGAAAAAAAAAAATAGTTTCCATTAACTTCAAACACTTTTCTGCTATTTCATTAATTTTGTCACATAAATTAAGATTTTCACTTTTGCACTAGAATTAAAACTAATAAAATTAATCAGGCGAAAAATTTGGGTCAGTTGTTAAAATTACAATTGAAAAGGGATTAATTTTTTATATAACTAGTTTACTCATTATTTAATAAAAAATAATAAATAAATATATCATTTCCAATTATTATTGTCATATTCTACTTTTTCCGGAACTTTTTTCACCAGATTTTGAAAATATTTTAGAACAGTCTACCTCACTATCTTTGCACTGGTAAACATCAATGTAAGGAAGACAACTCTAGTCTAGCAAGAAGTTGAAGACATAACCCATACGTAACAAATACAAAAAAACAAAAAAACACTTGGTATATTATATTGTAAAACAAAATTCATCTTTAGGAATTCAACTGCATCAAATATCTATTAATTTCCAATATTTTATCTCATCATATGTCAAGAATATAAAATATCGTTCCTCATTCAGCTAACTGTAATCTAATTCCTTCAGTAATATGCCATTGGTTTCATATTTCCTAATTTCAAATATTTCATATCACTGTGCCAACCTGTAATACATTGTTTGGTTGTGCAATATATGTTCCCTTGTTGATGTACCCTTGCAAACAGTAGCAAATGATACCTGCCTATTTTCCAGTATTTATTCATATCATTTGTTTTTAATTAAACCCAGTTATGACTCAGTGAATAAAAGAATTATATTTCATGTTGGGAAGTGAAAATACTGTGTATTAACAATTAAGGATAAGGTTGAACTTTTAAAAAAAATAAACAAACATTAGTGTATCAGTGATAAGCTTGTATAAATGCTAGAACACTGGCTCTTCCACAGCGTATTATATAAAGAAACAGAAAAAAATGATTATTTTTGGTTGATAGTAAATTAGAGAAATCCTTGTGCATGAGAAAAACAATGAAAGACAGAAGTTTGAAACAATATAAAGAACTTATAAAATGGTTTAAGCTTCGTATAAATTAAGGTGTTCAACTTGTGGGTTTACTCACTTGTCTGCTGATGAACTTCTGCTAACAACCACGAGATGGTGTAGTCAAAAGCAGTACATAAGAAAAGAGCATCAAAAGTTTTCTCTTTTTTATTCTAAAATTAATTGGATTAATGAAAGTAAACTTGTATTGATTCTTTACTCATTCGTTTAGAGAAATCCAGAAATATAAACTTGTGTAGAATATACTAATAATAATATATGAAATTATTCTCTTCAATATTCCTGAAGAACAAAGCCTATTCGGCATATACTTAATATTTTTCAAATAATTTTCTCCACACCACAATAATTGTGTTCCATGTTTATTGGAGTTCTAGAAAAATTCTCAGCATCCTGTTTATTTCAACTAGTATATGTATTTTCTAAATTTATAAATTTCTACCAGCTGACTATCAGTTAAGAGCCATATGTGATAGAGATTTGCAATGAAAAAGAGACATGACTGATTGGGCAGATTTTTTTTTTTTTTTTTTTTAATCACATCACCCCCAAGCAAGGCAGCAAGGCAACTGGCGTGCAGGGGGCTATGTAAGAGTGAATAGATTGGAAAAGAGAAAACTGGAAACCACATCCTAAACAGGGAACAAGGGATGAGCCTCTACACCTGTTCAATAGACATGGGTGGAGTGTGAACCGGGCGATAGATAGATCTATCTACTCTAATTGAAAAAAAAAAAAACAGAGTGAGAAGATTTGAAAAGAGAAAGCTGGAAACCACATCCTAAACAGGGAACAAGAGATGAGCCTCTACACCTGTTCAATAGATGTGGGTGGAGTGTAAACCGGGCGATAGTTCAGTCTATCTACTCCAATTAGTTCAGTCTATCTACTCCAATTTTCCCATAGTAAGTTGCCATTCTTTTTTACAGTAGACTGGTTGCTAACCAAGGCTACAGAAGTTTGATCTGTCCTGCTATTTAACTCATAGCTGGAGAGAGAAGAGACAGATTTCTATCTTTCTGAAGAGTATTTGCAAATAAGTGAATACAGCAAATTCAACTGAAATTTGAACTCGGTTCTCCAATTTCTCATTTCGATCCAATAACGACTGCATTACAAAGCACATCCAGCTGATTATACTAAACTGGAATAGTCGGTTAGATATAGTACAACTTGAATTTAGTCAAAAAAAAGTATAATGTCAATCCTATTACTTTCTTACCTATACTTTTTTTTATAATCATTTCACTGCAATCAAGGCAGGAATGCCACTAGCATGCAGGAGGTTACAGGGAGTAAAAGTGAGAGAAAAGAATGAGTATAGGGTGGATTGAGAAAAGAAAAAATGAACAGGGTTCAAGAAGACAGAAAATGGCAATTGATCTTGAATTTAAATTTTTGAAGATTGTAGTTATCAGGAAAGCAAGTAAAAGAGAGTTCTACAGTTGGGAAGAGTGAGATGCCAATCTACGAACACACTTAAATTTTTGTAATCAGCTCACCTGGGAAATAAGACTTGTCAGTGCAGTCATTAGGAAAATATTTGTAGAAAAGACAAAGGGAAGCAACATCACATTGGTGAGAAAGTGACTGAAGTCGAGATGCTTGGTTATAATTGATTACATTTCAGGTTCTTCTCTGGATTTTATAAAGAATCTCGAGATGTATATCAGGAGCATCAGATTTGGCAGCAGTATTCAATGCAGATGAATGGAAGATTTGTAAATGTGTAAGATGGATTCTGACAAGAAAAATTTTCTGGCATGACACAGTGTAATATTATTCCTCAAATATGGGTGCATATTTTTCTGACATATTCTATTATCCCTGTAGACTTCTAATAAAATATCTTGGCTTCTGCTCCTTATTAAAAAAAAAAAAAGAAAAAAAAGAAAAGTTCCTTTTTTAACTTTGAGAGCTTTAAATTAAATCAGATATTTTGCAGTTTTATATTAAGTGAAATGCAGGAAATAATATTCTTTGATCTCGTTTACTTTTAGAATATTCAATAAAATGTTTTTTAAAATATATGAACATTTTCTCATCATTTTATTTTATTAATAACAAAATAAAACAAATTATGAAATTAAAAACAATTTCTGAAAATTATCACTGAAATCATTTTTCACAAAATCTAATTTTTTTCAGTTCTTTTCATTAACTATATTTTTACTTTATTTTTCCTACAATCAAATATAGAAATATGGCTTTCAGCTGATTTATAAGTAAATGGTTGGTTGGTTAGTTGTTTTGTTTTTATGGCATATCAACCTCGGCTAAATTTTGTTTATTTATTGCTAGTAATACCTTTTTCTTTCAATAATTTATTGTTGTTTTTATATAGGTTTTGTGTTGAGTAATACTTGTTTCTTTTATCAAGATTCATTGGGATTTGTTTTTAAGGGCGGGGTCCCCAAGTCCTACCCTTGTTATTTAACCCATAACTGGAGGTAAGGGATGGATTAATACCTTTCCCAATGGTACCAGTGCTTAAGTGAATGCAAGGTATTCAACTGGAATTCGAACTCGGCTCACCAATTTCTCTTTCCGAGCCGATATTCACTACACCACAACACACATCCGTCACTAAACACTTACAGCACCTGGTATTCCCAAGCAGTCACTCATCTAAGTACTGACCAGGCTCAATGTTACTTAACTTCGGTGATAAGTAAATCGATATGATTCACTAAAACAGTATTTTTTCCAGATTGATTCTATAAAGCATAAATAAAAATGTATAAAAATAACTCTGAATCAGTAGTCATTTTTTTCATAGGAAGATAGAGATGCCAGTTCAGAATTAGGTATAAGGCCATCTCATTTGAGGAAATTATCTGAAATGAAGCATTAAAAGAGAAATATTTTGAATGAATTTATTAAAATTTATGCATCAAGAAATGAAATCATCAAAGTTATAATAGGTTATATAAGAAGAGGTTACATTAAATTTATTAAAGGATTTATTATAAAAGGAATACATTAAAATATTTGTCTTAATTGCTTACCACCAAAATTGAATTGATAAAGATTGAAAATCATTGATTGAAACATTGTTATTAAAAATAATGGGAGGAGTAAAAGCATCTAAAGAAACTTTATCAATTTCTAAATGATAAGTATTTTTTGCCCAACAAACATTAGCTAATTTATAGTCAAGCAGATTTCCTTCATTATGATTTAAAACCCAAGACAATATAACAAAAAACTAAGTAAGATTGCAGTGGCTACAACATCTCTCTCTACATTGTGGTGCAGTGGATATCAACTCAGAACGAGAGATCAGGATGCCAAGTTCGAATTCCAGTTGAATTCCTTGCATTCACTTATGCACAAATACCCTTGGGAAACATGTTAATCTATCTATTCTCTCCAGTTATGGGTTAAATAATAGGACAGATTGGGTTCTGTAGCCTTGGCTGGCAACCAGTCTACCGCAAAAAGCAATGGCAACCTACTACAGAATAATCTTCTGCACAGTCAGTCATGTCTCTTTTGAGACATGATCACCCAAAGTGTGTATCACATATGGCACTTTACTGACTGACTATCATGCCAGGCTCATCATTTCTCATCATACCTTCACTGACATCTTTCAAGGTAAGAAAAACGTTTTCTCTGGGTTTATTTATATTATTTACATTTGGACTAATATCTTCATTCGTCTTTGTTGTTTCTTCAGGTGTCTGCTAATTTAGGGAATTTTGAACTGGATCCTTTGTTTAATCTATTGAGTAGATTATTTTTATTCCACTGTCTATGTCTTGTTTTTTTTTTCTTTTATACTGTTTAATTATTGCTTGTTCTGTTTCCACTGAACAATTTAACTTAAGGATTGAATTCACAAACTAATGCTTTGTCTAGGCTATTTTCCTGTGGGGCAATGCTTAGTCTGCAACCTGAGCCCTTAAACTTTTATTTGAAAAAAAAAGGAAGAAACTTTGTAACTTCAGTTGATGTTTGAAAGAATCTATCACTTACCTTGATTCTTTAAAAACAAGAATACCTTTGCTTGTCCCTCAACAAAAATCTATTGTGTTTAGTGCCTGGTTTAAATACAGAGAACTTTCACCACAAACTCTTTTCTAATATTTGTTCTGTGTTAAAAAAGGAAGGATTCTTCAACTAACATTGCATATATTTGTTTAATTCCTAAAAGACTGATACACTTTCTCTTTTAGTTAACTTATTTCATATACTTTACTATTCCTTTTCTTTTCATTTCAGTTTTATTATGCCTCAAACAAATGATGACATTATTCATTCTTACACACTCTTTGAAAACATTTCTAAGCAAAGCTGGAAAAATATCTATCCTCACTGGATAACAAAATTTATTTAGTTCATCCATAGATTAATCCTTGCTTGCTTTTTGACATTAAAACATCTAAAATATTGTTAAAACACAAAAACTATGACAGCTCATCATACATTTGTTGGAGGGTAAATAAAAAATCTTTATACCAAAACAATAATTATCTTTTTTGTTTTCTTACTTATTTAGCTTGGCCATTACAGTTTATCTATATTACATGTTGCTAACATTGGACATTATTCATTATAAATATTTATGATAGACATTACATTTTATCTACAGGCGGCTGAGAGATTTTACAACTGAAACTTAGTAAAAAAAAAAAAATCTTGTTATTACATATAGATTATTCATCATACCTTATAGTCAGAAGATTCAAGGTATAGACACAGTAAGTTTGAGTTTTGTTTAATGGCATATCAACCTCTGCAGGATATTTAATGCCAAAAAGATAATTTTAGGGCATTTTTTTAAATATTTGATTATAGTTATAAGGTTGATTTAGTCAGATTTTAATGAAAAAGGTTTTTTTTTGTCTTCTGGTTTTGTATTTTTGAAAAAGTCCTTCAAGTTGCTTGTTTGATATTTTTTACCTTCAAAAATTTATTGTTTATTATATTTTTCTGACAAAAATGTATTGTTGGTGACATTTTTTTCTTTCAGAAATGTATTGTTGGCAATATTTTTTTTCTTTCAAAACTGTATTGCTGGTAAATTTTCCTTTTTTTCAAAAAGGTATTCCAGTTGGAGGTTAACTATTTGCTCATAGCTGGGTCCTTAACAGTTGCTACCACCCCAGGTTAGGGTGGACCTGAGAACAACAACAACTAAGAGGTGGTTCCATGCTCCTCATGATCTTTCACTCAGAAGCCTTGCTGCTGGAAGCATGTTAATGTCATACCTAGGACTACAGACATTGAAGTTTGTAATGAACCAAATACAAATATACAGAGTGCAATTGGTAAATTGTTGCCATTTTATACCTTAAATTTCATACATGTGCATTGTTTGTTTTTAATTTTGTTGACTGTGCAGTATAGTAGGGTCAGTTGGGCACCATCTGTGATAAAAGAGAATCATGATACAATTTACACCACCAGAAATTTGGAAACAGCATGCTGTACTGCTTAGCATGTTTTTTCCAGAAGCTCTATTACAAACAGAGTATTTGGGTGTCAATCTGAGGACAGTCCAAAAGAATTGGAAAGACTTGGATGATATATCCAGCCAACATCATGGTGTTTGAAGTGATCACTAAGCTATGCCCTCATTCATCTTCCCATAGGGTCTCAGACTCAACACAAGGCCATTGGCACATGGGTGATATACTGTGGTTGAAATGTGCTTCGCCCCAAGAAGAATAAAAAATTCCTTAAATAACATAGACTGAAATTGAGGACCGCGGTCTGTCGTTATTACTGATGGGCATCCATAGACAGAAATCCAGTCTTTCAATATCGCCTTAGCGACAGACTCGGCAGTTGTTAATTGAAGTGGAATGGCAACAGGCCACCGTGTAAATCTATCAATGATAGTAAGGATGTACTGGTATACGTGTACTTCGGGTAACGGACCCACTAAATCAACATGAATATGAGAAAAACGACCATCAGGTGTAGTGAAATTCCCTGGTGGGGATTTAGTATGCCAATGTATTTTTGTACGCTGGCAAACAAGGCAACACTGAGGCCAATGCTTGATATCAACATTCATGCTTGGCCAGACAACACGTTCACAAATAAGTTTGGTCGTCATTTTTCGTCCAGGGTGAGACATAGAATGAAAATGGTTGAAAATTTGTCTACTCATTCCAACAGGAACTAGGGGTCTGGGATAAGAAGTGCTGTCATCATATGCAATTGACTTGTCATTGAGGGGTACGGAACGGGAATTATTAACGACAAATCTTTCACTGAATCCAACAAATTTGTCTCCCTTTGCTATATTTTCAAGATCTAGTTTTTCTTTAACAGTGTTAAGTAATGATGCTCTTGAAAGGGTGTCGGCGACAGTGTTGTCATTTCCTTTAGCATACCGAATGTCGGTTGTAAATTGTGAGATGAAGTCTAGGTGCCTGTAGTCACTGGGATTATACTTGTTTGTTTTTGCATGAAGAGCAAAAATTAAAGGCTTATGGTCAGTAAAAACTGTAAAGTCTCGGCCTTCTAAAATGTGTTGAAAATGTTTTATTGAAATGCAAATTGCTAATAACTCCCGCGAGAAGGTACTGTATTATTTTTGTGTTTCAGTTTGACAGAGAAAAAGGAATTAGGTGTAGTCTCTTTCTCCATGTGCTGGTGTAAAACAGCTCTTATTGCTTCTGATTAGACATCGGTAGTTAGTGAAAGCTGTGCTGAATCGTCATCACACAAATAATTAAGTTTGGTGTAATTTGTTAGAGCATTTTTTGATTCGGTAAAGGCAGCAAGAGCTTTGTCCGACAGAGTTATCTTCGTGTTTCATTTACCCTGGCTGCGAAGTAGGTTGGACAGAGGTGCCAGGATATGGTAACAGTTAGGAATAAACTGATGATAGTAATTTATCAATCCTAAAAAACATCAAAGTTGTCAAAGCGTTGTTGGTTGTGGAAACTCTTGGATGGCTTTGACTTTATCTGGGATAGGTGTGATGCTGGTGCCATCAATTTCATGATCAAGGAAATTCAGTTTAGGCACGGCAAACACACATTTATCTGGGTTGATTTTCAACCTGAAATGCTCTAAATGCTCAAAAAATTGTATGATGTGAAGCACATGTCCGTCCATGTTGGCGCTTGCTACTAGTAAACCATCAATATATGCAAATGAGTGAGACAAACCACACAGTGCTTCGTCTATTAAGTGTTGGAATGATTGTGCCGCATTTCAAAGTCCAAAAAGCATTCGGAGAAATTCATATAAACCGAAAAGGAGTTTTGATGGCAGTTTTATGTATGTTTTCTGCAGCCACTGGGATTTGGTGAAAAGCTTTTCTTAAGTTGATCTTAGTGAAAATCTTTGCTCCCTGTAACAAGATGATGAAATCTGCTAAGTTTGGCACAGGGTATTTGTCAGGAATTGTCTGTGCATTCAAACGTCTATTATCTCCACAGGGTCTCCACGCCCCCTCCTGTGATTTGGGTACCATGTGGAGTGGAGATGTGAAAGGGCTTGAAGAAGAGTGAATTATGCCCAGAACCAACATGTACTGAAACTCAGCACGTGCTATTTTATATTTTTCAGGCCTGAGTCTGCGTGGCAGTGAAGAAACTGGCAGGTCGGATATTTGTATTTTATGTACTGTTTTATGTTTTACTATTTCAGTGTATGTGAAGGGTTGAGAAAGTATTGGAAATTTATCCAGTACATTTTGGAGTGGATTATTTTCCGGCAAGGCAACACATATTTTAGTAGATGTTAGTGTAGAGGTAATGCCTGAGTATGTAAGGTCAGTCGTCTGGTCTATTAGCGTGTGATTAGCCATGTTTACAGCTAGCTTGTAATGTGCTAGTAAGTCCGCGCTGAGTATTGGGAATTTTACATCCGCCACAGTAAAAAAACCATTGAAAAGCACTTTTTAATCCAATGTCGAGGGTCAATGAGACCTGGCCATAAGTCTGGATTTGAGAGCTGTTAGCTGCACGTAAGGTATATGATGATTCTTTCATGGAAAAATCTGATCTGGGTGGTATCACTCTCACTTGAGCACCAGTATCGACTAAAAACAATTCATCTGTATTACGATCACGAACATAAAAAAGACAGTTTGTTCTATCTTTTCCAACAGCAAATTCCACCTTTATTCACTGCTGGATGTGGCATTTCCCTGTTGTTTAGATTTGAATGCCGTCTGGGACTGAAAGTTACATGGCTTAACACAGCATCTAGCCAACTGTCCAAAACTGCAGTGGTACCAACAAATAGTAGTCGGTCTCTCTCGTGACTTACTTCGAAAACGTCGGTGATACTTGTATGAGTTGTAGGCTGCAGGCAAATGCTCTCTGCTCAGATGATCAAACTGAATCGACATCTTGTTGATTTGTTGCTGCAACTTGTCGATCAAGCTGTCGATGGGGGGGCCGTGTGGTTCGGGGTTATGCATGTTGTTGATGACTTTTGCTTCCAAAATTTTATTGGCTGTCTCAGCCATTTTCATCAAATCTAATGTGTCAGGAAGAGTCGCTAGGATTTGGGCGGTATGGGTGGGCAGTTTGTCCATCCAAAGTTTGTGGAGCAGTGACTCTGACATTTTATTTTTTTCAAGCAGACTCTTCATTTTACGCAAAAGTTGCGTAGGCTTATTCTTGCTGAGTTGAAGGGTGTTGAAGAGGTCGTTTATCTGGCATTCCTCTGATTTGCCCGTCCGATAAATTATGGCATTCCTCAATGTGTCAAAATGTTGTCCAGTTTAGTCTGATACTTCAGACGCAATTTCTGGCGGCAGTTTCTCCACAACGTAAGCAAAGCGGGCTGTCTGAGAATTAATTCTTTTTGCCTGGAAAATGGCATTTAATTGCGAGAACCAGACATGCACATTTATATGGTTAAAAACTGGCAGGTTAAGTAACACAGTGGCTTCATTGCATTTTTGATCGGTCATTTTGGGTATTTATAAAACACACATGGTCGCCAAATAAATGGAAAAAATTTTTTTCCTAACAGGCTGGAAAATTGAATGTTGATTTTTAAAGTGTTAGTTATTGGTACAAAATTGGGTGTTTTTTTAGTATTTTTTTTAAAATCCCGCCGGGGTCACCAAATTGTAGACGATTTTTAGTCCATTACAATTTATATTATGATTCGTCCAACATACGATTAAAGAAAAATAAAGGCAACAACTCCAATTTCTAACTAATATAAATAAAGTATATTCAATAAACAAACAAAACATGTAATAGTAGTATACATAGAGTAGGAAGAAAGAGTTGTTTCCCTTTAACTGTTTGTTGACCAAAATAAATTAAATGAAGAAAGTTTTTTCTTGTGCTGAAAAGGTTTGTTATAATTGTTAGAAGGATTTTCATGTGAGAACAAATAACATGAAAAATACAATTATTTTGAATGTAATTGTAAGTGATACAAATTTTGGTCAAGAGTTCAAAGTTCAAAAGTTCTTGGTGAAAATGTTCAGACAGAAGACAAAGTTCTGTGTCTGTGTGTGCATTAGGTAAAGTATGACTAGAAAGAGACTTATGTCGAGTCCTTTAGCCAGCCTGTTGCCGCTTATAAGAGAGGAGAGTGGATCAAACAGCAAGCGCAGGAAAAACTTTGTTTACATAAAAAAAATATGTGATTGGCTAAAAATTAACCAATCACCACACACATATGAAAAAGCTGCTTCAGAGCCAAAAGATTCAAAGGCGACTATGATTGCTAAATTGTCCTATACAAGAACAGTAGTGATTTATTACCCAATTGCAGATGAGTAAATGACATGGACCGAATATGGGTAAGAAAAACATAGCAACCGCTATAAGTTTTTCATTCTATAAAGAGCTTTTATACTCAAACCTTTCCATAGCTGATCTGATTGTGAATATTGTTAATACTCAATTAATCACATGTACTGAATGTAGTTTAAAATCTAAAAGTCAATAAATGTTCTTTTTTATGGATGAAAAATTTGAAATTTTTAACTCATAATGAACAAGTTTTAACTTGAACAATACTTTTAATTGAATAAGTGATTTTAGATAAGATAATAAAAATCAGTTTATTTTCCTTAACTTTATTTAAATACTAAATGTAAGAAGCTTATATATATATATATATATATATATATATATATATATATATATATATATATATAAGCCTGTTTTGCTGTAGCACAGCTCATCAGTGTGGCTAGAAGTCAACTTGCTTCTGCCCAGGATCAAAACTCGACTGATTTGGTGTCAGTTGGAATCGATAACCATTAAACCATTGGCACATGGAATCAAAGAAGGGAAATTTTACCCTGTTATATATAAGTGGTGTATACACATGCCAGTTACTGAAAGAACTCAGTTCATATAGAAAAATAAAAACAGTATAATTATACAACAATCCTTTGTTTAAACATGTTTATTCGAAAAATAGACAAGGAATGTGTTGAGTCATTCGGTGAGTTTCTCCTGATGTTGAATAAGTTATTTTATATCAAATTAGAACATAGACAATAAACCAGTTTTAAAAAGCACAACAAAAATTAATATCTGTTATTTTATTTTATTGTAACCAGATGCACTCCAATTTGTAAAAGATAAAAAAAGCAATACAAAATATGATTTGTAGATATATAAATCCTGCAGATTGTAAAACTCACCAAACAATCATCTTAGACTATAAAAAAATAAAAAACTCTCAACATTGCCATTACTAACAAGAAAATTTTACACAAAAATTCTTTGCAAAAGATTAATGTTATATACAGATTCTCATGTTCTTTAAAATATATATATATATATATATATATATTACGGAAATGAATTTTTAAAAACAGAATATCTACTTAAATATGAGTATCAATCAAAAATAATGTTCAAAGAAATCATATATATATATATATATATATATATATATATATATAGTCATCTGCCAACAGATCTGTTTCGCTGTATCACAGCTCATCAGTACAGCTAGACATCTGATTGCTTCTAGCCAGGATTGAAACCCGACCAATTTGATGTCAGTCAGCAATTCTACCTCTGAGTTATGGGTGCTCGGTAGAGGATGGCTTATTTACTTTAGCATGTTATATACAATGTAAACACATGTCAATAGCTGAGAATGTTATATATATATATATATATATATATATATGCGTGTGTGTGTGTGTGTGTGTGTGTGTGTGTGTGTGTGTGTGCAGGTTTCATTAAAAATGACAGACAGGGTGTGATGGTTAAGTTTTTTTATGTAGTTTTTCATATGATCTTATGATATTTTTCTTTTGGGGAGACAAATTAAATAAAAATTGTCCAAATGTTTTGTTTATCCAAGCACTTTCAGCTCTACTTTTAGAAGAAAAGAAAGAATGTTATTTTACATTAAACATTACATGTAAAATAACATTCATCCTTAAAAATGGCTAAAAGAAGAAATATAAGATTTTTGGTTGGTTGTTTTGTTTTTATGGCATATCAACCTCAGCGAGTCATTTATTGCCAACTAAATTTTATTTATTTATTGCTGGTAATACGTTTTTCTTTCAACCATTTATTGTTGTTTTTATATAAGTTTTGTGTCTAGTAATACTTTTTTCTTTTTGAGTATCAAGATTCATTGGGATTTGTTTTTTTAAGGGCAGGGTCCCCAAGTCCTACCCTTGTTATTTAACCCATAACTGGAGGAAAGGGACAGATAAATACCTTTCCTAAGGGTACCAGTGCTTAAGTGAATGCTGGGTATTCAACTTGAATTTGGACTCGGCTCACTGATTTTTCTTTTCAAGCCAATATCCACTGCACCACAACGCACATCCGTCACTAAACGCTTACAGCACCTGATATTCCCAAGCAGTCACCCATCTAAGTACTGACCAGAAACAGAAGGAACTATTACAATAGAACTCACAGTTGTATCTAGCTACTTCAACAGTAAAATGATGAGACCTAGCTGCCAATCTGACGCTGCTTTTAAACTCATGCAGTTGAAGTACAAGGAGTAAAGCTCATCAAGACCATGACAAATAACATTGCAGATTTTTCTTTGTATTTTATTAAGAATCTCTAAATACATAGCAGAACCACCAGACCAGATATGGCAGTAATATTCAGTGCATGGTAGAATGATTGATTTACGTGGAAGATGTATTCTGGAGAGAAAAGCTATTTTGCATGACACAGTGACCAAGATTTCCTAGTAGCTGATATAGCAATTGATTCAATAGAATCATTTCACTTTATGTCAGTAGAAAACATTAGCCCAAGAAGGCACAATGAGTCACTCTTCTGGACGTTAATATCAACCATGCTGACGGAAGGCGAAAAAAGATCCTCTAAGCAGATAAAAGGAAAAGTGCAGTTTCTTTTTGTGTTAAAATTAACAAGCCATTTGCCACTCTAGTTAACAACAGATTGATGCTCATTTTTGAGATCAGCTAAGAATTTAACCTTACTGAACAAATCAGACTTGCCATTAAGACGGGAGTAAATAGTTGGGTCATCAGCATAGATATTGAATCAAGAAGTGAAAAGGTTATTGATGAAAATTAGGAACAAAGTAGGTCCAATTATAGAGCCATAAGTCCACTCCCATTAATATAAAAAGATCTAGAAGAAACAACTTCATTTTGAAATTTGATAAAGAGAGATTCAATTAAATCAAAACTTCATTCAGAAATAACGTAACCTTTCATCTCATGAGCAAGGTCAGCATGCCAAAAACTGTCAAATGCCTTTGAGATATCTAAAACCACAGCCAGAGTTTTAAAAGCTTGACAGACTCTTTAAAAAATAACCATTAATATATCAGCAGTTGACCTACAGAAGAAAAAACATATTGTTTGTCTGAATGAAGATCCTGTATGGTTAGATGCTTAACTAATTCAAAATTAATTAGAGCCTCTACAACTTTTCCAAAAGTTGATAAAAAGTATTCTGCTTTATAAGTAAAAAATAAGACTTATCGATAGAGTAAAGAGATGAGGGATACAGGACTTACCCATATTTTATTTAAAATACTATTACAGAATCCCCAGTATTCATGAGAACAAAGCCTGTTAGAAGATGTGGTGATACCGACCGAACAAAAGTGATAGACCAAATGTTTGCGTCCTCACGACAAAAAAGCAAATGACCAAAAGTCGTTGTTGCACATCTGGGTTTGCGCAGATGTTCCAGTTGAAAAATAAAAATTAATCAAATGTTAAATTTCCATTTCGCGAGCTTACGCAAATTTTATTTATCAGCCAATGGGAAGCCCAGAATCAAATACAAGTGTGAAATTCCAAACGAGCTGCTGTGATCCAAAAAGCAGATATAAAAAGCAGATACAGACAGACCCCAGCAGACAGACCAATGGTGACAGACGAGTGTAATTAATATCTCCCTTGACCAAGTCAAGTGGCTACTATGTTCGTCCATTCACTCCTTCCTTCTTCCCTGTCTCAAAACTACTTACTGACCTAAGGAGCAACTACAGCAAAGACATTCCTCATTTACAAGCTCCCCAAATTCCTAAGCCTTAAATCTCTTTTAGCTTATTATTTGCCATGAACATTTAAACCTCTGTTGGACCTATATTCAAGTTATTACTTTAATTGTAAAAACATTAATTGATATGTGTATATATAATGTTAATTTTCAACTCAATTTGCTTTTCTTGATTTTATAATCATTTTATGACTTATAGTGGGCTATCTACCACAAGGCCAAATTCTGTTAACCTGCAACAGTATACAACTACCCTTCACTTGAACGGACTCCCACTACAACCAGAAAAATAACAGATAAGCAACCCACTATAAAGATTCATTCTATCAATGAACAAAGGATTAGCTTCATCGAGGACATGCTTATAATTATTACAAACACATACAAAGAAGTGACTGTTGTGATCAGAACTATCACACTGGTCCAGCCAAAAAGTGAGTCTTGTGAGCTATAGTGGCTGAACAGGTAAGTTTGAACCAAGGAAAAGATTGCGGTTCCACCTGGTATTTCTGAGATGCCATAAAAGTATCGATGACTGCTTTAACCTAAGAAGAAAATTCAGTAGCACAATTCTCAATGAGAAGATGAAAAATTTCACTGAAAGGGGTGTCATGAAAAAAGAAAAATCACAAAATGTATCCCAATTAGTACAATGGTAACAGAAAGAATTTCATGTCTAAACAAATATAAACAGGTACTATCAATAATCTTCTCAGTATCATCAGTTCTCAACTCAGTATTAACAGATACAACAAATTGCCAAGAGGACAGAGTTGAGATGCTTGACATGAGACAAGAGAGGAGGTAAGAAACAAATCAAGTAAAGCAGCATATTGCTAAAAATTATTAGGGAAAGCAAGTAGAGAAATTTACAATTTGACTGAGATACTAAGCATTAGAAAAATTCAAAGTCTGAATACCAGTAACATTACTTGGATACTAGACATGGTGAACATTAAAATAACCAAACACAAAGAAAAATGTAGAGAGAGAGAGAGCCATTACTATACTGTCTGATATTTTGTTTAATATGTAACAGGCCTGAGAAGAAAGAGAATGATAAAGGAAAAAGAGATGGCAAAGTGAGTGCAATAAATAAAGTCAAAAGTACATGAAAGAATCATCCAAGGACTCAAGACTTTCCATGAGAAAATTTTCACAGATGTAAAAAACAAATGCCATGCATATGTATCCTAGCCTCTTTAACAAAAAGAAATATAGCCTGAAATAGAGAATTTATTGGTAGCAATAGAAGAGTTTAAATTAGTTTAAAAACTTGCTAAGATATTAGGAGATTTCAAGAGAAAAAAATTCTAGACTACAGAAATTGGTATGAATACCATGAACATTGGAGAAAGAAAGGTTGAAAATAGAGATATATATTCCAATATTATTTTTTTAGCAACTGGAACTTGCTTGTAATACCTCAGTAAAAAATACTTGTTTTTAAATGATTCTCAACCAAATTTTAAGAAAAGAATGAAAATGAAATTGTAAATCTTTGCATTAAGAAATTTTCTGTCATTACATTTAGTAGTGACCAGGTCAAGCCTCTAAGTTAAAGGATATGGGCTGTAATTTGACTTAGAGAAAGATGGGCTCCAATAGGTCTATGGTATTTGACATTATGTAAGTAAACTAAGATTTTTTTTCTTTCAGGACAGTGATTTCATGAAAAATTTACAGAAGAAGAGACTATACTAAAATTAAAATGTGACATACATATTGCATAAAGAAATTTGTACATTGTGTATCTATAGCATGAATAACAGTTCTCTTTTTAACAAATAAATAACTAGATGGCAACAGTTCTATCTTTATTGAGGTACCTCCAAAGAGTTGCTAAAAAATCCATGATGAAAAAATGTCCAAAACTTAACAAAAACTGTTTTATTAAGAGGAAGAATCCAAGGATTTTTAGATTATTCCATTATATTTTTTAATCTTTTTTAGAAACTTCAAAGTTTTGGTTAAATATTTTGTTTTTCTTGCATCAACAGGTGAATATGAATCAGTTTTTGAGGTGAAAACATTGATTTGTAAATTCTTGCAAAATTCAGATAATTGCCAAATTTTACTGAAAATTTCTGGACTTATTTACAAATGAATTATTTTAGAAACACTTCTTTTTATAGAAAATCTTTTGTTTGTATTAATTATAAAAGTAAGTCCTAGAAGAATTTAAATCATGAACTCTTTTTGTCAAACAGGTCTCACAGCTATAGAAAATTCAAAATTCAATAAAACAAAAACATTATTTAGTTAGAAAAGCACTTAATTGTTTTTATGAATAAGATATGTTTTGGACACTATTGTCTTAAGAAAAAAAATTTTTTTTTGATAAATAATCAATTTTTACACGAATTATTTTAATTTTTTAAAAATTTAATTATAATAATTTATAAAGTTTTAAATCTTTTCAAATTCTGTTTTAATTTATAATTATTAAGTGATACTGTTATCAAATAAAAACTATATTTACTAATCATAGATGGAAAAGCTCACTACAATTCAGTGACTCACAGTATTTTAAAAAGAAATTTTAATTATTTTGTGTACAAATGTACTAATTTTGGTAAATATGAACATCCATACATCACATTATCAGAAAATAAGAGTGGTAACCAGAGTAAATTTAAAATTTATTGGTAATTTTTTTAACATCTCAATAAGTAAGACTACAAAGCCAAAGTACCTAAAATTGAATAAAATATTAGATTACCTAGAATATTTTCAAAATTTTTATGATTGCTGGGTAGTTAAAAAATATATATAAAAAAGTATTCATGTTGTTTTAATTGTCAAGTAATTTTTACTTAAAAATGCCAAACATTAAGCTATCAATAAATCTGTCAACACGTCATAAAAAGACCCATCTGTGTTCAAAAAAAGCTTTTTTTGTGATATTTTAAACTAAAAGCAATATTTGTTTTAATTCCAAGTAATTTAATTTAAAATCAGTTAATCATTCTCAAATAAAGTTTCAGAAAAATATATTTCATTTTTGAAACATTAAGAGGATGATGTTGCTTTAACAAATATGTCACTATGGCAGATTTCAGCAATTTAAAAAAGAAAAAAAGCAAAAGACATTTCTATAAATTTAAATTCATTTTGAAATAGCGCAAAGTAATTTGCATATTGAAAATATTAAATTTAATCTATTAGATTGGGATTAAAACTAAAATAAAAGTTTCCAGAATGATTTTAGATTTTTAAAATGCATTTTCACTTTTTTTGGGCATTACCTTTATCTTTAACTTACTATTTACAAACTTATTACATATTACAATAGCCTGGAAAATGTCATACATTTGTAATATATTGAAGTTCACTCAAAACAAGGTTTGAGGGCCACTCAAGGTAGAGAATTACTGTTGAGATGGTTATGATAAGGACATGTAAATGAAAGAGGGGATGGTAGGAAGTGAACATTATGAGGATAAAGTGGTTAGATAACAACTGACCCTTGAGTTGAGGTTAAGTTTGTAGTGTTCAAGGTAGTTGATAAAATAATAATTATTATTACCGAGTGTGCATGGGCCCTTGCCATCAAAAATGACAGCCGAGAAAAAACAACGTCAAACATCAGATGAAATCTGTCTAGTTATGCATTCACACTTTGATCCTATCCGAGGAAGTCTAAGATAAACAGGGCACTTTTTAACTGTACTGAGCTTATCCTTTCTGAATTTTGAAATCTTGTTACAGATAACCGAATGAACAGTGTCTGGTGGATACCCTAAACCACATAAGGTTTCCTTCACAAAACTAATTTCATCCTAAAGGAAAGACACAGAACAAATCATTAATGCCCTATGAACTAGGGTTCTAATAATGTTTATCTTACGTTTTTAGTGACAGAAGGAATCCCAATGCCTATATAACCCCGCAAATGTTGGTTTCCTATAAACTGAGATAAAAAAAAAAGTTGTAGGTGTCTGATGTATGGTAAATTTTCGTTTTAGGTCCCGAAATCTTTTTCCCCTTCAAATTTATCTAAAATAGCATTATTTCTATGCAAATGTATATGCTGAACTCAAATCAACAATTAGTTATTGAAGAAACCTACCTTAATTTATCTGAACGTACAGAAACAAATCGAACTACATTTTGTCTCCCGTAACTCTAACGCAGTCATGTAATTAACTGCTGAATGACTTTCGGCGTAGGACAACAAATTTCGGTCTATTTTCGGCCTATTTACTTCCTTTACTGAAATTTCCGCCTGTTTACTTCCTGTAATAAAAGTAATACGTGATTTTTTTCTACGCGTATTACTTTCATTACAGGAAGTAAATAGGCGGAAATTTCAGTAAAGTATGTAAATAGGCTGAAATTTGTGCCTACGCCGAAAGCCATTCAGCAGTTAATTACATGACTTCGTGAGAGTTACGGGAGACAAAAAGTGCGAGATGAAGTTCGATTTTTTTCTGGTTGTTAAGATCAATAAAGGTAAATTTCTTCAATAACTAATTGTTGATTTGAGTTCAGCATATACATTTGCACAGAAATAATGCTATTTTGGATAAATTTGAAGGGGGAAAAGCCTTCGGGACATAAAACGAAAATTTACCGATGTACTAGGACATCTAAAAAGGCTAGCTGAGAACTTTATTATTTCTCAACAGTAAACCTCAGAGCTGTATGAATATCGTTAAGAAACGAGAGAAACTGACCAGACTCCACTTCATTATTGAATAAACAAAAAGTGTCGTCCACATATTGATGATACAGTTGAGGGCGAAGTGAACTACTACGTATTCTATCCTCGTGAAAGCCAACAAAAATATTAACAAGTGCTGGACCCAAAGGAGAGCCCATAGCAACCTCGTTAATCCGTCGGTACATAGTATTATTGAAACTCAATTCAACAGACGACGTAGCAAATTTCATCAACTCCTCAAATCTCAATTCAGGAATACTAGGTGGAGACACATAACTACGATAAAAGCAAATCGCAGCAAATATCAATTATCTCCAAAAGAGGGACACAAGTCTATAATGAAGAAACATCAAAGGAACACATGAACTTACCTGAAGAAGACAAATTTTGGATGCGGTCGACAAAGGAAAAGGAATCATTTAAACAACAAAATCCACTTGAGTGCTGCAACATTGGTTCCAAAAGTAATGACAGCTATTTGGCTACCTTGTGTTGTGTTGATCCAACCATTGATAGAATTGCTTTCAACTGTACCCCATCCTAGTGGATTTTTGGAAGCCCATACAACCGGGGACGAATGGATCCAGATGGACGAATCTCATTAGAAATTTCTTGAGAAAGAAACCCGCTTTTACCCACCCCAAGAGTAATTTTTGAAATTTTATTTCACTTGAGGCCGTTGCATCACACGTATCAGCAGATCCCAGCTTTGTAAATTTTGAAGTGTCTTCCAAAATTGAAGACAGCTACATAATCTGCCCGATCTAGAATAACAACACCAGCACCTTTATCAGGTCTGGAGATGACTAAATCAAAGCTATTCCTCAATTAATTAATTACACTTTCTGGTGTGAAACTGTGTTTATGTCATTGATATATATGTACTGTTTTTACGTCATTGATATATATGTAGTTTTTTTACGTCATTGATATATGCGTACTTTTTTTCAGAATCTTTAAAAGTTTTTTTTTTAATTTGTGCATGTATAATTATTTATCTTAAATGAAGGATAAAATGACGTCTACTTTTATTAATTTATGCAAATTTGAAATTCCATTCTTACCTTGAAAAACTATTTTTCGGAAATCGAAGAGAATCCATTTTTGTCGGAGTATTTTTTACTTTTTTTTGTACTTTTTGAGAAAAATTTGTTCAAATAAAACCACAATTTAATTTCAAAGAAGGTATTATCTAATTTATAAAAATTATTTAAAATACGTTTTTCATTATTTTTTTTAATGTTTTTTTAGAAAGTCCGTGAAGGTACCTCCTAATTTATTAATAACAATATTTTACAAATCATCCTTTATTTCTTTATTTTTTCGTGGTTTACGCATGCTACATTATTCCAGTACTATTTTAATTGTCTTTTTTACATATTTTTTTACCAGTCCATGTGAGTGTATGTGCGTAAACAGAAATCCTTCTTTAATTGTGTCGTTCTCATGATCATACTTATTTTGTTACTTAATCACTTATTGTCCTTTTTTGTATTGTACAATTTTGTTTTGCTACAATGAAAATTGAGTAAAATATTTAAATTAGGTCACGGGCTGTAAACAGATACACTACTTCCTTGATTTTTAAATGTATTGGTAACTGACGAGACTCCTCATCTTGTTTTACTTTTCAACACGAGTTCCGTTTCCGGTTTCATTATATCGTGATCTTTGAAATTGTCATGTCCTCGAATTCGGATGATAAAGCAAAATGAAAAAGTTTCATTGACGAGAAATTAAACGATGATCATGATATTGCCTTTGTGTAAGTTCAATAGCCCCAGTGCAATCTTCATTGATTCGATGTACTTTGTCGAATTCTCTGCCTTCGGGCGGAGAGGAATCTAGATAAGGCTCTACCGAGAGGTAGTCTCGTCTGGGGTAAATAGACAAAAAGACCTGATCCGGCCTGGAGTAAGTTTTACAGGATATTTTTAGCTAAGCATATGGGCTCGGAAACTGCACTTTCGTTGACTTTAGTCACATCCACACTACAGTGGGAAAGTTGTAAATAAAATGCCTAATTTCAAATACAGAAGTAATGATTCGATGAACTTAGATCACCAGTGCCCCCTAAATACGTATTTGAACGAGATACTAGATTAGCAACTAGATCCCACCCTTTTACAGTGAAACCGATAAAATGCAGCCGTAACTTCTACTCCAACAGTTTCTTTCCTCGCACTTCCCGACTGTGGAATTCTCTTCCAAACGATTGCTTCCCCGACGGCTACAATCTCCAGGAGTTTAAATGTAAGGTCAATAGACACCTCCTAACACACTAACCTGCTCCCATTCTATCAAGCACTCTTCCCATCTGCCTAACCCTCATCCTCGCTATCCTTGCTCATCTGTCATCTTCCTCCTGACATTCCCTATGTCTAACCACTCCTTCTCTTTACCTTCCCCTATGTAGCCCCATGCGCAATAGTGGCAGTGGAATGCCTTGCTTGGGGTGAGATGATTAAAAAAAAACAAAAACAAAAAAAAACAACAAATGTTTGAGTTCCCTGCACTTTCAACCAGAAGCTTCAAAGTGCAGTAGGCGTTTTCCTTTTTTTCTCAAAGGTCGTTCTGCCTTTGTTTTACTACTGCCTTCAATCATTATTTTTTTTTTTTTCAAAATACTTGTCTTATCTCACTCAAACTGTAATCTTTTCCTTTCTTTGATGGTAATACTTTTTAGTTTTTACCATAAATTGTTATCCTAACTTAGGCGCACAAAAGGAAATTTTTCTTCAAATTTTGTATTTGTACCGCTTTCGAAATTTTGTAATAAATGTTTTTTCTCTTTCAAATAAAAATAATTATTTTGTGTTAACATCTGTCAATATGGACAAATTTATTGACTTTATTGATTAGTAGAAAAAAATCCAGTCACTTTAAATCCAGTTTGAAATCCACCAAAGTATTTTACTTATTGAGAATATTAAATTTAGTCTATTTGATTTTCATTTATCATTTCACCACAAGCAAGGCGATAATGTCACTCGGACAAAACTGGTTTACAAGGAGTGAAAAGGAAAGAGGTGGTTTTATTGATAAGAAGTGAGGAGAAAAAGAAATAAAGGAACAGGATTCAGGAAGACAGAAAATAAGAGAGCCAGTCCTTCAGAATATTCACTGTCCATTTGTGAAAGATAGTTTTAATCTCTTTTGATTAAAGCAACACGTAAAATGTATTTCTAATTATTAGTTATTCATTGCCTTGTTGATCAGGTTTCAGTCTATTTTCTTTTCTTTTCTTTTCTTTTATCTTTCTCTATTTCTCTCTTTCTCTTTTCCCATTTAAGGAATACAGTCGCTGAGATGTTTCTCTTTGTTGATTATCCAGCTATCTCCACTGATATATGATCGAACCAACCGTGTCGTTTGCGCATGAGAATTCTTGTGTGTTAGGAGATTTACTTCCTTGTGATATATCCCGAGATTTGGATTTTATTGATAGATTTTTTCTTCCTGATTGGAATTCTTGCTCCTCGCAAACATATAGAATATGTTTTCTTTTTCGCCGGATATTCCAATGCTGAATTTGAATGCTGTAATTCCTATTCTTGTGATCTACTGTCGTGACGATCACTGTACTGTCCGACTACCCGTGGTCAGTTTTAATTCGAACCCGATCGCCAATTTTTTAATGGCTTAAGTGTCCTGACACCGTGTCTCCTATTGTAATTTTCCATCCGACCTTTTGCTGGGGTGTCTATGCCCTTCACGCCCTCCAAATCCCGCTATGACTTTTTCTGTGATATCATTCCCTTCTAACCTTTCAAGTTCAGCTTTTACCTTGGGTAAAATTGGAACAGTATTCATTTGGCTGTTATTGGGAATTTCCCAATTTTAATTGGTGACAAATGTTCTCTTCCAGTCCCGTGAGTCTTTTAAATATGTTGTAAACGAACACCGCCTCTAACTGTTCGTCTTCCAACATACCGCTTTTTTCTAAATTGATATCGGCCTTTTCACAAGCTTCACCTATTTTTGTGTTAATTGCGTCGACCTCTCTCAACCATTTATTCATAAGACTTTCTTGTTTCTTAACGCAAGTCAAGGTTATCGAGCATCTCTATCAAGTCTTTGTGGCGTGCTTTGTCGGACGCCTCTGTGTCGTCTATAAAACACAAATAAAGATCCTTCTGCATTTCTATTGCATCATTATTCAAAGAAAGTTTATTAGATCTTTCTTCGTACGGCCTCTATAGTCAAACTTTATTACCATTCCCATCGAATGAGTAGGGTTTTCTCTCAACAGTAGGTTTTTCCATATCCTGGCTGTTAATCCCGTATACAGCGAACGAGTATGTATAGGAATTCAAAAATAAAAAACGATTAAAAATACTCTTTAAATTAACGTCTTTGGGTAATTGGTCCACAGGAAAAAAAAAATCTGTAGTTTATAAAACACAGGTAAAGTTGGTCCACAGAAAAAAAAAAATCTGTAGTTTATAAAACACAGGTAAAGTTGGTCCACAGAAAAAAAAAAATCTGTAGTTTATAAAACACAGGTAAAGTTGGTCCACAGAAAAAAAAAATCTGTAGTTTATAAAACACAGGTAAAGTTGGTCCACAGAAAAAAAAAAATCTGTAGTTTATAAAACACAGGTAAAGTTGGTCCACAGAAAAAAAAAAAATCTGTAGTTTATAAAACACAGGTAAAGTTGGTCCACAGAAAAAAAAAAATCTGTAGTTTATAAAACACAGGTAAAGTTGGTCCACAGAAAAAAAAAAAATCTGTAGTTTATAAAACACAGGTAAAGTTGGTCCACAGAAAAAAAACAAAAAAAAAAGTTGGTCCACAGAAAAAAAAAAAAAAACTGAGGTTGCGAAAAGATTTTTATTGTTAGCAACGATTTACTTATCGCCGTTGTTGTTAAGATGATTCGTTTGAAGTCGCCGACAAATTTGCTGACCGTCCAAGCTATTGTTATTGTAGCTGATTTGTTTAAATTCATCGATACACGTTATATTTTCAGCATGTGTTCGGCTTGGAGTCAGCAGCATCTCTACTCTCTATTAAAGTCGAAATCTTTGGTATATTATAAGAATTTTTTTCCCGAAAGTAGGTTCGAGAAAAATATGGTTTTAGTTTTCTCTGATTGGTCAAATATTTCACATGGCGATGTTAATTTCTAACCAATAGATCTTCTTCATGTGCAGTGTCCCTTCAGAACGTAGGTGATGATGAACTTCCTCTTGTCTCTGTCTCTTGTCGCTCTCAGTATATTGTCTCTTGCTATCTCTTCCAAACCCTGCTCGGCCTTCCATTTTCCTTATCAAGTAGGCCTCGCATTGCTTTCCACTGCTTCGCTTTCCTACTAACCGTCCAGTGAGTATTAAATTCTCCAGGCTCTCCTTCCTCATTACGTGTCCCAGAAACCTCATATGTCTCTTGCTGATGGTAAGTATGAGTTTTCTTTTCGTTTGCATCCTTTCCAACACCTCATCGTTGCACACGTGCTCCGTCCATCATATCCTCAGCATCCTTTTGTAAAACCACATTTCTGCTGCCTCAAGCCTCTTCTTCATCCTTGATAAGATACTCCAGCATTCATTTCCATACAGAAGGACAGATATCACATAGCAATCCAGCACTCTTTTCTTTGTTTCCAATGAGATTTTCCTGTCTCTCAACACTCTGGTTAGCTTATGAAATGCGTCCTTGGCTATGTCAATGTGTCTTTGGATATCCATGTCGCACTTTCCATCCCCTGTTAGAACACTTCCCAGGTATTTGAATTTTTTACTTGTTTTATTTTACTTTCTCCGACTTTTAATTGGCATGTTGGACTCCTCTTTTTTGCTGATGACCATACATTCATTTTTCTTTAAGGTTATGCTCAGTCCTTTCTTCTCGCTTTCTTTTGCTACCTTATGTAAAAGGTCCTGATTTTTCTTTTCTGTGTCTGCTATCAGCACCGTGTCATCCGCGTATCTTATATTATTGAGATTGTGGCCGCCAATGACGAATCCTGGCAGGGTTTTTATTTATCTCATAATTACTTCGCTGTACAGGTTGAATAAATCAGGTGAGAAAAAACGTCATTGTCTTACGCCCCTTTCTACTTTTGTTTACCTGCTAAGTTCACTTCCTATATTCGTACACAAGCGGTTTGCTACCAGTATATATTCTTGATTATCCTAACGTCTTTTCCGAAAATGTCAAGGTTATCGAGCATCTCTATCAAGTCTTTGTGGCGTACTTTGTCGAACGCCTTTGTGTCGTCTATAAAGCACAAATAAAGATCTTTCTGCATTTCTATTGCTCTTTCAGATAGCATCCTGAGCATGAATATCGAATTCTTCGTTCCGATATCTTTAACCAAGCCACACTGTTCTTGTCCTATCTCTGGGCCGATTCTACTGCGTGCTCTGTTCGTCAGAATCCGGATTGTGTAATATTTATTGCATGTTTGTAATATTGGGTAGCAAATAAAATTTGAGCGTATGGTATATGGTATGTTGGTATAAATAGGGTTTAATTCCGTTACCTTTATGTATCTTGGAAATTTTAAATTCTGCGAGATACTATGCCACCTAAGCTCCTAAAAAATTCCTCCTTAAAGGCGGTCTCTCACGTAGGTAATTATATGTACTATGGCATATTTTATATTTCACTGTCGTTCGGTTCACACTCCTACCAGTTTGCCCTGCCATTTAGCTCGTAGCTGGAAGAGAAGAGACGGATTAATAATACCTTTCTCACAAGTATTTACCTATAAGTGAATGCAAGGAATTCAACTGGAATTTGAACTCGGCTCTCCGATTTCTCATTTCCGAGTCGATATCCATTACACTACAACGCACATCCAGTAATTTTCGATATCTTAGTTTAAAATGATTTTTTATAAATGCAAAAGCTTTCTTGAATTTCTCATTTTCGCTTAACTGAAAGTTAAAGGATTAATTTACTATTTCCAGTAAAAAAAAAAAATACCCTGGTGTATTTCAAACGGAAATTATATTAATTGTAATCGATTTACATCATTACAAGGTCCTGGTTGAAGAGTGTGACAATGAAGTATCTAATCCAACGTCAGCAGCAGCAACCGAAACTAGCCCCTTGACACAACCATCAGCAGCCTAAATCAGCCTCTTAAAACACAATCATCATCAGCAGCAAGAGCAGCCGAAACCAGTTCCTATGACACAGCTATCAAAAGAAGCAACTAAAACCAATCTCGACAACAACAGACACTAGCTGGCCATCATCATCTTCCGCTCTTGCTACTCCCGCTAGCTCCATCACCAACCACATCTTCGCTCGGACCATAAGTCTTCTAAATCCCGTTGCACTGATATGCTGTATTTTTCAGGGAAAAAAACTAATGACTTCCTGCACGACCAACCAGAAAATTTTAAATACTAAAACTTTGGGGGGTCATTTGATTTGTTCCTTTGATTCATTTTTGCCATTTATGAATTTGGCATAAATCCCTTTGTTCTCGTTTCCTTACCTTTGGCGTGTCGTTCCTTCATTTTTATTTTAATGTTTTCAGAATAGATCCTGCCCCCTCGCAACTATAATGTCAACCAGCTAATTGACTCATTTTATTTGTATTAATTAATCCCCTCATAGAGATTAAAAAAAAAAACAACACACACAAAAAAAAAAGGCTCCCATATATAATTTTTATTTTTGCGTACCTGAGTTCAAGCTTGGTTTTCAAACAATTTTCTTTGAATAATGATAACTTTTTCTTTCAGTGGAAAATAAAAAGGCAGAAGAGGAATATTTCGATTGCATGATTTTTCCTCTATGGATTAAAAATATTTAAACAAATCGGGGATTTCAAGTAAATTAAAAAATTAAAAATATTTTAAAAGGCTCACTGTGGGCCAATAAGAGTTATCGAACTTATCTGGTTGACCTTTACTACTGAACAACAAGTTCGATCCTTACTAAACGACCTTGTGTCACATCCTGTCTTAGAGGAGAGGCCTTGTAAATATGCCATACTTGTGGCAAAACTAAACCGAGCTTAGTAAAATTTAAAAAATTGATGCCCGTTGATTTTTAAATGAAGGTCAACCGAAAAAGTGTAGACATTTTTAAGACAAGGGGAGATAATCAGCGTTTCCATGGGTACAGTTTTTACTTGTATCGCCGGTGCCTTGTTCACAACGACATTTCTAATTTTTGTTGTTCGTCCCGATTACCGTCGACTTATTCTCGTCATGGCAAACTCTGGCGACGGTGAAAAACTCATTTCTGTAAATTATGAAGTTCACGGAAAAGTGCAAGGTGTATTTTTTCGTAAGCACACCAATATGAAGGCCCGGGAGTTAAAATTAGTTGGTTGGGTCATGAACACTTATCATGATACCGTGAAAGGCAACATTCAGGGACCCAAAAGCCAAGTGTTAAAAATGAAAAAATGGCTCAGTGAAGTCGGGAGTCCATCTTCGAGAATTGAAAAATGTGTTTTTACTGATGAAGAAGACATATCGCGAGTGGAGCACAAAAGTTTTCGGATTATTAGGTAGTAAAAATTGGTAGTTTATTTTTAAACGTTTCTCTGGGTTTAACATGAAACAATTATTTGGGACTTTTTACTACTGTTTTCTTTTTAATTAATTTAGTTTTTTTAATATTTATTCAGCAAATGTTGACACTTTCTTTTTCTTGATGCCTTAAAAATATACGAAAGGTTTTTTTTTATTCTCACAAAACAAGCAATCTAATTTTTTTTTAAATTACTCAATGAGTTTCTGTTTGTTAATGAAAATTTTGTTGTGTTTTAAAAACAAATAAATTTTCTCAAAGTCAAAAATTAACCATTGTTTTGTATTTTTCGAGATTTGAATGAGTAAAAAAATTACCAAATTCTGGCGAATTAAAATATTTTGCAAATTCTCTTTTCAAAAGCTTTAAAAATTTTAATTGAAAATGTGAGGTACAATTAATTTTTACACAATACACTTAATTGGATCTTTTTGAAAAATTTAACAGACGGAAAATTGGAATCGATTATGATAGTTCTAAAGTTGGGGTCCAATTTAGAATAATTTTAATGCTAAACTGGACCCCGATTTTGAGTTTGATGTGTGACATCTGGTTGATGTTGAATTTTTAAAACTTATGAATGTAAAACTGGACCCGGACTCGTTTTACGCAAATTGTAAAGTGCGTCCCGATTTTGTGCCATAATTAAACGTTTTTATTTTTGAAATATCAAATTTATTTCAGTTACATGTTATGTTACCCCATTCCTCTTTTCTTTTTTGTTTTTGTTTTTACTGTTTCTGTAAGTACCTCCACAAAATCGCTAAAAAACAACATAATGGCATGGTATGAATAAAAAAGGTCCCAAGCTTAATAAAAACGAACTTTTTCAATCAAAATGTTTTTATTTAAGAGGAAAGATCAAAGTAATTTTTTTTTTTTTAATTTTTTTAATCCCTTTTAACATTTTCGAAATTTTGGCAGAAATTGGAGTAGATAGATCTATCTATCGCCCGGTTCACACTCCACCCACGTCTATTGAACAGGTTAAGAGGCTCATCCCTTATTCCCTGTTTAGGATGTGGTTTCCGGCTTTATCTTTTCACTATAACGTAGCCCCCTGCACATCAGTGGCGTTACCGCCTTGCTCGGGGTGATATGATTAAAAAAAAAAAAAAAAAATCTTGTTTTGATTCGAGTTAGCGGGTAACCAAAACGTTCCGACTGTTTAAATGAGAAACGTAATTATCACCCACTTTTTTCCGGTGAAAAACATTAATTTGGAAATTCTCGTAAAAATCAAATAATTGTCGGATTTTAATGAAACTTTCAGTAATCATTCACAACAAATGTATGAAATTATTTTTTTAAAAATCTTGGTAAAAATATTTTTTACACCTGTTACCCCCCACCTACTCCACGTAAATTCATGAAATTTTTTTTAGGAAATTTAAATCTTGTCAAGAAAATTTTTTTTTTTTTTTTTTAGTTAAGCGCAGGATTCATTGGGGAATCTAAATTTATATATTTTTTTAAGATTTTGCCTTTATTTCCGAAAATCTGCTCCAAATAGTAAAATAAAAAATGCAATGAAAGCTATGACATTTAAATTGATAAGCTTTTTAATTACTTTATAAATTAAGGACATTTATACTATAGTAAGTAAATAGTCTGAAGAAAACTTTTTTTTTCAATTAAAAATTAGTAATATAAGCAATTAAATTTTAAAAGAATTGTTTTCATTTTTTTTTTTTATTCAGTCAGTTACGTGATACACGCTTAGGCGATGTCTTGAAAGAGACATGACTGACTGGGCAGAAGATTATCCCTTCAGTAGGTTGCCATTGCTTTCTGCGGTAGACTGGTTGTCGACCAAGGCTATACAACCCAGTTTGTCCTACTATTTAACCCATAACTGGAAGGAATAGACGGATCAATTAATACCTTTCCCAAGGGTATTTGCGCGTAAGTGAATACAATGGATTCAACTGGAATTCGAACTCGGCTCCCCGGTTTCTTGCTCTGAGCCGATATCCACTGTACCACAACGCACATAATTCCTAAAGTTTCAAAAATATTTTTAAAATACTTAAAAGATTTGTTGGCGTTAGGTTATTAAGTGAAAAGAATATTACTAATCAAAAATTGAAAAGTTTAAATACAAATCGTCATGTTTTGTAGTTTTAAAATAATTTCTAACTTCTTTTTTGTTCATTTGAATTTTGTTTTTTGTATGGTACTTTCTATGTGTACATGAATAGTCATGTGTTTCATGGTTTCTTTCTCTTACAGGAAAAAATTTGGACAATTATGTCAATTCTGATCAACCATACTTAGCTTATCACCACATCTAGCTCTTATCACTTAGCGTGTCTGTGATTAAGAAATACTTTTACTTTTATAATAAAAGTTTTATTCTAAGTTTCATGCTATAAACAAGTGTAGCAGAGGCCATGGCCTGCTGTTTCTGGTCAGAATTGATCCTGGTTTGAGAACAAGCCATCAGCCCACACTCGTCAGTCATTGGTGGTGTTTAACACAGCAGCTGGTCTTTAAGTTGACCTCTTCAACTGTAATCTCCCTTACCTATGTTGTGATTTTTGATCTTAAGAGAGTTAAGCTGGATTATCACTGGGGTATCTCAACCAAGCTAAACCAAGGAGTTGAATTAATACACACACACAAAATTGAAACTAAAATAGACGACGCCTGAATATCACTAGAGATGATATTCAAAATAGAAAAAAAAACCGTTTCTAATGTTTGGTGACGGAACAAAAATCTTGGCTAATTTCTCTAAGGGTGGCCAGACTTGGCAACAGAATTTAACTTCAAGTACTATTGTTTGTACTTTCAAAAATGGCACAAGGATATTGTCGGAGTTTTTCTTCTTCAGCAGATAACTATTGTTATTATTATTGGCACAACAGCGTTATGGCAACAATTTTTTTTAACTCTCCGATGTAGCCTCTGCAACTCTGGACCACACTCTTGACAACTTCAACCTGTTATGTTTTTAACATGACAAAATGACACACTCGCTGAGTATTGGAAATAACTAGAGGAATTTATTATTGTGGAAACATGAGTACAGCGAACAGTTGTAGATGTTGAACCACCGTATGTTTATCGAGAGCATGGTAAATCTCACCCTACCATGTTTGCTTGCCTCTGCCGGAAGTCCCTTCTCCTTTGTCTCTCAGCATGCACCTATTTGGTGGGGACAGACTTCCTTGAATGGTCCAGGGGAGGTAACTTTTGACCCTTTTTTTTTATGATGACCCTAATACAACCTCAACTACATTAACCCCTGTGGGCACTTGTATTTATGGGTGTCTCTTTCTACTGATATGGTGAGAGGGCATAATCGTGTTTTATTCAAATATCCCAAAATTCAACCAGTCCCCTTCTTTCATTCTTTGTTTTGCATTTCCAATTCTGGAATATTCCCCCTCCTTCGAGAAGAACCATTATATGATGTCTGCCTTTTTGTTTTCTTTTTTTTTCTTCTTTCTCAGGAAAAATTAGGCTGATAATTTTCTCAGTACATGGACACTGACACCTTTCAACAGATGACTTAACCTCTCTGGCCCCTAAACCTGACAGCTGTGTTTTGCTGAATAGTAACAATCGTATTGTGTGATTTTTATTTTTTTTTCTCTTTTTGTTAAACCTGTTCTCAATATCCTAAGAAAATGAATCCCTTTCTGACCAGAAAGATAGAATCGTTTTCTTTAACCCTTTTTATCCGTATGCCATGTTAAATATTGTTAGACAAGTAATACTTGTGTAAATCAGATTAATTTAACTTTAAATTTGATAATTTTTCAAAAAAAAAAAAAAGTACCGTGTCACAGATGTATATTATTTTTGCAAAATTTTTAAAACCAAGAATTAACTTTTGTTTACAACTGTTGATCACTCAAAAATGGGTAAAAAATTGAAAAACACAATCTCGAAATTTTAGATTCCAATTTCTGTTTGAAATACACCTGAGTATTTTTATTACTGGAAATAGTAAATTTAATCATTTAGCTTTTAATTAAAACTAAAAAAAAAACTTGTTTTATTTTTAAAAATTCAATTTAAAGTTATTGAAAATGAGTGGAGGTACATATATATATTTATGCCCAAAAGATGAAAAAATAGAGCAACACATGCCCTCAAACAAACTTCTGTCACAGAAAATAATATAACAACTAAGATGAGCCTCCTACACATGGCAATTCTGCAGCATTAAAAAAACGCACCATTCACAGGTTTCACATTATCAACAATGATAAAACAGTCTTAAATACATACGCCATAGTTTAAGTTAGTTGAAATCAAAAATATCCTTCAATTGTGAAAAGGGTCCTGACATTAAAAACACTTTCATTTCACTACAGTCTATACTTAGTCAGTTAAGTGCCATACGTAAAACACGCTTGGGCGATCATGTCTCGAAAGAGACATGACTGACTGGGCAGAAGATTATCCTGCAGTAGGTTGCCATTGCTTTCTGCGGTAGACTGGTTGCCAGCCAAGGCTATAGAACCCAATCTGTCCTGTTATTTAACCCATAACTGGAAGGAAGAGATGGATTAATACCTTTCCCAAGGGTATTTGTGCGTAAGTGAATGCAATGAATTCAACTGGAATTCGAACTCGGCTCCCCGATTTCTCGTTCCGAGTTGATATCCACTGCACTACAACGCACATCCTACAGTCTGTACTAGTAGACCCAAAGGTCCCACCCCCATGAAGGTGTTGCCTGAGGTGAACCCTTCCCCGACTCTGGCTATGCTACAGGAGAAAGACTTAATAAACTTCAACTGACAGTAGCACAAGCTCTTTAGTCAATGAATACTGAATGTTTCCTCATGAGGAAACAGTAAATATTACCATTATTCAGTCAGTCAGTCAAGTGCCATTTATGATACATGCTTGGATGTTCAAGTCTCAAATGAGACATGACTGACTGGACAGATTTTTCCACAGTAGGTTGCCATTACTTTTTGTAGTAGACTGGTTGCCAACCAAGACTAAAAAACTTAATCTGTCCTGCTATTTAACCCATAGCTAGAGGGGGAATAGACAGATTAATACCTTTTGCCAGGATATTTGCATGTAAGTGAATACAACGAACTCAACTGGAATTAGAACTCAGCTCTTTGATTTCTCGTTATGAGCCAATATTCACAGCACAACAATGCACATCTACTAGACTCTCATGAAACCAAGCACAACGGTAGGGTTCAGTTTATAATTTTACTTACACTGAGCCGAACCCCTCCCCACTTTAAAATTATTTCACTTAATCCCTAAATAGTTAAAAATTTAACTAAAGAAATATTTAAAGCTTTATGAAAGCAATAAAAACAGACCTAATTAAAAGGGTCAGAAAAAAAAAGAAAAATAAAACGATCAGAATGAGCTCATCACTCAGAACTTGAATGAGAAAATAAAAACTTTTTTTTGCATAACAACTAAAAAGGAAACATAAAAAAGAAAAATATGGATAATAAAACTTAATATTTTTACAACTTAACATTTTCTCTAAAATATTTCCCCAAAGAAAAAAAAAATACTTGAACCTTCATGCTTACAAAAAATTTGTGATAGGTACCTCCATTCATTTGCTCAAAAAATCATTTTTTTTTAAAAAATCATATCACCCCGAGCAAGGCGGTGACACCACTGATGTGCAGGGGGCTACGTAAGAGTGAAAAGATTGGAAAAGAGAAAGCCGGAAACCACATCCTAAACAGGGAACATGATGTTAAAAGGATCCAAACTTAATAAAAACCAAGTTTTATTGTCAAAATATTTATGTTACTATTATGAGAAAACTTTACTTTCATTATTTTAAAAAAAATTTTAATCGTTTCTAACATGTTCAAAATTTTCGTTAATTTTTTTTTTTACGTCAGCGATTCACTTGATGTTTACTATGGCAAATGTAATATTATGCAACTCAATTTTTTTTACATCTGTTATTCCTTCCTTGCTGATTAATTTCATGAAATTTCTAGAAATTTAATGTCTATCATAAATCTTATTTTATTAATTAAATGCAGTACTCCTTGGAAAATATACATCATGTAATTTTTTTCTTAAAAAAAAAGCTGAATAGTAAAGAAATAAATGCATTTAAAACTATGCCATTTTTTTATTTAGATAAAGTTTTAGTTGGTTTCATAATTAATGTATATTAAGAATATCATATTCTGAAGAAAAAATATATAATGTGAATAATTCATTTTTATAAGAATTGTTTTCATTTTTTCTTTGTGAGGATTTATAAAGTTTCAAACATCATTTAAACTTCTAGTGACTTGGTGTCTTCGACCATTAATTTATTAAGTGAAAAATATATTTACAATTTGTAAATTGAAAAGTTTAATATAAATCATTTAGCATTAAGATTTTAAAAATAATTTTAAATTTTTGTTAAGTTAAAGTGGACATTTTTTAGCTATGAAAAGTTGTGAGTGACTTATCATTAAAAGGTCGTGTGTTTCAAGAGTTGTTCATGTTACAAAACTCTCACTTGGGTTTCATAAATTTGTCAATTCTGGTCAACCATGCATAGCTAGATATGTGAAATGATTGATGACAAGGCTGTCATCAAAAAGATTGGACCTCCGTAATTATGAAATAATTTTATTCTAAATTACATGCTATAAACAAGTAATATTTGTTTCAAATCAGATTAATTTATCTTTAAATTTGCTAATTTTCTAAAAATAACTTGTCACAGATGTATATTTTATTTTTGCAAGATTTTTAAAATAGAGAATTAACTTTTGTTTACAAATGTGTCAACTTCTTAAAAATGGCCAAAAAATTGAAATTTTTTTAAATATTTCAAAATTTTAGATTCCAATAAATATAATTTCTGTTTGAAATACATCAAAGTATTTTGCTTACTAGAAATAGTAAATTTAATCATTTACTTCAAATTAAGATAAAATTAAAGCTTCAAGAAAACTTTTTATTTTTAAAAATTCAATTTATAACTTAGATATATCAAAGTAAATTTAAGGATTAATTAACTGGGCTTTGTAAAAGTAACACATACTTTTTCCTTAAGACATAATGAAAATAACATTAATTTATGCACAGTAATGTGTGTGATGTCAACAACAGTAGTTTTGTCATTTTATCCCTAATTTCAAAAGCATGGGCAAAATAAAAAAAATAATTAAAGAAATATGGAATCCCAGCAGTGATGTAATCAAGAAATTTGTTTTTCTTTGAAATACACTAAAATATAGTAAATTTAATCATTTAGTTTTCAACTAAAGATAAAATGAAAGCTTCAAGAAAGTTTTTTAATTTAAAAAATTTCATTTTAAAAATGAGGTAATGAAAATTATTGGAGGTACCTAAATACCAAATATTTTTTGTTTTATTATTCTGAATTGAAGAGTTATTGAATTATATCATTTTATTAAAGAGTAGTAAATCAAAGAAGCTAATTCAGAATTATTTCTTTGTACATCCATACAAAAAAATAATCTAAAATTCTTTTAGAAAAAGTTGACACTCAAAGATGTCATTAAACTTTTAAAACTTTTACATCTTCAAATGTCTATTAAAACAAAAAACAAGCAAACACAACAGAATGAATTTTAATATTTTAAAATATTCAGTGTACGTTTTTAGTCTATCCATTTAGAAATAAATATTTTATTAAATTATGCTTTACACTAACTCTCAAGAAAATTATTTTTAAAGTTTTTTATCAAATAATTTTTGAAGAGGTTCAAAACACATTTTCAGTATGTTCACATTTGATATTGCATCATTTTTTTTTTACTAAAACACCGTGTTTTTTTCGTTATAAGTGAACAAATTTTGAACATCTAATTAATTAGAATGTACACAAGATATTGAAAGGGTGTATGTGAAGCTGCCCACCCCCCATTATTTCCACTGATTTCTAGGAAAATGACTTATTCAGTAATTAATAAGTAATGAAAATTCCATTTCAATCTGAGAATTTTTTCACTTTTTTTCAAATGTTTAAGAACAGAGGTGGTGAAGTTTTGCTTTCATTTCAGAAAAAAAAAAACATAATTTTACTTGTTAATAGCATGTAATTTAGAATAAAATTTTAATAAAGCGTAAATTTGTGACAGTCAATGTTATAATATTGCACACAAAGTTAGGGTCCATTTTGTAATTATGCATATTGTAAAGTGTAAATGAAATTCTCGTCTTTGAGCCACTTCACTTATTTGCTTTTTTAAAGCATTTATTTTCTCTAAAATTAAATCTTAACACGCTTTTCATAAAGATCAGAACAAATACTAGAAAAAAAAATTGTGGAAGAAAATGATTTAACCGATTCCCCCTTCCTACACACACACACCAAATTGCTTAATTTTTATTTAATCTTGTTTGTCTGCTGTCATTTCTTAAAAGTGGGATTCTTTAATTAAAATTTTGATTCACCAATTATTTTTTAAAGATTTTTGTATTTTTCAGCGATCCCACGTTGCTACCGAATATGACACAGTCAGAGTTTAAAGTGGGTTTTTACCAACAATACTGTGGAAAAATTGCCAAGTTCTTTTGGTACCTCCCCTTTTGGTGATGTCAGGCAATAAATGCAGCTCTCTTCCAAAAAAGAGCTACTGCATGGAGATGGTAGAGGGAGCCATGGGCTTAGGTCTAAAATTATTTGAGACCCACTCTCATCCCCTGAAAGAGTCAATTTTAGAGATTTTGTTTGGAAGAAATTTTTTATCAATCTATTTTTCTTTTATTTAGAAAGTGAATAAATTTAGCACCCAGAAGGTTCCCTAGTTTAAATTCAGTTAAATTTTTAACTTTTACAAAGATTTTTAGAAAAGAATCATTTTAAAAATGATTTCATTTCCGAAATTTCATTAAATTCTGATACTTCTAATTTTTACAACAATTTCTAAATCAGTGGGGTTTTCACTGAAATTTTCCATACAAAATCCTTTCCATTTTTTTGATTGTCACTATTTTTTTTTTTTTTTTTTTGAGCATTTTTCCCTTCTTTATGCACTTTTGTGGCAAACTTTTAGGGCTAGCTCCTTAAAAAAAAAAAAATTACTGAAATGTATAAAATTAATTTTTATAGATTGGCTTTCAAATTAAAACAAAATTTTAATTAATAAAAAAGTGACACAAGGATTTTTAACTCAAACTTTGATGGTACTTACTAAATTACAACTCCAATTTCTGAAGAACATTGTCAATCCCCTTTCTCCTAGGTTTTTCAATATTCAGTATCAATTACTGGAAAAAAATATTGGTCCAGTATCGCTAAATTCAGTACTTAACCAGTAACTATTTTATTTACTATGGTAGGTACATATTTACTTTGCTAAAAAAATTGGAAATTTTAAATTACGTTTACATTTTTACCAGAATTGTTTTGTTTTTTGTTTTCATCGCACCACCAGAATATGCAATAAGAAATGAAATTTAACTAGAATGGTAGTTTTTGAAATATTTATTTGAATTTAAAAATACATAATAAACTTAACTAAAACGATTATTTACCCTGAAAAGTAAAAAACTAACATTTCCAGTGCATTAAAGTAAACGCAGTTCTTTACAAATAAAATAATAATATTTAATAAAAAATGCATCGTCTTAAATTCTGAGATCGGTTAGCCATTTTTAGTCCACGAATTAGTGACTAGTATTTTATCATCAGGTTTGGGCTCTATTATTTAAAACAAATCAAGGATGATGATATTTTAATCCGTGGAAAATCATTGATCCTGGGGTTATGACAGTTTTTCATTATTAGGAATTGAGCGTCTGGATACGAATAAAATAGAAATAGACTTTAAAAAATTCAAATTCCTCCAGTTGGAAACGTTTTCAACTTTCTCTTTTAAATGATTTTTCAAAATGCAATAATCTTTCTTTTGCATTAACATCAAAAACTTAAGAGGTCTTCTTATTCAATATGTCATGATTAGGGATTTAAAATTTAAAGAAAACCGTAAAAGGGTATTGTACAAAAAATTGAATAAATAAAATCACAGAATACATATCTTTTCTTTTTTAAGATGTCAATAAACTGCAGTATCGTGAAAATTCGAAAGAAAAATATTTAAAACGGTCTACAAAAAAGGTAATCATTTTTTTTGTTGTTTCGTTTTTTTTTCCCCCACCTCCATTCATTCATTCATTTTTTACTTTCATTCATTCTTGCTAAAATTATTCATAGCTAATATAAAAATTGCAGAATTCCAACACGGGTATTTCTTTCTCAGAAAAGAATTTACAATTCGATATTTCCGAATCTGGACTTCCAGTGTGTTTCAACCATTTCTTTAGCTGCTCCACTCTTTCGGGGGGACCTTGAATCTTACCGACCACTGAGCCCGATAAAGTGTTTTTGACCCATCCGACGAGTCGATACTTTTTGGCCATTTCTCGCGTGTACGCTCGAAAGCACACACCTTGAACTTTGCCAGATACTTCAAAGTCCACTGAAATCAATGTAACTTTTTCCGACATTCTCCAGGAAGGAAAAAAAGCCGCCAGGTTCTTCTTTTTTCGGTGATTGTGTCTCACGCAACATCGGCAAGAGAGTTAGTTATGGTAATGACAGAGTTATGCCCCTTGCACTGTGACCTCTTCAAGGTTGATTGGAAATGAATATCTCTCAAACTTTTTTTAGTTCAAGGCGTACTTGTAAAATAACGCACTTTAAATTTTAATAAGGAAAGATTAGTTATTAAATTTGAAAACAAGGAAATAATAAAGAAGTCTCTCTTGAAATAAGCATTTTTGAAAACAATACAATGCAATATTGTAAACGGTACTTTTTTTTTATAAACATTTCGATTTTTTTTTTTTTAAATCATCTCACCCCAAGCAAGGCATTCCACTGCCACTATTGCGCATGGGGCTACATAGGGGAAGGTAAAGAGAAGGAGTGGTTAGACATAGGGAATGTCAGGAGGAAGGTGATTTACGAATCTTTATTTAGCGAGACCGATAATGAGGATTTAAATCCGTCGAGAAAGGCAAAGGGAAAATATTATTTCTTTTAAAGATTAAGGAATATAGCCTCCAGTTTTTATCAAATGATAAACCCAAGAGTTGATTTAGACATGGAAACTATGTGCTTTGTGTTTGAAGCTTTTTAAAAATAAAATTTTTTAGTTATAAAATTAAAAATAATTATAAAATTTCTCTTCTGTTAACTTGGGGCGCATGTGGCTATCTTTTAGGGTGCATTAGTGCGGCCGGGTGCACAAGTTGAGAAACACTGCCCTAAAAGTAGGTACTTCCACTAATTCGCTGAAAAAACAGCATAGCATGCAGCAAAAAGGCCTCAAACTTAAGAAAAACGAAGGTTTCCTATCAAATTGTTTGTTATTAAGATTAAATATAAAAGTAATTTTTCATTATTTAAAAAAAAAAAATGAATCCTTTCTAACACGTCCAAAATTTTGTAAAAAAAAAATTTTGTCTTTCATCAGCGGGTAACCAAATTGTTACCAAAGTTTACCATGGATAATGTAATTATGCAACATTTTTCCAGTAAAAAAAAAAACAAAAAAAAAACACATTAATTTGGAAATTCTTGCAAAGATCAAATAATTGTTGGATTTTAATAAAACTTTCAGGAATTATTCACAAACGAATGAAGCTAGTTTTGGAGAATCTTGGTAAAATTATTTTCTTCACATCTGTTATCCTCCCTCCACATAATTTCAAGAAATTAAACTTTGTATCGAAAATTAGTTTTATTAGTTAAACACAGAACATCTAGGGGAATGTCAATCAACTAATTCTTTTATTTAATTTTATATTTATTTTAAACAGCATTTTTTCCCCGAAAATCTACTCAGAATAAAAAAACATAAAAATGCAATAAAACAATGACATTATTCAATCAGATAAGCTTTTAGTATAAAGACATTATTAAAGTCTGAAGAAAAACTTTTCCATGAACAATGAATTTTTACAAGAACTTTTCATTTTTCCTTTTTTAATTATAATAATTTAAAAAGTTTGAAAATTATTTTAAAAATTCTTCAGAGCCTTGTAGCAGTTAGGTTAAGTTATTCATGTAGACCACATTTACTGATTGAAAATTGAAAAGCTTAACACAAATCGTCGCGCCAAAAGACATTTAAAATAATTTTATGTGTGTATGAAGGCTGTCTTTTTTGTTTATTTCACATGTGTCATTAAAAGGTCATGTTTCATGGTCCTTTACAGGAAAAAAATTTGGACAATTATATCAATGCTGGTTAACCCTACTTAGCTTATCACTACATCAGGCTGTCATCAATTACTTAACTGGTTAGAAATCTATGACCTCCTTGATTAAAATGTACTTTTATTCTAAATTTCATGCTCTTAACAAGTAATATTTATGTAAATTAGATTAATTTAACTTTACATTTGCTAATTTTCTCAAAATAACATGTCACAGATGTATATTTTATTTTTGCAAGATTTTTAAAACCATGAATTAACACTTGTCAAAATGGATGACAAAATGAATCTTGAAAACTTGCTAAAAGTTAATATAATTTATATTTGAAACACACCAGAGTATTTTGCTTACTGGAAATGGTAAATTTGATCATTTAGCTTTCAATTAAAGCTCCAAGGAAAGTTTTACTTTTAAAAATTCAATTTAAAGCTTAGGTATCGAAAATGAATGTGTGGTTAGTACAAAATAAAAATAACTTTTTTTCAGTTTGCAAATTTGCGAGCCAGTGTGAAAATATTAACAAATGAAAAGTGAGCGATTTGCAGATAACAACAAATTAAACTTTCAATGGCCCGTATAGTATTTCTTCCAGCCAAAAAATGAGTTTGCATTGGGAGTCGGCCATGTGATATGAGATGGCTACATATTTCACGTTTTTAGGTCGGTCAGTAAGACAAGGAAAGAAGGTAGCAGAGAGTACTCGACTCAACATAATGTAACAAAAACTGATGATCGGGCATGACTCTCTCTGTGGCTCTTACACCCACTCTCTCTCTTTCTTGAGCTGCTTTCTTTATTTCTCCTCCTCCTCCTCCTTCACCTACTTGCCATCCACAAAAAGAAAGAGAAGAACAAGACTACTACTACTTTGTTGTTACATCACATCGAAAACATGGGTTTATATCTTTATTTATACAAATCAAATTTCACTAAAACGGACAAACTCTTAATTCTTTAAACTTCTTACTACACTTTCTTAGAACATTTCACACCTACAATTTAATGCTATGCTGTTCAGGAAATAAATATTTATTTACTTATACTAACAAAACAGTTTTACAACCTTCTGATCTGGAGTAAATTGTGGGAAGTTCCGTTATGTTTTGCGCAAAACTAATTTAATAAACAAGTTCAATCTCCCTACTTCAAATGAAGGTACCTAATGTTACCTCCTACATTTAGTTTTAAACTTCAAGAAATTCTTTAATGTATCACAGCTTAATTTTTATATTATAAGGACAAATTTTCTGAAAATTAAAATTTTTTTTTTTTGTACCCAGCCCTGTTGTAAAAAATCTGCTCTGAATCAAAATAAAAATGCAATAGAACTAAGACATTATTTAATTAAGTTTTTAATTGCTTTAATGAATAAAATAGATGATATTGTCTTAAGAATTTTTTTCAATGAATAATGAATTCTTATGAGAATTGTTTCCAATTTCATTTTTTAAAATTTAATTACAATAATTTATAAACTTCAAATTCTACAATAATTTTTCAGTCAAATGATATTGTTATTAAATTAAAATTGCATTTGGTAATCATAAATAGAAAAAAAAACAAAAAAAAACACGGTAAATCAACGATCCAATATTTTAAAAACAATTTTGTTCTGTGTGTGTGTGTGTGTGTGTGTGTGTGTGTGTGTGTGTGAATAAACGAGTCAAATTTTGTAAATACGGATGTCCATACACAACATTATCAGAAAATAAAAAACGTATTTATAATAAATTTAATGATAATTTTCTAACGCCTTCTCAACAAATGTATTCGGAAATAAGATGATATAAAAACAAAGTATCGTAATTTTTTTTTTCACTGGATACTTGTCTGGTGACACCTGTCACTCATATCACTCCTTATAAGGCAAAGGATTAGTTTCCATTAATTTTATCTACTTTTTACGTTGTTTATGTTTTGCATCAAGCAAAAAATAACTCTCAGGACATTAGAACGTTGAATGACTGTGGCCAGCTAGGAAATGTAAAACAGTTGATGAGTAGAAATAAGACAAGATGAACAGTGCAGATTCGGATTAGACACCGGAACAAGGAACATGATATTTATGCTCAGAATGTTCTCAGAAAGTGCAATACAAATGCAGAAGGATGTGTACCTGTGTTTTATAGATTTACGCAAAAGCATTTGATACAATATGTATACCATACAGATCTGTCAACCTTGACATAGACATTAGAATAATCAAGAATCTATATTAACAGCAAACCACGTGTATATGGATGGAAAATGAGTTCATCAGATATAAAAAAAAGAAGATGCATTCCACAAACAGAGTATTAAGAGACAAGAAAATTTCATTGGAAACAAAGAAAAGAATACTGGACAATCTCCTCAAAGATGAAAGAAAGACCTGGAGTGACAGAAATGTGATGCTGAGGATACCGTGGGCCGAAAATGTGAGCAACAACAAGGTTTTGGAGAGAACGGAAACAAAAGGGAACCTTATACTTAACACCAGGGAGAGGCAGTTGAAATTTCTGGGGCACGTAATCAAGAAATGAAAGATAGGAGAAAACAGTTTGTGACATACTTAATGGGCTTAAGTAAATGGATGGTAGAGCAAGGTAACAGAAAGATCAAACTTATTAAGAGCTACTACAGACAGAAAAATGTGGAGGGTCATGATCACCTACTTCCTGAAGAGACACAGCATGTAAAAAGAATAGCAAAGTGGGGAGATAAGTGAAAAGAATTGCTTAATCATTTTCAGTTATGTCCCCTTAAAAATTTCCCAAACCTCGGGCTGTCAACATTGGACTCAACACAGCCCTGTATTTAAAAAATACTTTTTTGCAATGTTTTAAACTAAAAGTAATATTTGTTTTAATTCCTTTCTTGATTGTGGAACTCTTACAATTTCTTGCTTTCCAGTCAAGTTTGGTCTTCAAAAAAATGTAAATGCAATGTTTTAATCATTATCTTCTGTTTAAATTCCAGTTTTTTTTTTATTGGTTTCTCTCTTTAATAGTGTCTTTTCTAGGTACCTCCACAAATTTTCAATACCTCAATTTAAATTGAATTTTTAAAAATAAAAAAATTTCTTGAAGCTTTAATTGAAAGTCAAGAGATTAAATTTACTAATTACAGTAAGCAAAATACCCTGGTGTATTGCAAACCGAAATTATATTGATCGAAATCAAAAATTTTTTAGATTTAAAAAAAAAAGTTTTTAAAATTTCAAATTTTACGCCATTTTTCATCTATTGTAAACAGAAGCCAATTCTCGGTTTAAAAAAAAATCTTACAAAAATAAAATACACCTCACTGACACATTATTTTATTCAAATTACCGAATTTAAACTTACTTTAAGTTGACTTGGAGCAAGAATTACTTGCTTACTGCCTGAAATGTTTTGAAAAAGTGATTCTCAATTATGGTATCCTTGTTATCACATCTGTCATCGCCTTATCAAGAGGTGCGTTTTTTGGGAAGTACATAATTTTAAGATATTTTTAAAATGTTCTTACACTCACTTTATCATTGCTCTGCCATTTAAATTGAAAAATGATGGCTAAAAATTTAAGACACTTCAAAAGCCATTATTCAAATATCTATCCTAGATATTGTCAAGGAAAATTAGTAAGATTTAGGATTAATTAACAGAATTTTTGAAAAAAATATAGTAAAAAAAAGAAAAAAACACACATCTGAACACGCTAAGTTTCTACATGAAACAGTAGCAGGCTACCTCACAACACTCACATTAAAAGATATGGATGACCAAAACTGATTTAATTTCTATTTAAAAAATAATTTTTCACCTTATATAACCAGAAGTTAAGAATATACCTTTTATTCTTTAAGAAAAAACAAAAGCCAAAACATTTCACCTGAAGTAATGTGAGAATGCCACTAGTGTGCAGGAGGTTACAGGGAGTGAAAGTGAAAGAAAAGACTGAGTATAGGGAGGATTGAGGAAAGACCAAAAGATGAACGAGATTCAAGAAGATAGAAGATGGCAACTGACATTGCATTTAAATTTTTGAAGATTTTAATTACAGGGAAGCAATTAACTGGAAGAGAGTTCCACAGGTGGGAAGTGCAAGAAAAGAAACTGTTGCAATAAAAGCTATTTAGCTATTTCAACAGTAAGGGTGGGACCTAATTGCCAATCTAGTGGCACACTTACATTCATGTAGTCAGGGCACCAGAGAAAAAAGCTTGTCAGGGAAGTTGCTATGGAAATATTTTTAGAAAAGACAGAGAGAAGTCAGGGGACGTCAGTGAGAAAGTGGCTGAAATTGAGTTGCAAAGTCAAGATTGATTACATTGCAGATTTCTTCGGATTCTGACTAAAACCTCAAGATGAATAACAGGAGAACCCAACCAGATATGGCAACAGTATTCAATGCACGGACGAATGGTAGATTTATAAATTTGCAAGAGGGATTATGACTAGAACCTCAAGATGAATAGCAGGAGCACCCGACCAGATATGGCAACAGTATTCAATGCACGGACAAATGCTAGATTTATAAATGTGCAGATCATTCTTTGGATTTTGTCGAGAACCTCAGGATGAATAGCAGGAGCTCCCGACCAGATATGGCAACAGTACTCAATGCACGGACAAATGCTAGATTTATAAATGTGCAAGATGGATTCTGACTAAAACCACAAGATGAATAACAGGAACACCCAACCAGATATGGCAACAATATTCAATGCACAGACAAATGCTAGATTTATAAATGTGCAAGTTGGATTCTAACGCGAAAGATTTTCTGTCACTACACAGTGACCCAATTTTTCTTGCTGCAGGTGCATCTACTGATTCAATGTAGTCACTCCATTTCTAGTCAGCTGAAAATGTGAAGCCAAGACAGCATAGAGTGTTGCTCTCCTGGAGGTTAGCATCAGCCATGCTGATGGCAGGCAGAAAAATTTCTATCATGATTAAATGAAAGCAGTTTTTGTTTTGGAGCTGTTAAAGTTTACAAGCCATTTCCTGCCCAAGTTAACCAATGATTGAAGGTCCTTTTCAAGATCAGTAGCCAGGTTTACTTTGTCAGATCTGATGGATTTGCTATTGAGACAGGTGTAAATGGTTGTCTCATCTGCATAAGTACCTAGTAGGGAACTGAGGACATCATTCTTTAAGCTTTTATGAAATTTTAATAGAATATTTGCATACTGATAAAAATAGGATAATAATATATGAAGTTTTGGAGGAAAGATGTATGACAAAGTGGGAAAATATTGTATGTCTGCGATCTGTTTTGTCCCTTAGGACTTTTTCTGATTAGATTTGTTTATGTAGATGTGATTACGTTTAGTCCAATGAAGTCCTAAAGGATGAAACATTGTATGAAAACTTTTTTTTGATTTGATCATTAATAAGTATAAAAAATATTTTTTTTTAAATAATAAAAGGAATAGATAATTATAATAATTTTTTTTTCACTGGCATTTATTCTGTATTTATTTTAACAATTTGATCTCATAAAAAAGAAAATTAAATATTTTATGAGATCAAATCAGGCCTTTTTAATTATTAAACATAAGAAAGTGCTACTATATTTAAAATAAATAAATGCTAAATTGAAAGAAAAAAAATAGGAAACAAATAAAATAAAATAGGAAATGTTTATTCAGGAACTCCAATTTGAATTTACAATCACCAACGAGATTTACATATACAAGAAAAAAAAAAAAAACTGGTGGCAAAATACAAAATTAGAAAAATCCTCAATAGAGTGACAAATACCCTGGGAGTTTGAAGGAATATAAAATTATTTGGGCAGAATCTTCTATGGAAGAAACAATTTCTTTACCTTCTATTAGTTATTAAGAACAATAGATCATCTGCTAGAAACCAATGCAAATGTGAAGAAATACACTAGATTTAAATCAAGCGATGGATAAAATATATATATATTTTTTTTTTTTTCACCATGGCTCATACTGTAAAAACTGAAAAATTTCTTATAAGTATTGTTTTTTTGAAAAAAAAGAAAATTGTTATTGATATAAAAATTTATCAATGCTAGATGCATAAAGAAAAGTTTGATTAGAAGTTTGAGGTACAAGGACAATTTCAGCAATGCAGCAATCTTTAAAGGAGTGTTGGAAAAATATGAAAATTAAAATAATTTTAAACAACAAATGTAAATTAGGCAGTAATAATTACTTTCAGAATTTTTAACTGTGGCGGTTGGAGGATAAGGAATGAATTCTTTGTTATTAAAATATAAATAACTTTAGCAACAGATTCTTTCATTGTCAAAACCTGTAAAAATAAAAAAACAAATCCCAAAATGTGATACCAAATTTGATTTTTGGGGAGGGGGTAATTATAAAAGATTTACTACAAATCAAAATATTTGGAAAAAAATAAATAAAAAAACTTTACAACCTGTGACTTTCTTTGAGGAAAGTGGGGAGGAAGATTGTTAAAGGCGTAAGTGTACTATACTAAACCAAGATTTTGGAAGGACAAATACAAGAATTTATGCCTTCCATACCATAAGAGTTCCTATTTAAATCAGTTGACACAATTTCTGGGTGACTCAAGAAGCCCGTAGCAAAAACTGGTGTCCATATTAAATTTTATATAAAGCCTAATGCTTTCATCTCATGTCCATTTCTTGCAAAAATTATAGTTAATAAAAAAAATTATAAGCATTTAATAGACGGATCAGAAAAGCTGCCACATTTGCCAGGCTGACCTTAAGAGTCTGGGAAAACAAAAATCTTAGCAAAACTGCACTCTACGGCAGCAAGACTTAGAGCCTCCTCTCCAGACAGGAAAGACACCTCAGCACCTTTCAACTTTGCTGTCTGAGATGCATTCTGGGCATCAACTGGTCTGAATGGCTCATTAATGATGTAGTTCTTGCCCATGACCAGTTACCCAGCCTATCTACTTTTCTACAACAGTGACAGCTCAGTATATGCCGTATATTGGATAGGAGGTTTCTGTCGGTCATTTTATATAGGAAACTGACCACAGGCATGAGGGCAACCTTATCTTTGCTTCAAGGATATCTGCAAAAGAGACATGTGAATGATGGACATGAACACTGTGACACGGGAAGATGCGATCTACACGGAGTTGAAGCAAGGAGAGGAGAAACATCCTTAACAGAAAAAAAAACAACTCAGTGACATCGGAAGGTTGGGGGGTGCACCTTCACATGCATTTATTGAGATCAAGGTTGTCAATCTTGTGTGGACCTGTACAGCCATGATAGATGCTATGGCACCATCAGCAGCTGAGGTATAACTCTTTGGATACAAAACCAAGGTGTCATGAGACCAATGGGTTCCATATATACAAGATGAATTTTAAAAAATAGTTGAAAGTTTAAAACTTTTTATTATTGTCAACACGTTGCTCTGTAAGAACATCCCAAGAAAAAAAAACAAACCTAAGGTGAAAAAAATATATATGTATATGTAGTCCTCTTTCCTTATATTAAACCAATATATTTACATTTTAAGATATTTCAGGAAAAACCAAATCTTTGTAACCACAAAAAAATAAAAAATAAAAATTCACTTTTATCATTCATTTAAGTTTTATTAAAATTCTCATCATCGCTTTTGAAAACAAACATTGGACAGAGGAGTGAAGATACTTAAAATAATAGCAGTGTCAAGGGAAAAGCAAAGTCTTTTTGATACTTTATTTTTTAATAATTTAGTAAATGTTTATAAATTTATGAATGAGATTTTTTTTCTGCTAAAATTTTAGAGATCATTTTTTGTTTTCTAACATTTTCTGAGGTTCAGCAACAACTAGGTTGCAAGTTATCCAGGGTTAAAGTAAAAGTTTAATGAAATATTGGAATACATTGACAAAATAATAACATGAGACTGAAGCTCTCATGTCCAAAATTACATTAATAAATGAATAGTGTTTATTATGTTTTTTTATCAATTCTCAAGAACAAAGAAAATGTATAAATTCATTTTCATATCTTTAGGTTTTATTACTATTCTAATCATCGATTTTGAAAACTATAGATATTACCAAAAAGCAAAGGTAGTTAAAATAATAATGTCAACAGAAAAATAAGTTCTTTTGACACTCCGTGATTTTTGTGGGTACAAAAATCCAAACTTGTTTTTTTATTTTACAGCTTATCAACCCTTTGGTGGTTATTTAAAGCTGAAACATATTTTTGAACTTAAGAATAATTTTTTTTTTTTTTTTGGTAAGTGAATATTGTATTATGGAGAATAAAAAAATGTGCCCAGATTAGGTCTTATTATTTAACCCATAGCTGGGAGAAGATTGGTCCATGGAAATGCATAAATATACAATGTGGGTATCATAATGAAAAATTTAGAGAATGGTGTTCATGACAATTCTCCGTCAGCTCCAAATTTCTTACCGACAGTAGTTTACCATACCTCAGAGCATCTCCCGTTTTCAATCAAAGGCAGAAGTTTTAGTCAACGTTCTAGTTACATCCAGAGTTATCTATACATTTTGACACTCTTTTTTGTAGGCTTCATGCCTACAAAAAAAGAGTGTTGGTCATATTTCCTAGGTAAAACGTTTCATCAATTTGTTTGTGAATATATATTTTTAAATGTTTTTAACTGGTAAAATATTTTTTCAAATTAATCATAATGCTTCTAACAATTTTTTTCCTTTATTTTTTCAGTTGTCCTGAGGATGCTCTCACAGCGCAAAATGTTGAAAACAGAATGAAAAAGAAAATTTAAACATCCAACTAGTTTTCCTAAATTCCATCTTACATACTTAGTTTGGATATTTCACGTCTTTTTATCATATGCAATTATAGGAGGGTCCATCAACAAAACTCTGGAGTTGGGATGCTGAAGTTAACATGAATTAGTTAAGTGACAAATTTTATATTTTTATTAATCCTATATATATATATATATATATATATATATATATATATATATATATAGAGAGAGAGAGAGAGAGAGAGAGTGTTAAATTGTAATGAAGATTAGTGACAAAATTAGTTTTTTCAGTAGTTCACTGGTAGAAAGGCATTTTAGGCAAGCTGTTTTTTTTTGTCATGATAGAGTGTTAATAGAATTAATGTGAAGATGTTTTTTTACTTAGCTGAGCAGTGTTATTTCAGTCATGCTGACTTTAAAGTTCTGTGAAGTCATTATTTTGATGTTCTCCCACTTCAAGGTTTTTGTTTCTCCTGCAGCAGACTCTACTTAGCTAAGTGAAAAACCTCTCCACATTAATAATATGTCATATATATATATATATATATATATACAGCAGTTAATAATATTCAAAATAATCCCGAAAAATAGTTACACACAGATGCTCACGTACCTGTGTCTAGAATAGACATTTGTAATGGTAATCTACGAAAACAATTATTCGCTCATTCAAAAAACCCCAAAGAGAGAAAGACGAGCAGCTTTTTTCCTGCTGCAAAATATGTATTACCCATGAAATTGTAAAATATCTAAAATCTTTTCTAAATTAAATTAAATTACTCTGTCAAATTAAATAATTAAATTTAACATTGAGTTCTTTTGAGTTTGTCTCTCACTATTTACCGGAGTATTTACAGAATTTACACCAAGTATTCTACATTATATAATATATATATATATATATATTTTTCATTTTTAAACGAGTTATTTCGCTACCTTGGTTTCTACCATGAGTGGTGTCTTTAGGTGATTTTTAATAACATTTTAATTTTAATAATTTTTATTAAAAATCGCCTGAAGACACCACTCATGATAGAAACGAAGGTAGCGAAATAACACGTTTAAAAATGAAAAAAAAAATCAAAAGTTCTACAATAAACTTGTATAAAACACTCTTTAATACAAATGTCTACTGGTCTAACCCTATTAGGACCAAAAACTAAGTATTAAACAATCAATATAGTCATCCGCAGACAGATGTTTCGCTGTATCACAGTTCATCAGTGCAGTTAGACAGCCGATTGCCCTTTACCCAGGATTGAAACCTGACTGAATTGGCGTCAGTTGTGATTCTACCTCTGAGCTACAGGCGCTTGGTAGAAGGAGGCAGACTTTTTAGCATGCATATTATCATTATACACGCCCAATAGCTGAGTGTGTTCTAATTCATTGCTGAATGAACGATGCGTAGATGCCAGAGTAGCTACTGTTTTTCAAAGTCTACCATTCTTCCAGAGTGCTCAACCAGGGTGTAAGTGCGTATGACAATATGCTGTAGTTCATTTTTTTTTTTTTATATATTTTTTATGGGATCTTGCAATTTTTTTTCTTTTCCATACATAAATTATATAAAAATTGTCTAAATGTTTTATTTATAAAAGAGCTTCTGGCTATTCTTTTAACCATTACCAAGGATGAATTTAGTTAAAAGTAACATAAAATTCATGTACTAAAAATTAAAATTAATAAGATCACATAAAAAACTTAACCACAGCAACTTTTCTGTCATTTTTAATTAAACTTGCATAAAAGAGTGATTGCTGCTTAGATACACAATATTTATATATATATATATATATATATATATATAATCACGTGTTCATCCAATTGGTCATTACTGCCAGTTTCGTACACACTATGCATATAGCCAATAGTGGTCTTTGGTGATATGATCATTTATATCCCTTTGACTGACCGAAGATGTTACAATACGGTAAGTTAGTAAGTAGTTATAATGCCCTCTAGTTAAAATCTCTGAGAGTGGGGAAATACCCAAATATCACCTTAACTGGAGAAGAAAAGAAAAAAAAACAACAAACTAACCTTTTCAAAACACTAAAATTATTAGTGCTCAATAACACTAAAGTTCAGTAAAAAATAGTATAATATATATATATATATATATATATATATATATATATATATATATATAAAGTGCTCAACAATACCAGGTTTGCATACATACATCACACACTATAGGCTAAAGTTTTGGGGCCATGCTGCAGATTTTGAATAATTGCTTAAAAATTGAAGGTTGTGTGCCTTTTCCAAAACTAATTTACTTACTTCAAGCCAGAAAGACATCCTCCTCTTGAAAGGTTGTTACTTTAGCTTTTGATTTTATTCTTCTTCTTCTCCTTCATCATCTTCATCTTCATCATCATCATCATCCTCCTCCTCCCATTACTCCAAAAAGATTCTAAAAATTTTTGCTCTTTTTGCCTAACTTATCTTACTGGCTAATAGCAATCTTAAGGCTGGTGAAGATTTGAAAGTTTAGGTAACCCCTGTCTAAAAAATTAACTAATAGGTTAGTTACAGCCTCTTAACTGAGAAGCTAATTAAAACAAAGATGGTATGAAAATTACTGCTGGCCTCAAACTTTTAGCCTACAGTGAAGATGACATATATAAAAACAATAAAAGTAAAAAAAAAAAAAAAAATTGACATGCATATATATATATCTCTCCGAGTGAATACAGAACGAAGAAAAATATTTTTACAACGTCCAAAACATTAATTTAAAACAGTGCTCGATATATAATATATAGAGCTGTGAATATTTATTATAAATTATATTTTAGAACATGTACAGAATTTTTTTTATATATATCCACTACAAATAGTACATTTGTAGTGGATATATATATATATCCACTACAAATAGTACATTTGTAGTGGATATATATATATATAAAAAAATTCTGTACATGTTCTAAAATATATTTTATATATATATATATGACTAAAAGAGAGACAAAACGAAAATTGTATTTAGTTTTAGCTGATGTGTTTGATCCACTGACGGACTTTATCAAGATAAAAACACAAAATTAATTTATTTGAAATAAAGTATCTATAAACAAAAATGAAATGTTGGTTAATAGAAAATTATAAAACGTTTAAAAATACTCATAAGGTCAAATGAAAAACATTAGATATTTAGTTACGTCATTTTGCATATTTAAAGAGAATTTTTTCGTATTAAGTATATTGTTTGGATTGTTATGGTATAAGACATTGAAATGATAGATTTAACTGGTTTTTTTTTTATAGGTTTTCTACTTGTCTCTTTCTTTTAATCGTATTGTTCCTCTCTACAGATTATATCTGAGAATATATAATGCCTGACTAGAAGGCAGTTTTGCCATGGTAAAAATTTAAGCTCTATTAATTGATTTATATGATGTCTATTAAATATTAAGTCATTTAAAAATAAAAATCAATTCTGTTTAAAAAAAATAATAGCAGTGATACTTAAATTTTTAAAGGCAAAAGTTTAAAATAATTTCCATAAATTCAATTTTGAAATCACAAGCCTCTGGGCCCAATAGGGAATTTTCTTTTATTAAAGAGGTAGAAGGCCATTATTGTATTGGTATATCTGAAAGTCACATTGCAACAGTTCCTATGCAATTATTAGATATAACGAGATTTTAAATATCTACAGATGCCTTAGACTTAAAACAAATATGCAAAAGCCCAATATGAGCTAAATTCTTATTTCAAGCTTAAATGCTTTCTGTGCCATAATTATGATATATGTTTATGTACATGTATAGGATGTTGTAGAAATAACTTCAACATAATGTTAAGACATTGGCTATTTGAAGACACCATTGCCATTATGTCAAGGTGAGTGGAGTTACTCTCCCCACAATATAAAAGTGTTCTAAATAAGATTACCATGAAGAAACGAGAGAAAGCATTATTTAGTTGGAAACATAGATGAAGAAAAGTGTTGCAAGATTAACAATTGGTAGCAGTGTAGTTTTTTTTCTATACATATAAGTGTTCATCTAGAGAAAACGTAGCTTATTTTCATATTTTTAAATAAAAAAGACTAAACCTGCAGAATATTCATATTTGCTGTTTTTGTATCCTAATGTAAATATGAATATTACAAAAAATCATGAATTTGGGTTTATAAAGCTTAATTTGGGTTTGTCTGTCTAAAAATTTCTTTGTGTTTAGTGGTTAAAACACATCAGATTTGATGACAGCTTCCCCTAAGCCTAGCGGACGCAGGTTTGAATTCTGCCAGAGGATGCATATTTTCCTAACAAGATTTCATGAATATTCAGGATGTTATATATATATATATATATATATATATATATATATATATACACACACTGTTTAATTCTAAAAGACAGAGTATCTACACAAATAAGAGTATCCATTAAAAATAATGTTCAAATAAATTAAAAATATGTCAGAGTTATTCCATTTCATAACTTTCTATAACATTTCGTAAAATATTATCGTAAATTCTTTAAATAATCTAAAATAGCTAACTTTTGTTTGTCAATAAAAATATTCCTTAAGAAACACTATTTTACTATTCATTCAATAGCAAACCAAATTAGCACAGCCATAGTAACCACCCACCAACCCCCAAAAACAATAAAATGTTTTTATAACCAGTATGCTAATAAATCAAAATTAATTTTTATCATATTGATATCAAATGAGTTTATGAATCTCTTTAGAAGTTATTACATATAGAAAATTAAAATCAGTGATTTATTAACTTTTTTTCTAAAGTTAAAAATTTTATCTACTTAACCCAATGACACAAACTAAAATATTCTTTTCCTTGCCTTGCTTCCTGCAAAGTTAAATAAATATATGTTTGTCATCTTGATAGCATTTTAGTTTATGGGACTATTGAGAAGTTATAACATCTAGAAAATATCTGGTCAGGTGCTCCTGCCATTAATCTTGGGGTTATTGACAAAATCCAAAAGAGGATCTGCAATGTAAATGGTCTTGATCTGGCAGCTTGCCTTCAACCACTTTCTCACCACTGAAATGTGGATTCCTTCTGTCTTTTCTACAAGTGTTTTCACGACTTCTGCTCTGATAAGCTTTGTTCCCTGGTGCCCTATCCTCATGAATTCATTTATGCAACTGGATTGGCAACTAGGTTCCACCCTTTTACTGTCAAAACAGGTAAATGTAACTGCCAAGTCTACTCTATCAGTTTCTTTTCTCGCATATCCTGCCTGTGGAACTCTCTTTCCCATGCTTGTTTCTCCAATAGCTACGATCTCCAAAAGTTAAAATGCAATGCCAATTGTCATCTTCTATCTCCTTCACTCTCACCTCTCTTTTATCCTTTCTACAACATCACCTGTACTGTTTTCTTTTGTGTTTTCTCTCTCCTCTGATTGTAACCCTCCTACACACCAGTGGCAGTACTGCCTTGCTTGGAGTGAAGCAATTATAAAAATATTAAAAATCACTGCTTTATAAAAGCGTGAGTGTCCCATAGCTGCAGTCTATACTAACCTAAAGGAATATACGGCCCTAGGTTGTAACCAATACTAGCCTAAAGGAATATCCGGCCTTGGGCCCTAGGCTGCAGCCTATACTAGCCTAAAGGGTAATCTAGTTTTGCATGTAAGGCATGAATTTCTTCTTTCACAGGTTCATCTTGTTGGGCACTGAAGTGTGAAAGGAGTGATGTGCATTTCTAGTCTTGTGGGTCCTTTGTGGATTCAAAAGCATAGGAAGTGTTGCATGCATTTTGGGGGGAGACCTTTGTGGACACAAAAATATAGGAGTTGTTGTGTGTATCTCTTGTCTCATAGGTCTGCCTTTGTGGAAGCAAAAGCACATAAAGGACTGTATAAATTTCTCATCTTGTGGGTGAGCCTTTTGTGGGTATGAAAGCATGCAATTCTTGTCTTTGTGAATTCAAAAGTGTGGCCAATATCGTGTTCACTTCTTGTCTTGTATAAGCTACACAGAAGCTAATTATATATTTAGGTCAACAATAATATTTTTGTAGCTTTTTATATTGGGTGCCTGGTCAAGCCACATCACATTGAACAACAAATTAATGTAGGTATTCGTTTCTTTTGCATAAAAGTATAGGAGGCTTTTCATAAAAGCACAGTGTGTGTTTTCATTTCTTATCTTGCATATGAAAGCAATGGGAGAGGCTGTATGCATTTCACATCTCACAAATATTTTTTTTAATCATTTCATCTAGTGTGCAATTACAGTTGAGAGAAAGGACTGGGTACAGTGGGTATGAAGAAAGGATAAAAGATGGCAACTGACATTGCATTTAAATTTTTGGATATTGTAACTATCAGGGAAGCAAGTAAACGGGAGGGAAGCGTGAGAAAAGAAACTGTTGGAGTAGAAGTGAGGGTTACATTTAACTATTTCAACGGTAAAAGGGTGGGACCTGGATGCCACTCTAGTAGCACTTTTAAGCTTATGTGGTCGGGGCATTAGAGAAAAAAAGCCCATCAGAGCAGTTGCTGTGAAAATATTTATAGAAAAGACAGAGGGAAGCCATGTTCCATTGATGAGAAAGTGACTGAAGTCATAATGACAAGTCAGGATCAAAAAAATCAAGTCAATTGAAAAAGTGAGGCTGAAAAAAGTTGCTCTCCGGGAAACTAGTTTCAGCCATGCAGAAGGCAAGCAGGAAAGTTTGGATACAAAAATCAAAGGAGATATTGCACATGTTTCTTGTTTTACAGTTTTGCATTTATCTGTGGACATAAAAGCATATTTGTAACATACAACGTGTGTTAGCACGTGCAATACCCTGTCTTCATCAGCCGCCGACCAGGGGTGATGTCACGGTTTCGGTGGCTATGGCGGGACCGCCACCAGCAGCGTTTGCCACCAGGCAGGGTATGAAGTAAATTGTCCCTCTTGTATATTCCCATAAAGAAGTAAATAAAACGATCATTCCTCTTTGCAGTTTGTATCGGCAATGAAATTTCCTGAACACGTTTGCTGTTATTTCCTTATAGAAGGGGTCGTATACATTTCTTGCCTTGTGCATACTGCTTTGAAAGCATGGGAGAGGTTGCATGAATTTTTCATCTTACAAAAGCGTCTTGGTGGTTGTGAAAACATAAAAGAGTAGGAATGAGCCTAGATTACCAATGTCCATGCCTGATGATGGCACAGCTGGCCTGAAGCCACAAACATGTGGCCATATACCCATCTGCAAACTAAAAAGCACCCACTTAACCAGATGATAATTATCTTGTCAAAGAGCAATATCAAATACAGCCCAAATACTTCTGTTTTATTTAAATAACCATTTCATCCCAAGCAAGGCAGTACTGCTACTGATGCGCAGGGGGCTACATAAGAAAAGAGTGAAGAGAAAGAGGAACAGGTCACGGAGATGTCAGAGAATAGGTAAGAGAAGGATTGAAACACTGGTATGAAGACTGCTCCATGAAAGTAGAGTGGAAAGGGAGATCAAGATACAAGGGATGTCAGGGAAACGATAAGAGTCAAAGAAATAAGAGATCTGTTGCGAAGTAGTAGGTTTGTTGATTGATTCATTTTCTATAGCTTATCAACTCTTTGAAGGTTATTTAAAGCCATAAAATAGTTTTAGATTGTAAGAATTTTTCTTTTTTTTTTTTCAGGTAGTGGTTTAGTGATACAAGTCATAGCTGGGGAGGGGGAGAAGAGGTTGATTCATTCCTAATCAGAATTTGATAAACAAGAAAATATGTGGACATAAAGTAGGGGATCAATTCTACATTACAATCAGTATATAGACTGATCCCTCACTTTGTGATTATGGTAGCTTCTAATTATTTATATTCAAGAGAATGTAAAAGAATCAAAAAGATATGCCTGTGTAGCTAATCTGTATTTGATGGAGTGATTGAGTCATTTTTTATGGCTTATCAACCCTTTTCAGGTTGTTTAGAGTCAGAAGATATTTTTAGATTGTAAGAATATTTTTTTCTGAAGATAAAAATGGTTTAGTGATATAAGTTTTACTAATTAACCCACAGCTGGAGAAGGAGAAATGGAGTCATACTTTTCACAAGGGTGTTTGCTTGTAAGTGAATATAACAAACCCAATGCTGATAGTACTCGATATTCATAAGCAGTCCCCCATCTAGATACTAACCAAGTTTGACATTGCTTAACTTTGGTGATCATATGGGAGCTAGTATTTCAAATTTTAATATGTAAGCCAAGAAAGTAGTGGTGGGGGGGTGATACATACAAACAGATAGGGCGCCAACTTTCTCTTTACCTACAGGCTCAGGTTAGATTTCCCAGTTGGTGGGGGGGGGGGGGTTACATTCAAGCTGATACTTAGTGAAAGTAACAGCTTGCTGTCCTAGCAAGGATGCAAAAACTGTCAAAGTCATGATCAAAATGTTGTATGTGAAACGGGTCTATAATACAGCCAAGCTAAAAGGCAAAGTATCCTTTTGTGTTCGGACTGCATAAGAGCCATCAGCATTATTTCCAAAGCATTTGAAAATTGTTAAAATAATAGCAGTGTTAATGGAAAAACCAGCCTTTTTACACTCCATCTCTTTTCAGGCATGAAAGTCCAAGACTGACAAAAAAATGATTTTCAGTATTTATCACCATATAACAATAGATTTGATGTAGAATGATTGCCATTATTATTGTGTAGGAAAGAAATTGAGAGTGAAATAAGTTTGATGCAGGGTCTTATGGGGGCAGGGCAAATATTAACAAGTGATTAGAGCACTATACCCAAGTTTATTATGCAATGCTGATAAGCTTTTTATGAACAACAGTTCAAACCACAATTCATTAACAGTCAATCATACTATTTTCTTCTATTTTACATTCTTCCACAACAAATCCTTAAATATATATATGAAATTATTTGTTTGAACCTTATTTTTTTCTAAACTTATTTATAAATGGAACTTTGTGTGTGTGTGTGTGTGTGTGTGTGTGTGTGTGTGTGTGTTCGTTACCTATAGACACCGAAATGGCTGAACTGATTTTCTTGAAAATTTACACAGTTGTACTATAAGCGTCTGTGAGTGTTCTTAGCTAGGTTTTGTGTCGAGGTACCCCCGATAAAAATCGAAAATCGATCATCAAAAAAATCGGGTTGTAGAAGGAGTGGTCCGATTTTAATCAAATTTGATACACTCATAGACAAAGACATAAGAAACGATATTCAGAAGTTTCAAGGTTGCAGTTCTTACAATAGTGCAGAAAATCGATAACATATATATATATATATATATATCTAAAAGGTAAGATGTTTGTGTGTGTGTGTCTGTTTATCTGCCTGTATGTCAGTATTTTTTTCAGCCCTTTTATTTTAGTTTTTGCTTCAGGTTTGGCTCTAAGTAGGTATAATTGTAGTTCTTAGTCTCAGCCATGATATCATTTACTCAGAGGACTTATTTAGCCTTCAAAATTCAGTTTACGACAAAAAACTTATTTGATATCTATACCAGGAAATCAAAATTTGACTTACATCCATTCATTTTTCTTTCAGTCTACGGTTTTGCTTTAACTGGAAACAACTATTGCTTTTTAGTCTTTCGTGCCAACGTCAAAATAGTCTAAGCTCCAGGACCATGGATTAGTTTTAAAGCTTTCATTACACCTGAGCAACGCCGGGCTATACTGCTAGTCCTTATATATATATATATGAAATTATTTGTTTGAACCTTATTTTTGATTGATACTCGTATTTAAGTAGATATTCTGTTTATAATCAAACAGTAGATACATTTATTTTTTACCGACGTGATTATTTACAGTAAATTTGTTAAAAAATATGTGTCATTCATCATATTCTCGTAACAAAAATTGATCGTGAATAATCAGGCCAGTAGAAATAAATATATAATACTGTTTGATTATAAACAGAATATCTACTTAAATACAATTATCGATCAAAAATAATGTTCAAACAAATAATTTCAAATTGTTGGAACCATTTTGTTAATCTTCATTAATTTCAGTAATATATATATATATATATATATATATATATATATACACTAGCAGTACAGCCCGGCATTGCTCAGGTGTAATGAAAGCTTTAAAACTAATCCATGGTCTTGGAGCTCAGACTCTGCCTAAAGAATATTTGGGCGAAGTTTGGCGAGAATCGGATAAAAATTGTGGATTTATATAAAGGACATACAGACAGATAAACAGACACACACACACACACAAATATCTTGTCTTTTATATATATATATATATATTATCGATTTTCTGCAATATTGTAAGAACTGCAACCTTGAAACTTCTGAATATCCTTTCTTATCACTTTGTCTATGAGTGTATCAAATTCGATTAAAATTGGACCACTCCTTCTATAACCCGATTTTTTCGATTATCGATATTTATCAGGGGTACCTCAACATAAAACTGAGCTAAGAACACTTGCAGACGCTTATAGTACAACTGTGTAAATTTTCAAGAAAATCGGTTCAGCCGTTTTGGAGTTTATTGGTAACAGATACACACACAAAATTTCATTTATAAATAAGTTTATATATATATATATATATATATATATACACACACAAAAAAAAATCCTTATATATATATATATATATATATATATATATATATATATATCTCCAGATGTAGAGAACAAACAGGTTTAGAGTCCAGAGTTTTCTGGCATTTAGGTTTTAAAAAAGTGCTCAATACGACATAGAGCATAATATAAGTAAATTTATTTTTTTATTAAAAGTATTTTACATTGCAACAAGGAAATTTCTATGTTTCAAGATTTAAAGTTTTCATCTCATCATCAGGCAATGTTCAGTAACTTTGGTGAAAACAATTTACATTTGAAAATAGAAAACTATGTTTGATTATTAAAGAGTTACACAGAGGTGAAGACAAAAAAAATTAGATCTTATGGGTGTGTCTAGTTTAACTAATTAGAATGAATATCAACTTTGAAAATTTAAAATATAGGTTAGATGTTAGGGGATGTATGATATTCATACATGTCTACAAGACCTGTCGTACTTATGGCTGCACCGTCTACTTCCAATAAGAAATACACATTTTAAGCATGAGGAAATTGGTTAATTTATAACATCTGATGATGCCAAAAAATTGAAATCTTAGTAAAATACTATCTATGAGTACATGGGGTAGGAAGTTTAAGTCAGATGTACTCATAGATAGTAGTCAAATAAAAATTGTCTACCCATTTAAAAAATCTAAGGTCCCACTATGTAGACAAAATTAAAAAGTGACCTGTCCAGATCTAAGCCATCCTGCCCTCCCCTCCTAACTCAGATGTATGTCTCTATGGTTACAAACTGCTGATGGACTAGTTTAGACACACCAAATTCCACTTCCTACAACCACCACTTAAATCTCACATTCTCAAATATAAATTGTTTTCACTCAGCTCCATATATCACCCGAAGAGGAGCGCTCCGAAACATGAAAACTTTTGTTTTATATATGAAAGTGTAAAGCTGAATATTCAGCTTTACACTTTCATATCTATTATCAAGTTCTGTAGCTTCAAAAATATCTTTATATATATATATATATAATAATGAACTTAATCACAGTTAGGCAACACTAATAATAACAGACTGAACTTCCGAAAACAGTGCTAACTTAACAGTAATTTAAACTGTCTTGTAACCCAGCGAGAACTACTTCGTGGGTTAAATAATGGGGGAGAAAACAAACAGCGCACAAGAACAATACGTCTAGTGCCCGTTGGAAAGAAAAAGAAAACCCAAGACAAAACCTTAACAATAAAGTGCTCAGTATGAAAGTAGAGCGAGAATACAATACAAGATTGACAACCGTTGTGTGAAACCGCAGTAGGTGGTGGCTCACTTCTAGATTTCTTGTATTATATATATATATATTGGCCTAGTTTTTCTTGTGTTTCACTAGTTTTTCTTGTGTTTATAAATAATACTAAAATTTTCTCAATGTGGAAATATTAAAGTATTTGACTGATGAATCTAACTGGTAGGCAACTTTGAAATGTTAGCAAATTGTAACCGTCATGCTGGACAAAATAAAAATAAAAAAGGACAGTTATTCCTTTGACACTGCTATTACTGTATACATTTTTGATTCCCTCAGCAGTGAAGGAGGTAAGGAGGAGAAGGCAGGCAAGATGGAGACGAGGAGAAGGCAAGACAGAGTGAAGGAGGTGGGAGATGAACAGAGGAGAGTGAGTGGAGGTGAAAGTGAGAAAGAGGAGAGAAGGAGAGAGGAAGAGAAACTGAGAGATAGGAAGAAAAAGGGAGTAAGAAAGAGAAAGAGAGGTGGAGAAAGCAAGAAAGAAACAGAGATAGAGGAGGAAAAAATGAGAGAGAGGGAACAGAGGTGGAGAGAGCAAAAGAGAGGGAGACGAAGGAGAAGAAAGGTGGAGACAGAGGAAGAGAGGTGAGAGAGAGTACAAAGAGAAAAAACTGGTAGTAGAGTCAGTAGCTGCTAACCACTGTCTGCCCCAAACACAACCCCATTAATAACAACCAATATTCCCCCCTCCTCCTTTGTATCTTTCCACAAAGAATGAAAATAAATATTGTAAATGTCATGCCATTAACAGGATTTGAAAATCTGTTGAGTTAGATTTGGAGGCACATACATAAAAAAAAAAAAAAAGAGAGAAGAACATGCTGTTTCTTTGTAATACTTATTCAGCAGTAAAAATGAATGTTTTTCTTGTTGTTATTTGTTTGTTTGTTTTTTTTTGTTTTGTTAATGCCCAGCACAAAATTATGAATATGTGAGTTCAACTTCAACTGATGAATAAAATTCAATTTCTACATTCTATTAAAATACTATTCTGGCATGTAATTAAAAAGAAAAAGTTCATTGCAATTTAATACCAATTATGAATTTTTAAAAAATTCTCACTGTTTCTCATGCACCTTACATGATTTGGACCAACCAGTGCATCCCCCACCCCAATAAATGGTAAATAAAAATATATGTTATTTATACTCAAGCAAAATCCCCCTTTCTCGCATACAGACAGGCACTAACAAGGTATTTGGTGTTATGAGCCGAATTGGATGTTTTCAGCATAAAGGGAGATAATTAAAATGATTCCAAAGCCAATAATCATTCCGATATTCTGCAATATAAATAGTTGAGTTACTCCCAGTTCTTTATTTTCTTTGGCTTCAACAACCTGGTTCATTTCAGGCACCTGGAAAAAATAAAAAAAATAAAAAGAGATAAAGCATTTCACTAGAAAAAGATAATTTAATAAAAATGTGAAAAAAAAAAAAAAAAAAAAAAAAAAATTAAAGATATAGAGAAAGTTCATCCAACAATCTGTTGTTAAATGGGGCAAATCATGGCTTGTTAAATTCAACACCTCAAAAATGAAAGTTTTATTTAGCTGAGAAGACCTTTATACCTTCCATGGCTGATGCTAACCTCCAGGAGAGTGACTTGTTGCACTTTCTCAGAATCACATTCTCAGATGACATAAAGTGGAAAGACTATATAAAATCAATTGCTAAGTTTGCAGCTAAGAAATTTGGTTCACTATATCATGCAAGACAATTTTTCTCTCCAGAATCTATCTTACATGTTTATAAGTCTACCATCTGTCCATGCTTTGAATACAGTTTGGTCTTCCTGCTACATACTTAGAGATTCTTGATAAAATCCAAAGAAGAATCTTGACCTGGCATTTTGGCTTCAGCCACTTTACCATCATCATAATATTCCTTTTCTTTGCATTTTCTATAAATACTTTCATGGTAATTGTTCTGATATTTTCTCCTCTATGGTAACTAGACTCTTTTAATTTAAGTGCAGTACTAGGTTGGCAGCAAGGTCTCATCATTTTTTAGTTGAAATGGTCAGATGTAATTTATTTTACATATTTATGTCTACCATTAGTTCATACTTTGCATATTATTGCCACATCTGGTCTGGTCCTCCTGAGATTCTTGATAAAATCCAAAGAATCTGCAATGCTATTGGTCCTGACCTGACATCTTGGTTTCAGTTTTTTTCCACTGCTATAACTTCCCTGGTCCCTTTCTATAAATACCTTCATAGTAATTGTTTGGATGAACTTTCTGCTATGGTGTTTAGACTTTATGAATTTAAGCACAGTACTAGATCCAGGATGTGCGTTGTGGTGCATTAGATATCGGCTCGGAACAAGGAATCGGGGAGCCGAGTTCGAATTCCAGCTGAATTCATTGCATTCACTTACGCGCAAATACCCTTGGGAAAGGTATTAATCCATCTATTCCTTGCAGTTATGGGTTAAATAACAGGACAGATTGGGGTCCAAAGCCTTGGTCGGCAACCAGTCTACCGCAGAAAGCAATAGCAACCTACTGCGGGATAATCTTCTGCCCAGTCAGTCATGTCTCTTTTGAGACATGATTGCCCAAGTGTGTATCATGGCACTTAATTGACTGACTAGATTGGTACTAAGGTCTCATCCTTTTAAAGTTAAAATGGTGAGATGGAACCATAAATTTTATGCTAATAATTTCTTTTATCACATTTCTCACTCGTTGAACTCTCAATCATCTTCTGTCTTCTTCTTGTTTTATTTTTCTCTCTTCTTAAAGTTTTTCTCTCTTCTTAAAGTTTTTCTCTCTTCTTAAAGTTTTTCTCTCATATTCTTTTATGCTTAGTAACCTCTTGTGTCTTGATAGCTTTATTGCTTTGGCTGTGATGAAATGATTAAAAGTGTTTTTTGTTTTTTTTTTCAATAATTTCTCCTCAAGTAAGGCAATAAAGCCAGTAAGATGAAAGAGGTTAATGAGAAGGAAAGAAACGAAGAGGACAATATAGAAAGCAGGGAGTTGGGAAAGGGGACCACAAACAAGAAGTGTAATGATTAAACAGAAAAAAAAACATCAAATATTTTATTTTATTTTTTTATGCATATATCATACGCATATTTTATACAGACGATATATGTCTAAAAAGATAACCGATTTTAATTTTTAAACAAACGTTATTTCAAACATTATTTTTTTGCAGATATCTGAGTAGACATATCTATTTTTTTTATTTTATCTAGAACGGTTTTTATTTTGTATACTGATCTGCATACTGGAGAAAATTCACAAAAGAGTATGTGTCTTTCAAAAGGATTTGAAGTTGCCCCCCACCTCACAGGAGAAACCATTGTCTGATCAAGCATGATCTGACAATGATCCCAGATCAAACCAATGTCTGATCAAACCGCTTGGCTACAAAAAGCTGCAAAATCAATCAAGGTTCTATTTGCCTTCAAAGCAAATTCAATTGTCCAAATTTCATGAAAGGTGCATCTGCTCAGTTTTGTATCTGAAGTGTAAAACAATTTCTAAAGTTAAGTGCTATACGTGATACACACTTGGGCAATCATATCTCAAAATGAGACATGATCTACTGAGCAGAAGATTGCCATTGCTTTCTGTGGTAGACTAGTTGCCAACCAGGGTTATAGAACCCAATCTGTCCTAATTCATAGCTAAAAGAAGCAGTAGATTAATACTTTTCCCAAGGATTTTTATTTGTAAGTGAATGCAACAAATTCAACTGGACTTCAAAACTCAGTTATTTCTCATTCTGTGCCAATATCCACTGCACCAACCACCTACATCCACAATTTCTAAAGAGTTATTTTATTTTTATTAGTTCAAACATTATTTTCAGTGGATACCCATATAGCAGTAGATGCTCTGTCTTTATTTAATTTCTGCTAAGAAGGTTGTGTCTGTGTTGGGCCGGAAAGTTTTTCTCGTCAGAATCCATCTTGCACATTTATAAATCTACCATTCATCTGTGCATTAAATACTGTTGCCATATCTTGTTGGGTGCTCCTGCTATTCACCTTGAGGTTTTTTGACAAAATTTAAAGAAGGATCTACAGTTGGTCCTGACTTTGCATCTCGACTTCAGTCACTTTCTCACCAAAATGACATGGTTTCCCTCTGTCTTTTCTACAAATATTTTCATGGCAACTGCTCTGATGATCTTTTTTTTGCTGGTGCCCTGACCATGTGAATTTAAGCATGCTATTAAATTGGCATCTAGGTCCCACCATTTTACCATCAAAATAGTTAAATTTAACCATCATTTCCACTCCAAGAGTTTCTTTTCTCACACTTCCCACCTGTGGACCTCCCTAGAATTTACTTGCTATCCTGATAGCTAGAATCCCCAAAATTTAAATGCAACATCAACTACCATCTTCTTGAATCCCATTCATCTTTTATCCTTTCTTCAATAATCCTTGTACCCAAGCTTTTCTCTCACTTTAACTCTCTGCACACAAGTGGTGGCCCCACCTTGCTTGGAGTGAAATGATTAAAAAAAGTAGTTATTCTGTCTACCAGCTTTCACACTCAAAGACTTTTTTTTTTTTTTAATCATCTCACCCCAAGCAAGGCATTCCACTGCCACTATTGCGCATGGGGCTACATAGGGAATGTCAGGAGGAAGGTGACAGATGAGTAAGGATACCGAGGATGAGGGTTGGGCAGATGGGAAGCGTGTTTGATAGAATGGGAGCAGGTTAGTGTGTTAGGAGGTGTCTATTGACCTTACATTTAAACTCCTGGAGATTGTATCCGTTGGGGAAGCAATCGTGTGGAAGAGAATTCCACAGTCGGGAAGTGCGAGGAAAGAAACTGTTGGAGTAGAAGTTGCAGTTGCATTTTATCGATTTCACTGTAAAAGGGTAGGATCTAGTTGCTAATTTAGTATCTCGTGCAAATTCGTATTTAGGGTCACCAGTGATCTAAGTTCATCGGAGCAGAAGCCGTGAAAGTATTTATAGAAGAGACACAGGGAAGCCATGTCGCGCTGATGGGAGAGAGACTGCAGGCGGTCTGCCAAGTCGGTATCTATCACATTACAGACCCTCCTCTGAACCTTATCAAGAAACCCGAGGAGAATAGCAGGGGCACCCGACCAGATATGGCAGCAGTATTCAATGCACGGGCAGATGGTAGATTTATATATGTGCAGAATAGATTTAGACGGAAAAAACTTCCGGGCCCTACACAGAGAACCGACTTTCATAGCAGCGGATTTAGCAATGGATTCGATATAGTCATTCCATTTGAGGTCCGCTGAAAGTGTGAGACCAAGGAGGCGTAGTGTTTTACTCTCTGGGAGGCATGCCTGGTCCATGCTAATGGGAGGTAGGTGAGATTGTCGATGATGGTTAATTGAGAGTAGCTTCGTTTTAGAAGCATTAAAATTTACTAGCCATTTCTTACTCCAGTCCAATATGGATTGGAGGTCTTTTTCAATCTCGGCTGCAAGGTTAGCTTTGATGCCTACACCAGATTTTTGTAGGAGGCGAGAGTAAACTGTGGTGTCATCAGCGTACAAACCTATTTGGGCTCTTATGGAATCAGGGAGATCATTAATGTATATCAGGAAGAGTGTAGGACCTAAGATGGAGCCTTGGGGGACACCTGCGTTTGTATGGTAGTTCTGGGAGGCATGTCCGTTTAATACCACCTTCATTGTGCGGTTAGACAGGAATGACTGGATTAGTTCAAACAAATGTCCAGTTATACCATAGCTCCGCAGTTTACATAAAAGGCCAGCATGCCAAACTCTGTCGAATGCCTTAGATATATCCAATGCAACGGTTCGGGCTTCGCCATTCCTGTCGAGTGCCTGGTATATGTACTCGGTGATGGTCGTTAGCATATCAGCAGTAGACCTGGTGAAGCAGAAACCATATTGCTTGTTCGAGAGGAGCCTGTGTGCTGTGAGATGCTGAACCACCTCGGCGTTGATAATGGCTTCGAACACTTTGCCAAAGATTGGAAGAAGGCTGATAGGGCAGTAATTTGCAGGGTCAGAGGGTTCTCCAGTGTTTTTAAATATAGGAACTACAGAGGAAGATTTCCAACAGGCAGAAAAGCAGGAAGCAGATAGGCAGAGGTTGTAGAGCTTAGAAAGGACAGAGGAGAGTTCAGGGGCACATTTCTTTAAGACTATGGTTGGGATTCTGTCACCACCGCTCGCTTTGTGAGGGTCAAGTTTTAAGATTATCTTAGAGACAAGCAAAGGTGTAATGTGGACATCATTCAGTTATGACTCAGTTCTAGGTGAGAAGTCGGGTGTAAAAACTCCAGATGAGTCCAGACTCGAATTGTTAGAGAATCTGCAGGCAAAGCATTCAGCCTTATCTACTGGGGAGGTGAGGACCTCAAATTTGTTGATTAGCGGGGGTATTGTGGACTTGCTCTTGTTAAGTACTCTTTTACAGAGTCGCCAGTAGTCTTTAGCGCTGAATTTAGAGCATGCTATGCGTTGCTTCATTCTGGCAGCAAACAACATCTTAGCTTCGTTAAGTATCCTTTTACACTTATTACGAGCTGAAGTGAAAAGGCACCTGTTTTGGTCCGACGCATAGTTACGATAGATTAAAGATTATTAAGGAAAATATGTGCATCTACTCATATATCAGTATGCACTAAAAACAACATCAGAATATACTCCTAAATGCCTTGCTCCCTGTAGAGCATAGGCTATCAATGGACCCTTAACATTGACGAGGGAGTCGTTGATGCTTCTGTAACTTGTCTTTATCTTTTTTTACAGGTCAGTCAGTTAAGTGCCATACGTGATACACACTTGAGTGATCATGTCTCAAAAGAGACATGACTGACTGGGCAGAAGATTATCCCACAGTAGGTTGCCATTGCTTTCTGCGGTAGACTAATTGCCGACCAAGGCTATAGAACCCAATCTGTCCTGCTATTTAACCCATAACTGGAAGGAAGAGACAGATTAATACCTTTCCCAATGGTATTTGCGCATAAGTGAATACAATGGATTCAACTGGAATTCGAACTCGGCTCCCCAGTTTCTCGTTCCGAGCCGATATCCACTGTACCACAGGTAGCCGTGTTATTTTCCCTCAGTACTATATATATATATATATATATATATATATCGCTCATTCATTAATGAATTAGAGCACTCGGCCCACTGACGTATGATACATAATAGGCTAAATGTCTGCCTCCTTCTACCGAGTGCTCATAGCTCAGAGGTAGAATCACTGACTGATGCTAATTCAGTCGGGCTTCAATCCTGGGTTAAAAGCAATCAAATGTCTAACCATACTTATGAGCTGTGATACAGCGAAACCAGCCTGATTATTTACGATAAATTTTTTTTGTGACGAAAATGTGTGTCATTCGGCAGGACTCGAACCTGCAACCCCTATCCACATAAGGAAAGCCACCAAGTAATCTGGCGCGTCTTAGACCTCTCGCCCATGAATGACAATCAGTCTAAACAAAGTCAAATTATACCTATAACACAATTTTCGTTATTAAGCCTATAACACAATTTTTTAAACTTCATTTAGATTGTCATTCGTAGTCAAGAGGTCTAAGATGTGCCAGATCACTTGATGGCTTCCCCTATGTGGATAGGGGTTGCAGGTTCGAATCTTGTTGAATGACACACATTTTCGTAACAAAAATTTATCATAAATAATCAGGCTGGTAGAAATAAATATATAATACTGTTTGATTATAAACAGAATATCTACTTAAATACAACTATCGATCAAAAATAATGTTCAAACAAATCATTTCAAATTGTTGGTTGTTTATAACCAGTTTCATTAATCTTCATTAATTCCCATATATATATATATATATATATATATATAATTTTTGTGTATTTAGGCAGTAAATTTTCTTTTAGACATATCAGATTAAATAAACTGCAAACATTGCATCTGCTTATTTTTAATAAAATCTGTTCATATTCACTGATAATCTTTTGTGTATCATAATTGAAAGATGTAAGAAATGAGTTATCACTTTGACAGATGATTTTATTATTCATTTCTCAATGTTCCCAAGTACTTTCGGTCTCCCTCTGAGATAATCTTCAGAAGTGTGAGTTGTGGTAACAAAAACTAACTGTAAATTTTCTTCTTGCTTCAAATATAACACTTGACAAACTGCTTTGCATTCATTAGAATGTGAAAATTATCCAAAATGGAATTTTTTTTTATGTTGTAATGTCATGGTCATGCACACGTTAAAGCATGAAAAACCTGTTCTTTTTATAAACATTTTAGAACATTACAGTATTCATAGCTGATTCTATTAATTGACAGCTAAAGCTTTTTTTAATGAATATTGCCCTGAGAATGTGTAGTTTGCTTTCGTCATTTTCTTGGTGTAGGATAGTTGTGTTATAGATCATTATTTTTTTATATATTTTTATTGTCAATGTATACAAGAATGTTGTAGATATCTAGACATAGACAAATGGTCTGACGTGTGTAATGTAAGATGTCCTATTAATGTAGTTGGTGCAAATCCAACATTTTTTTTTTTTTGGTCAGAGATATACTCCCCCAAGGAACATTTGAATTAATATATAATGATGGTTTTACGTAATACATCAGTTGATGGGGAAGAGTTATTATGGATAATTAAATGAGTAGGATTGTATTTTTTATAATTTTTAATCTTTTATTAGGATCAACGGGAGATATATTTGTATGAAGGAGATTTTTAATGATCTTTTCATCCTGTTTGTAGTTATTGTGCATTTGTTTGCAATAAAAGAGTTTGATATGTTTAGGGTCTTTTGTGGAAGTACCATATTCTGTTTGGTGTGTGTTAAGGTTTTTGAGATATCATCTTATTTGTTCATCTACAATGTGGTTTGGGAAATTGTTATTAATGAGAGCCTGTTTAATATCTTTTTTGTGGAGGAGTTGATTTGTACTTGGCTAATTAAATTGTGTATAATATATATATATTAGCTGCCCTGACAGGCCAGACAGAGGAAAGCAATGAGTAACATATTTAAAGGGCCTGAGTAGGTGGATAACAGAATGGGGGTTGCGCGGTGTAACAGGAGAATGCATGCTAAGAGCTACAAGGGATAGGGAAACGTGGAAAGCCATGATCACCTATGTCCTGAAAGGACAATGCACATAGAAGAAGAAGAAGAAACAAGAAAATTAAATTAATTATCTATTACACAAAATTTAAAATCACTAACCTCATTGTCAAAAATAACAATTCTCCTGCAAGATCTTCTAAATTATGGAGAACCAATATTATTTATGAATTTATACATCCTTTAAAGAACTGTGTTCTTGGTCAATGGAAATTTGTAAATAATTACATAGGATATACTACTACATGCTTAACAAGAAGATTTATGTTACATCTCTTTGACCATAGCGCTATTAGGTTTCATTTAAATACACTTGAAGACCTACCAAACTATCAGTAACCTGCTCATTGATAACACAAATATATTAGAATCATCCACATGAAACAAAAAAAAAAAAAAAGGATAAAAATAATGGAAGAATTAATAAAAAAGAAAAAGGCAACACTCAACAAAATCAACCATGAACACAATCACAATATGCTGACCTTGTTTGGAAAAAAAATAAAAACAACATTCCTATAGCTCTACATACATACATACATAAACCAATCTCTATATTCATTTTAAAATAAAATAAAATTCATCCTTGATAATGGGTAAAAGAATAGTTGAAAGTGTTTTGATAAATAAAACATTTGAACAATTTTTATATAACATATGTACTGAAAAGAAAAAAATTATAAGATCATATGAAAAATTACATAAAAAAAACTTAACCACAGCACTTAGTCATTTTTTATGAAAATTGCATAAAAGAGGGATTGCTGTTTAAAAACTACACACACACACACACACATATATATATATATATATATATAATAATAATAAAAAACTTTAACATACTGAAAATTGTGACACACAAGTTTTTTTTACTCAAAATTCTGTGTTAGTTTTATACCTACTATATAGGTCGATCTCTAAATATACATTAGGTTACTCAAAATTTAGGCCTACTGGTAAATGAAATTAGGCTACAATATACAATAACCTGTGCCAAAACTACATAAGGTCACACCACTTACCTGCATATTAAAACAATAACCGTAATATCATCCTATATGTGTTGAATAGCAAACAACCACAACACACACCAGGAATAAGATATATTCCATCAGTATAACATAGCGAACATTTAAAATTCGTCAGGTCTACTGAAACACATTCAAGTCAATATCGATTCCAATAAAAGATTAATACTTTAGATTACACATCATACATGGTAGGGTTTTTTTTTTATAGTGCCACTACATATCATATGTTATTGTTTGAGTTTTGTTTAACGGCATATCAACTTCTGTGAATTATTTATTGCCAAAAAGGTGGGGTTTTAAGGTATTTTTTTGAATACTTGGTTATAGTGAGAAAGTTGATTAAGTCAGATTTTGATGAAAATTTTATTTATTTTTTTTTTATTTTAGAAAATTGAAGATGTCTTCTAGTTTTGTATTCAAAAATGTATTGCTGGTAATTTTTTTCTTTGAAAAATGTATTATTGCAATAATTTGTTTTCCTTCACAAAAGTATATTTTTCTATAAAAGTCTATTTTTATGTATATATTACTATAAAAGTCTATTTTTATACTTTCATAGTGTTTTGCAGTGTGCATTGTGGTACAGTAGATATTGGCTCGGAATGAGAAATAAGGGAGCCAAGTTCTAATTTCAGTTAAATTCCTTGCATTCACTTACATGCAAATACCATTGGGTCTCTTCCCTCCAGTTATGGGTTAAATAACAGGACAGATTGGGTTCTATAGCCTTGGCTGGCAACCAGTCTACTGCAGAAAGTAATGGCAACCTAATGCAGGATAATCTTCTGCCCAGTCAGTCATGTCTCTTTCGAGACATGATCACCCAAGCATGTATCACGTATGGCATTTAACTGACTGAGTGTTTTGTCTCCAGTTTGGGAGTTAACAATTTGCCCATAGCTGGGACCCTAACAGGGGCTACCACTTTGGGTCAGGGTGGACCTGGGAGCAACAGCAATTAAGAGGTGGTTCCATTCTCTTCACAACACCCAAATCAGAGGCCTTGCTACCCGATGCAGTTTCCTGTCATACCCAGGACCATATATTATTGTAAAAAATGAGTATCACCCATTTGCATTCGTGATGTAAACATGCCACCAGTGAGTGTACAAGCTATTGGATGTGATGTGTGCTGTAGCATTAATAAAATACCGAATTTGTGTTACTATTTTATATTAATTTCTGTGTTAATATGCCAAGTATGCTGACCAAACACAAGTTTTCATAGGATATATTTGTGGCAGCCTGCTGGAGGTAAGATAAATCATGTACAATAATTGTTAGGAGCGCTGTGCCACTTGTTTACAACTCTGTGGTAATGGTTTATATTTAATATTTGCCAGATAAGTCGACTCCTTGTTTTGGAAATATTTTGTTAAACTTGAAAACTTGACATGTATGCCACAATTTATGATATAAAACTATGGAGCGCACAATTAAAATGGCCTTGAACTAGACTTGAAACCCAGGCAATTAGATATTAAAACAAATTATTTTTTACTTTGGACAAGGTGAACAATAGGGACTAAGGAGAAAAATTATAGACAAATATCTGTAAATAAAGATGAGGCTGGCTTGGTGAGTGTTTTAATATCCTTTTTCTTGCTTGAATGACAAAAGAAGAAATCTGAGAATAAAAACAGTATACCAATTTGTATAAATACAAGTCTTACCAATTCGTTTAAAAATAAAGAAAATTTAAATTAAATTGAAAAGGTTTCTTCATTTATTTCATTTGACTAAGGTAATATTCTGAAAACTTACCATGTCGACAAGAGAAATATATAGAAACATGCCCCCTGCCACTCCAAATATCCAGGTGTGAGCGGCAGTGGCTTCGGCCAATAAAATACCAAAGATAAGTCCAATGTAGCACATACAGGCTGAGAGGAAGTTAAAGCAGAGGGCTTGCTTCATTGACATCCCAGCATTCAGCAGAATGGCAAAATCACCTGATGATAAAAAAAAAATAAATTAAAAAAAAAAAAACAGAGTCAAGCAAAGGTTATCTTTAAATGAATATGCAAGTAAAGGGTTACTGCTTTAATCATTCTGAGGTGAGATATGAATGAATAAGAAAAAAAAACAAACATTGTGCAATTTTTTTTAATACTTAATGCTGATAATATGATTATTATTTAAATGTGGATTTATTTAAGTCACATTAAGTTTTATATAATGTCTACGTAATTTTGTTCTTATACTAAAGTTCATTCCATACAGGGCTCAAGAGCCACTTCAGAAATAGGGACACTGCCAAAATGGTTAAGAGTTGTGATGTGATTGAAAGATGGGTAAAATAAACATTATACAGATAAGCGGGATATATACATATATTTTTATTTCAGGTCAAATATTATGATTACCATATATACATGAGCAAGCGTTCAGATTTTTTTATGCCTAAAAAAAAAAAAAAGTTGGACTATACACAGGTCATTTTTTGAAGAAGGTAAAGATCATGTATTTTTGGTGACTGGCGGTACTATATACAAGTAAATCTTCCTGGGGGGAGATTAAAATTAATTCATGTATTTATGATGACTATAACCTACCTGGTAGACCTACATTCTCACAGTAGCTTTGGCTAACCTTAATGATACAGGTAAGCACCATTAACCTCCTTGCTCCTGTAGTCTAGATTCTTTATCTCTGTCGCTACATGAACAACAGAATTTCATTCATTATACATGCTGCTTAAAATATACAAATACCTTGTATAAATGAAGAATTAACAATGATTATTTATTTGATATGAAATATATCCAACGATGATGCCCAGTACTGAAATATTGAACTATGGTAGGGCAACTAGTATATGTCCAGGATGATGTCCAGTACTGCAATGTTCGACTATGGTAAGCCTATTAGTATTGCTCAGAAGTTAGGTTTGCATTATACACAATCTATATAAAATTTTTTTAAAAAATATCAAGTTTTTAACAAAAAAATCAGGGTCACATTAAACAGGAAATAGGTTTAGACATGAGTATATATATATGCTTTTATTTAAATGTGGATTTATTATTTGAAAGAATTTTTGTTAAATTAAGTTTTGCATAATGTCTAAGTAATTTGAAGCAAATTGTTTAAGTACATTGCCAGAGTTTAATATCCTATCCAAAGTGTTTACATATGTAAACAATGAAAGGGTTTTAGTCTACCTAACCAGTTAGCTAAGACATTCAATATGTAAGTTGACTCCTGCTAGCTCTTTGCTTGGAATTGTGTAAATCAAAAAATTCAAATTTCTAGAAGATTTTATATTCTCAGTGAATTCTTGGCTTTTAGGAATTTTAGGATAGGGAGATCATTCTAATGTCATATGAGCCCTTGTTGGCTTACTTAATGTCAAATACAGAGCCGATAGGTAAACTGCAGCCATTTTATAATTTATAATTCTGTTGACTGCACAGTATAGTAGGGTCAGTTGGCACAATCTGTGAGAAAAAAAAACAGCATGACACAATACACTCTGCAAGAAATTTGGAAGCAACATGCTCTGCTGCTTGGCATTCATGCTAGAAGTTTCAATATGAACATTTCAGAGTGTTTGGGTGTAAATATGAGGGCAATGCAGAAGATTTGGAAAGAGTTGGAGGAGTCTAATGGTAATTACAGAGGTATGGCAACTCAGAAAACTCACTCTGATCATTCTGATAAGAAAAGGATACCCAAGTTTGTTGTTGAAATCCAAGCCATGATTGAAAACAACCCCTCGAAATCAATCAGGTCTGTAGAGGGGAGATAGTGCTGTCCTGGGTCAAGAGGGTGGCTGCTGGAAGATTATGCCTGGCAACAGGATTCTGCACCATGCTACACAAGCATGAGAACCTAGCCATGGCTGACAGACAATTTCTACAACCTCATCACTGCTTATATCTAACTCACCAGACTGCAACAGTATTAATTATTATGTATGAAGTGCAGTTGCATGAGAGACCAACAAAATTCCTTGTAGCACCAAAGATGAACTGAAGGCAAGGATTATGGCAGCATTCACCAACTTAAAATAGGAAATCATCCAGAAGAGTTGCAGGAGATTCCAAAGTTGTCTGAAGACTGTGGTTGAAGACAATGGCGTTTTCATAAAATAAATTTACTCTTTACCATTTCAAGATATTTTTGTGTAATTTTGGGAAATATATCTGTTAAAATGATAGATCAGTGTTATTTTCATTTTTGCATAATTTACATGACAATTTATCCATCACACTCTATATCTTATAAGACAAAAATCACAATGAATTGACAGAAAGTTTAGCAGTAATATCTGTTTTCTTACAAGGAAACATTTGGCGTTTAATGACCGATCAACAAGTACTGGTTCTGGTTGAAATTTATAAAATTTTTCTCTTAAAACAATTTTTCACTCTTTCCAGTATTGACAGGAGTTTCGTTCCAAACCTTTCATTTGAAGTGTTAACATGTTGATTATGTCATTATTTTCTCCTCGTGTTGCAATCCATTTTAGTTGCTGCTGCTGTTGGTAGTCCTCAAATGTTTTCAGTTCTTTGTAAACTGGAGCTACAGAATCACAATGTTCAAAGAAGAATGATCTTTGCCAAGATCCTTTTTTTTTCTTTTTTTTAATCGTATCACCTCGAGTAAGGCGGTAATGCCCCTGATGTGCAGGAGGCTACGTAATAGTGAAAAGATTGGAAAAGAGAAAAGCCGGAAACCACATCCTAAACAGGGAACAAGGGATGAGCCTCTTAACCTGTTCAATAGACATGGGTGGAATGTGAACCGGGTGATAGACAGATCTATCTACTCCAATTGAAAAAAAAAAAAAAAAAGAAACCAAAGTGAGAAGATTGGAAAAGAGAAAGCCAGAAACCACATCCTAAACAGGGAACAAAGTATGAGCCTCTTAACCTGTTCAATAGACGTGGGTGGAGTGTGAACTGGGCGATAGATACTTAGGCTTCTTTAGTTTTTTTCCACCATTGATCTTAGGAAGCAATTGTATACACCTGATAGTTTAGATATTTCTGAATGGATTGGAAGCCATGCATGACATCCATATGAAAGAGGTTTCATTTTGATGTTTTGTTTTCGTAGCAATGTGCAATGTTGGGTGAAACTACTTCTGGAACAGCCTATTTTCTGTTCAATTTCTTTTTCTCCTTTACTTAATTTTAACCTAGTTTCATATTCTGACCACATTTTTTCCATAAATAATAATAAAAAAAAGTTGGATAAATTCAATTTGTGATCAATAAGACTTAGGGTTTGTAGTTTCTGGGATGAGAAGTCTGTCCTGTCCTGTCCTGTCCAGGGATTGAACTCACAATCACCTACCACCAAATTTACAAAGCAAAATTTTAATCCTCTGGTTAGAGTAAGATGAGATATCCCCAGATAAGGAAACTGAAATGGAAAACCTTCTCCAGATTGACAGACATTTGAAGAAGGCTGCATAGAACAATGGCTAAAACATTCTGATCATAACAACAATGATGAGGTCATTAGACCAGCTGTAAATAATTTGAAGTTGTAAAATGAAAATATGAATGGAAAGGTTTTGCATGGCACGTTTCATCTTTTAGGACTTCATCTAAATCCAAGTTTACATAGATGCAACTACACATGTACACAAATAAGAAACACTGGAAATTTTGATTTAAAAGTTGATTTTTTAAATTTGTTTTTTTAAAGAATTTATATAAATTCAATACAAGATTTGCAACAACTATGTCTAAAACAATAAAAAAACTTAATACAAAACAATAAGCTAAAACTTGAAAGAGGAATTTATTTTTATTAGCTGTAATAATTGCCACAAGGAATGCATCAGAGAAACATACAGGAATTTAAATAAATATGAACACAAAAGGGATCTTTTACAAACAACACAATAAAAGCTGCTCACCGTGACAAAAAAGACCTCAATTTTAATTTTAAAAATGCTACTTCAATTAAAAGAGAAAACAATTCACCATGATGAAAATGTTTAGAAAGTGCTTCAATCATGAGGTCATCCACATTAAATTTGCCTCTTGGTTCTTATGTTTCACAATACATAAAATTGATAGAAAAGCATTTAAATTAAACCAGATAGATTATGTACCCAAAACACACACACACAAAATAAATAAAATAAAAAATAAATAAGTATTTATTGCCAAATTACTTATTCATGACATTTTGTCCATTGTATGCTCCAACTTTCTTCAAATGATTGGAATTTTGAATCAAACTATTTTGATCACTGGAGTATATTCTTGTTCCATCAGCCATGCCACTTTCATTTTAACTTGACTCTTTAACTTATTTGTTCACCACTGCTGTAGCCAGGTATTGAACTCATAAGTCTTTCGGTCAAGTCACTGGATCTAATCAACACTTTTATGCACTGGGCCATGTGTCCTTGAGGACATCAGTGCATGAATTTTTGGGATTTATAAACCTAATGTCTCAGTAACTATTTTTTACCAGAGCTCATGTTGTAATCTTGAAGTTAATGATTTTCTCTATCACTCCATATTAGTAGTTCCCATATTGTATTCAGTTCTATGCTTGGCTGGCTTTTTGGGAGATTTTTGTGGCCTAGCATATATGCTGATTCTGTGAATATAAATGTGGCAATAAAGCTGAGAACAATAGTCTAAACAATGTAAATACAACCTCATCTCAGAAGTATAGACAAATATTGAATAAATAGTGTTTATTATTTTTGTTTATATAAATATATATAAATACACACACACACACACACACACACACACACACACACACACACACACACACAAATCGACCATAATTATTAGGCCATTTTTAAAAGGCAGCCTTTGCTTCGGCCAGTCAATAAGAAGAGACTAGCATGGGGAAGAGAGCACAAAAACTGGACACCAGAACAGTTCATTTGATGCAGATTTTATTGTGCAGTATTAACAAAAAACAATTCTATTTTCATTTAGAATTATCCACTTGGCAATAAATACTAAAAATAATATAAAATGCATGTCTTTTATAAAACTGGAGTGGCCTAATAATTATGCCCGGTTGTGTAAATATAGTCATCCGCAGACAGATCTGTTTCTCTGTATCACAGCTCATCAGTACAGTTAGACATCTGATTGCTTTTAGCTAGGATTGAATCCTGACTGAACTGACATCAGTCGGCAATTCTAGCTCTGCGCCATGAGTGGTCGGTAGAAGAAGGTAGACTTTTAGCATGTTATATACTATGTAAACATACATATATATATATATATATATATAAAACAAATTTTTTTCCAAATTTGACAGGAGTAAAAATTAAATTTTTGACAAGTTACTCTCTTAATTTATATTTCAAAATTGTCTTCTATGTGCTATGCCCCTTCAGGACAGGGACAATCATAGCTCTCCACTTCTTGGCCTTTGTAGCTGAGTAAAGTTTGCTTTTTTTGCTATTTCTCCTTATTCCTGTTCTGTCAATCATTTACATAAGCTCATTAGATAGATTATTCTTTGCTTACCCCTGTCCCTATTGTCTTCAATATTAATTGTGAGTGTCAAATTTTCCAAGCCTTCTTTCTTAATTATGTTCACTAAAAACTTCAAATCGCTCTTTCTGTAGAACCATATTTCTGTTGATACAAGTCTCTTTCTTCTGTGAGGAGATTGTCCTGCATTCAATGTCTCATTGGAAGACCAATATTATGTAACATTTCAGTATGCTTTTCTTTGTTTCCAGTGAAGTTTTTGTTTCTTAACTTTTGGAAGGCATCTTTTGCTATCTCAATGTACCTTTGGATTTCAAAGTCCCACTTTCCATCCTCACTAACAGAATCATAGTTTTCACTTACCTAATTCATGAGGCAGTTCCTCACAAATGACAGCTACAGAAACACTCACACCAGTCATGATATTTGCTGTGAATGCAGCTCCAATGGAAAGTCCGTCAATGAAATTGTGCAAGCCATCACCAAAAATAATCATCCAGGCGACAGTCCTAATGGTCTTCTTTTTCTTTCCTTCTAATCTTGTATGCAAACAACCATTAGCGACATCAAGCTGAAAAAGAAATCAAATGAAAAGATACAAGCACAAAATTCATGCTAAAACAGGTAGCCTGAAATTAACAACATTACTCTTGAAGAGAAATAAATTCTCTTCATTTTGATAGCAGTTTCATTATTCCATCTGGTCTGAAATTTGTTTTATAGGTTTGGTAACTTGTTAATCAACTTTCATCATTTTAAAAACTAAATTTTCATTTTCATGACAGTTCATTATTACAACTGGCATAAAATTTGTTTTTATAGAATTGGACAACCTTCTTCTCAATGGATCTGCGTTGTGGTCTAATGGATATTGGCTCGGAACTAAAAAAATCAGAGAGCCAAGTTCAAATTCTAGTCAAATTTGTTTCATTCACTTATGCCCAAATACCCTTGGGAAAGGTATTAATTCATCTTTTCTCCCTCCAGCTAGGGGTTGAACAGCTGATCAGATTGGGGTCTATAGCTTTGGTTGGTAACCAATCTACTGCAGAAAGTAATGGCAACCTACTGTGGGAAAATCTTCTGCTTAGTCAGTCATGTCTCTTTTGAGACACAATCACACAAGTGTGTATCATGTATTCCAATTAACTGACTAACTTATCACTGAACCCTTGTAATTTCAAAGAATTTAACTTTTTTAATACTTTCACCTCAAGCAAGGCAATCAAGCCACTAAGGCAAAAGGGGCTATGAAGTGTGAACAAATAATAAGAAATAAAACATAGTGTTTTGTTTTTGTTTGTGATTTCGCTATTTGCCCATAGCTGGGAACCTAACAGGTGCTACCACTCCGGGTCAAGGTGAACCTAGGAACAACAGCAATTAAGAGGAGGTGCCACATTTCTCAAACATCCAATCTACTGATAAGAAGTTTTGCTTCCAGATGTAGTTTATTAGGACTAGCTGCAATAAACGTACAAGTTAGATTCTGGTGAGAAAAACTGCCCAGCACAACACAATGAACCTATAAACCTACAGGATGAGGACATTATATATATATATATATATATATATATATATATATATGTAAATCTTTTAAAACTCTAAACTCATATTGTTTTTGTTAACATCTTTTTTTCTTATTCACATCTGACATCACCAATTAGGCATGTGTTTAAGCTGAGTAAATTGTTCAAGTTGAGAAAGGCAGATTAACAAGTGATAAGAAAAAGAAAGAAAACAAGTGTGCTGCCTTTTCTCATTTGAAACTTACATTCAGGCCATCATCATGAGTCGATTTCTTTTGAAGTTTCACCTGAACTGACTCTACACTCTCTGTACGACTCAGGTGAGATGTGCACTGACTAGCTGAAGCATGATAATTAGCAGGGTCCTTCATTTTGGCTGTGTCAAGGTCAACTGGAGTTTTGGACTTCACTGAGCAAACAATATCAGAAAGTTCATCTGTTGCACATTCAATTTGGCGGTTTTCATTTTTATCCTGAAAGAAAAAAAGTAGATACTTTATATATACACACACACACGCACACACACACACACACACACATATATATATATATATATATATATATATATATATATATACACAGATAGATAGATAGTGCTATTTCTGATGATGCTTAGTGAAAAGATTGCAGTTTTTTTTCAGTGGTTTACTGATAAAAGAATATTTTGATAAGCATGTCTTTTCTCATAAAGTGCTTGATATTGAGACAGAGATAGATCATTAATAAGACCATATATATATATATATATATATATATATATATATATATATATATATATATACACACACACAAATGAATAAGGAACAAAGAAAATATCAACAACGTTCAAAACATTAATTTCAAACAGTGCTCAATATAGAAATAGAGTTATGAATATTTATTATAACTTCTACTTTAGAACATGTTCAAATTACAATCTACTACAAAGTGTACATTTTGTTTTGACATTGAAAGGACAATGTGCCATCAGGTAGTAAACACTATTTTTGGAAAGAGATGGATATTTCTTTCCTTATATTGGTAAGACAGTTTTTGCTCATTTTGTTTCATATTATTTTAAGTCTCCTGGTCCAAAAGTAGTAAAACAACCTGAAAGCATAATGTCCTTACCACCGTACATAATTGTAGGGGGGTATTTTTTGGGATTTGTGAGCTTTATTTGATTTCCTCCATATATACTGGGCATTTATATGACCAAATAATTCTACTTTGGTCTAACCATGTTAGAGTTCCAATATTCACTTCCATGTTCTATTCTACTTCTTAATAATTTCGCCTTAAAAGCAAGGGAGTTTTGTTTTAGATGACAAGCTTGAAATCCGACTTGATAAAGGCATCTTGTGACTTTTTATTGACATATTCAAACTTTCTGCCTGTTCATTACTAATCATTTACAGGACTCATGATCGTGATAATATATACTGAAATTTCTGAGATTAAAAATTATCATTATGATAGGCTTTATATTTGAACAAGTAGAATCGTCTTGGTGTTATATTCATAATTCGACCATTGTACCCTTTGGCTTTCTTCATATGTATGTTGGATGCAGAATTTTGAATTGAATCCTTTATTCAATCTATAGAGGCCGATGATTCTTGTTCTGCTTTCTTTTAAAGTAGATAACTCGTAACAGTCAGTACTCCCCAATCTATTTTACCCTTTGTATTTCTTGTCTGTTTCTTACAACAAACTAGTGCAGAAAAGTCATATACTCTGGTTTAGTAAAAGAAATGGACAAGCAACACAAAAGGCAAGATAGATTGGAGAGTATTAACTGTTGTAAATTATCACCCCTAAGTATAGAAAGCAGGACAATCTTGTTGATTGAATAAAGGGTTCAATTCTAAATTTATGGAAGCTAATCAAGTACAATGGTCTTCTATTGAAGGCTGGGCAAGTACAATGGCTGAAATACCCAAAATAACCATGTTAAACCATATCTATATAATTAATGTGGAGAAACTTGTCACTTAGCTGAGTGGTGTTATTTCAGTCATTCTAACTTCAAAATTTCATGAGGGCATTGTTGTAATGTCTTCAACTCTTCAGGATCAGTTGATTTTCTCTGTGTCTACTTCTCAATCTTTGTGTTTTTATGAAGTTTGGTGTAATTTGATATCTTTGTGTGTATGTAGGATGTGCGTTGTGGTGCAGTGGATATCGACTTGGAACGAAAAATTGGGGAGCCAAGTTTGAATTCCAGTTGAATTCCTTGCATTTATTTGCTCACAAATACTCTTGAGAAAGGTATTAATTTGCCTCTTCCCTCCAGTTATGGGTTAAATAATAGGACATATTAGGTTCTATAGCCTTGGTTGGCAACCAGTCTATCACAGAAAGTAATGGCAACCTACTGCGGGATAATCTTCTGCCTAGTCAGTCATGTCTCTTTCGAGACCTGATCACTCAAGCAAGTACCACATATGGCATTTAACTGATTGTGTGTATGTAATTTTTTTACTTAATGAGAAGACCAATTTTCCATCCTTAGGGAAAACCAAATGACATATTACAACAATATCCTCATGAAATTTTTAAGTTGGAATGATTAAAATAACACCATTCAGATTAGTGACACATTAATTCTATTAACATTTTATCCTAACTGTTGATCTCAAGCACTTTATGACAAAAAGATTTGCTTGCCTAAAATGCTTTTTCACCAGTAAACTACTGAAAAATATAGCAATTTTTTAACTAAACACCATTACATTTTATTGAAGTCAACTCCCAAAAGTGACACTGTTTCATGCTAAATGCAATCATCAGGACATGTGTGTTGTGTTTCTGCTCAAATATATGTGTGTAATTATATATACAGATCAGTAATGAATTGTGAGTAGTCTAAATATTCTAATGTAGTTTTTAGTGGGCAGTAATAGTTGTTTCAAATTATTCTAGGGATTATCGAGTGGGATAATTGTGGATACAAATAAAGTTTTGTGGTTATTCATAGTGCTGATAATTAATTTTTTTTTATTTATTATTGATTATTTTATATTTGGTTGCTATTACTACATTTTCTTGTGTTTATCTGTTTGTATGTGGTTTATTAATTTGTTTAATCTTTACTTAGTTTATTTGTTTGGATTAATTTATTTTACTTGTTTTTCTTTATTTTATTCATGTATTTTTATTTATTCCTTTTTGTCTCTGATTTTTAAGTAACATGGTAAGAATATGTCTTTGTGTCTGCATTTTGAGATGAGTTCTTCAGTTATTTAGTCATTTGTTTTGGTTAATGCAATACAATAGACAATGCATCACCGACCTGTATAGATAGTCGAACAAAAACACAATACACATGGACTGACAATTTCATTTAGCATAAAACATCCTTTTGGTGTTGACTTCAATATCCACTTTTATATTTGCATACACTCTATCCCTGATACCAAAAACTTTAACTCATAAATATACCATATGTTAAAACTGTGTGTGTGTGTGTGTGATGTGTTTTGTATGTATACTTGACAACCACAACATTATCAAGATGTCTTACACTTCATTTTTCAGATACAAGTTCTATTGCAAAACAACTAAGAAAATATTCCTGTCTACCTTTGCAATACAGGAAAATACTTGTTAACGACATCAACATACTACACCACAAAAATAATAAAATTATCTAGGCTCTCAATATCAAAATTAGCCAACACTCAACAAAATTTATTATGAATGTAGCAACAACATATTAAAGTGGATATAACATTTATATATTAATGCCATTTACACTATTTACATTATTCGGACTATTGTCCTCATCTTTGTTGCCATACAATGTAAAGAAAGGGATCGTTTGCTGCCTGCAAGATTGAGCAAAAGTCATAAGCAGCGACTCAGAGACATACAAACAGGAAATGGTCAGTATAAGCAGTACCCTACAATGTAACAATTATTCAGGGTACATGACAACAACTCCAACAAACATGGAAGTCAAGGTGCATGAGGATAACAACCCTCAGAAAACAGCTTCGGTCAGTCAGTCTATCCTATGCGAAGGGGTTATCGGAGAAAACACAAAGGATCTGTGGTCCATATAACATCAGGATGATCTTCACAAGTGGTTCTATACTTTGCAGGTACCTCTCCTAAGTAAGACCTCCAACAGAAGAGGACATGACTAAGGACTGTGTGTATGCCATTCTATGTAGCTGTTGAAAGAAATATAGAGGAGAAACAGGCCACCCCCTTAAGGTAAGGCTACAAGAACTTTGCAAGGTTGTAACATGAAGGGGGATAGAAAAATCAGGTATAGCTGACCACACATAGAAGAGAATCACTGCTCCGTATGAGATGAAGGTGTAATAATAGAGAACGCCACTGGAAACTACATAAACTTAATGAATCATCACTTATGCTAGGCTACAAAAATCTCTAAAGCTGACCTAACATAGAGAAACCAGTAATATGGAGTGCCAGAGAAAATCATTAGTGTCAAAAAAAAAAAAAATGAAATATGAGCTCTGGCAAAAATTACTAGAGAAAACAATTAACATCAAAAAATTGCTATATGAACTCTGGTAAAAAATGGTTGATGAACATTAAGTTTATAAGTCCCTGAAATTCAGTTATTGTTATCTTTAAGGACACATGGTCCAGTGAATATAGACATTGGTTAGTTCCAGTGACTTGACTGAAAGAGTTGTGAGTTCAATAGCAGGTGAACAAGTAACTTTGAGAGTCGGGTTAGAAGAAGATAACTTATGACTACCAAAAGAGGCTTGAGAATGATATACCCCAGTAATAGTAATAAAAGGTTCAATTTGAAATTCCTTGAACCTGAAGAAACCCAGAGCGTACAATAGCTGGAATGTCATACAAATGGCAACCAAGGTGAGGACAATAGTCCAAATAATGTGTAAATACTACCTCATCTCAAAAATATAGACAAATACTAACGTTGTTGTACATTTCTACTAATTCTCTTATAATGAAATGCTTATTTTGTAAAAACTTCCATAACTACAATAAAATTAAAAAAAAATTAAAAATAACTATAACAGCAAGCTTGCACATGTTTTCAAAAATCATTATGACAAAGGAATGCAGATTTTATGGCAATTACATTAAGTTTGTCTTGGTAACTTACCACTTTAGAAAAAGTCAAAAGTACCTGGATTTAAAAAAAAAAACAAAAAAAACCCTATGGCACCTTCCTTGATAGATTTCATTTCAACATCAAGAAACTGATTAGACAACTGGAAAGGATCAGTATAAAAATAAGTAGACACAATATGTCTATATTATTCAATGAAACATGAATGAACAAAGATATGCTGCATAAATATATATTGTGTGTGTGTGTGTATATATATATATATACACACACACAAAAAAAAAAATATATATATTTATACAGGAATGAGGTAGGCTGAACTCTTTAACCTTGTTAAGCAATCTTCCTAGAGATGGTGTCTTGATAAAAGCACTGAGTTTCCAGTCTCTTAAACTGGTTGGTGTTAGTAAGGGCATACAGCTGTAAAACTTGCTCCAATATTATCATGATGATTTCAATTACAGAGCCATCAAGAAAACCCCATCCAACCCATGCTAGCATGGAAACAAACGTGAAATGATGATATGCACACACACACATTTTCTTTGCATTTGAGATAAGGAATTATAAAATTCTAGTGAATTTCTTAAAAGTACTAATTTAAATGCTGTGGCTCTTCAGAGCAGAGTCAATCATTGTTATTTTTTCTATTTGGACCAAGTAATTTTGACCGTCTCAGTCATTCTCAAGAACCATGTGCTGTCAGTAATAAGGCAAGAAAGTCAACAAAAAAAAGCAGAACAAACAGAAACTTTGAACAGTTTATCCACAATTTCGATCCTGATATACAACAATGTATTAAAAAACTGAAAAATAAAAAACATCACAGACATTGTCAGTTAACTTTTATTAAACTTGCTTTTGTGTGTGCACATGCACACACACATACACACACAGCAAAGAAATGATCCTCTCAGTTAAATTGGTTTAAAAATTGAAATGTTTGCTTACCATGATTATGTCATAGTCAGCTTCACTTGCACTCTTCCCTCTCTGAAATGAACATAAAAAATACATTTCCAACAAGTTATAAGCTTATAAAATATTATTGTAGAACTATTAGATGACAACATGGGTGGTGATCCACTTGTGTGGAAGTAAGCAGAGCTGGAAAAAGGAGGTTTGACAGTAGTTGACAAACAGAGTTCAGTATAAAAAGGCCAAATTTTATTATACAGAACTATGAAAAAATGTGAGAGAAGGGTTGATTACATTGGACTGGAATTATACAGGGTGTGATGGATAAATTGCAGCCTAAATTTCACCTCCCCCACCCCACAAAAATCATAATAACACTGACATCTTATTTTAACACACACACACACAGTCATATCATGTTGAATACACCGGTCCTTGCTCGATCACCAAAGTTAAACAATGTTGAGCCTGGTCAGTACTTAGATGGGTGACCACTTGGGAATACCAGGTGCTGTAAGTGTTATTGACGAATGTGCATTATGGTGCAGTGGATGTCGGCTCGGAGGGGGAAATTGGTGAGCTGTTCCAGTCGAACACTTTGCATTCACTTACACACTGGTATCCTTGGGAAAGGTATTAATCCATCCCTTCCCTCCAGTTATGGGTTAAATAATTAAAGTCTGTTGTTCATGTGATCTGTGGCAGATGTCTGCACTGATTGTTTGTTATCAGCAGCTCCAAAATGTGTGGATGGTGCTACAAAAGCCTTCACTTTAAACATTTCTTTCTGTGGTTGTCTGTGTTAGATGCTCATACGTCGAAATCGACGGGAGAGCCCATAATAATATATATATATATATATATATATATAAGGATTATTTCAACATTTATCAACTTAAACAAGAAGACTGTCCAGAACAGATGCAGGAGATTCCAAGATCGGTTAGGAGACATGTTTGAAGCCAATGATGGTTATATTTAAGAAATTCACTCTTTAGTATTTGAAAATATTTTTTACATAATTTTGGTGTATATATACACACACCCACACACACACCCACCCACACACCAAAATGACGTAAAAATATTTTCAAATACTAAAGAGTGAATTTCTTAAATATAACCATCATTGGCTTCAACCATGTCTCCTAACCGATCTTGGAATCTCCTGCATCTGTTCTGGACAGTCTTCTTGTTTAAGTTGATAAATGTTGCCATAATCCTTACCTCATCTTAATTATATTTGGTGTTACAAAGAATTTTGCTGGTCACTTCCTCAAATGCACCCCATAAATAATAATCAAGGGGGCTGCAGTCTGGGTAGTTGGGTGGTCATATATGTAAGGGATGATTTGACTGCAGAAATTGTCTGACAGCCATGACTGGGTTTTCCTGCTTGTGTGGTGTGGTGCAGAGACCTAGGCATCACTACCTCCTCAAGGCCCTTGATGTAGGCCTCCATGTTAAATTTGAGGTCCACACCAGCAAATTCAGGAATCTTTTTTTTTTATCAGAATGTTTAGAGTTAGATTTCTCAGCTGCCATACCTTATTAATCACTAATAGACACATCCACCTCTTTCTGAATCCTCTGCACTGTCCTCAGATTGACACCCAAACATTCTGAAATGTTTACATTGGGGCGTCTGGTAAATTTCTGTCAGAGTGAATTGTGTCGTGGCACTCTTTTTCTAATGGATTAGTGCCTAACTGACCCTACTATACCGTGCAGTCAACAAAATCAAAAACAAACATACATGTGCAAAATTAAAAATATAAAATTGCGACAATTTAACCATCGCACCCTGTATGTGGAAGAAGGACTAATTAAGAAAGTTTTTAGAAATTAGATAGGTTTGAGGAAATATTAACTAGAAGGTAACTTGGTGTAACTGGGTATGGACTTGGATTTACCAAGTTATGTGAAAATGATGATAAGTAATAAATTACTTCACTGGTCAAAATAAAAAAACAAACTATCTCTAAAACCACCTGTGATGAAGTTGTTTACATCAAGATCTATTCAATGGATAGTTGTACAGATTAATTTTAGAGAAACAGATTTAACAAAACATCTTGACAATTGTTGACTAAAGGACTGCAAGGTTTATTAACATAAAACATTACTTGATGGTCTTATATAAAGGGCAAGTTTTGGGAAAGAGGTTATTGGAAATTTTACAACAATAATAACTGAGAGGAAATGTAAATTAATGGTCAAATTCCACTGAGACCACCATTAAATATCGAAGCAAGCAAGAAAGAGAGGCACTATCATTTCTCCACCCTAGTAAACTTCGCATTAGGACCTTCATTCTAGTGCTACATGGATGACCAGTATGAAAATCCTGTAGTATTTGCTTTTGCAATGTGTATGGAAGCACCACACGTTCTCTGTATAACAATACTGTATTGCAAAGCGAAAAAAACATTTGTTGTGTACTGGTCCCTCTCGGCTATATTTTGTTTCATTTTTAAGATATACTTGTCCCTGGTGGCATATTTTATTTTTTTACAGTTAACAGAAGTTCCCGAACTGCATTACACACAGTAAATTTCTTCTTCTGACTTCAGTGAGGCAATTACTGTGTCTTCTAATGGTTCACTCATTTTAGGAATAAACCTGGACAGCCCATCAGCGTAGCCAAATTTATTTAATGGTATATACTCCATGCTGAAGTTATACTTTAGCAGTATTATACCCCATCTTTGTAATTTGTTGGCTATATGCTTCAACAAATTCTTTTTCGATCCAAAAATCGAAATTAAAGGAGGCTTATGATCAGTTTGTAGCTTAAAATGTCGACCATGGACAAAACAGTAAAATTTCGCTACCGCAAATATTATTCCTAGCGCCTCTTTCACTATCTGAGAGTAATTCTTCTCAGCCGGAAGTAGTGCTCTGGAAGCATGAGCAATTGGTTTTACTTGACCATCTGGCATTTTGTGTAAGATGCATGCTCCTACTTCATATGCACTTGCGTCGCAAGCTATTATGATCTCTAAGTTCGGTTTGTAGTGGGTTAAAAATAATTCCAAGGCTAACACTTCCTTTATCTTTTCAAATGCATTCATTAGTCCATTTCCAGGGTTTTCCTTTCTTCAATAAATCATTTAATGGTGCCTGCTGATCATACATTTTAGGGATGTATATTTGGTAATAATTTGCTAATCCCAAAACACTTTGTAATGTGGTAATATCATTCGGAGCCAACATGTCTTTTATAGCCGCTGCTCGCTCTGGGTCTGGCCTTCTACCATTCTTATTGATGATCTGCCCCAGATATTTTACTTTCTCCATAAAAAAAACTCACATTTACTTTCCTTGAGTTTAAATCTAAATTCCTGTATTCTTGAAACTACTGCATTTACATGTTCCACATGTTCTGCTATACTTGTACTTCTCATGAGGATGTCGTACCGATATGCTACGGCAAAATCTAGACCATCAAACATAGAATCCATTACTTGCTGGAAAATGGCGGTCGCAACCTTGATCCCAAAAGTTAGTCTGTTAAATTTATACAGACCCCGATGTGTGTTTATACATAAAAGTTTTGACTTTTTCTTTTCTACGGGTGTTTGCAGATATGCATCGCTGAGGTCTATTTTCAAAAATACTGTGTCTCCGTTTAGTTTCACAAATATTTCTTCTGCAGCTAGTAGGGGATAATTATAATCTTTGAGTGCTGCGTTCAAACCCATTGAAAAATCAGCACAAACCCAAATTTCTTTAGACTTTTCATGTATACCGTTGGTGTTGCCCATTCACCATACTCAACTTTTTTAAGTACACCAGTTTTCTCTAATCTGTCTAATTCTTTATCTATCTTTTCAATTGAGGCAAACGGCACATTCCTTTCCTTTTTGAATACCGCCTGAGCGTTTTTTTTAGCTGGAATTTTGCCTCCATCTTGGTACACGTTCTAAAACCTGAAGAAAAAACAGTATGAAATGTTTCCTTAAGTTTCTTTATTAATTTTTGGGCTTCAGTGTTTAAACATTCTACTTTGAAATAGAAAGAATCTATTGGTAGATCCCATAATTGGAATTCTGTTATCCAATTTGTACCAAGTAAGTTTGTGGTATTTTCTATGACAAATAGTTTAGCTTTTTGCGTTTTTTTATTTAACGTGACATTTGTAACAAATTCTCCAATAAATTGTATTTTTTCTCCCATCACTGACCTCATGATTTTCTTTGTCTTCATTAAATTTGGTTTCCCCAGCTTCTTCCACGTATGCAAATTTATGATAGATAAATCCGAACCTGTGTCAAGTTGCATTTTTATTACTTATTTTGACAGTAACAAATTTTCTGGTTATTCTATCTTTTACCTCATTGGACTTTAATTTACTTATTTTATTGTCTTTATTTCCTGACCTGCAATGCGTGCTTTTATGTCCCATTCTTTTACAGTTGAAACATTTTTTATTCCTAAAATTGCAATATCTGTACCAGTGTAGTTCACCACAAGCAAAATATAGGGAGTTTTTGTTTATTTTTCTCTGGTATTTCACTTTTTGCTTGATAATCCACAATTTTAGAGTTCTTTTTGGTAGGTAGACTTTTTCCTTTGTAGCGTATTTTCCATATATATGAAATGCCAGATTGTTCTATGTTTTTGAATCTTTCTTTATGCTAACATATCTTGTGCAGTCTTCTGCCAATTTTTGTACTGTAATACTTGGATTGCTTTCCAATTTTGCCAGTACTAATTTTCTCAATTCTGCGTCTTTTTCCAATACCAGCCTCTGAACAAATACCAAGCACTTGTCTGCGCATGTTATATAGTAGTCTTGTTCATCATCTTTCGTCAGATTTAAACATTTCCACCTTTTGTTGAATGGAGATGGTTTTTTACTAAATAATGCCCTTAATATATTTACCGCCTTGGTAAAAGTCAACTTGCTAGTTTTTTTCAGTAAAATGTAGTTTACCAATTTGTTATGCTCAGCAGTTCCTAATTTGCTTAAAAGAAGCCTAACCTTCTTTCCTTCAGACCACGAGTGGCAGTCCTTGTTATACACATCCGTATATTTTTAGAATACTCTGCAAAAGTTATTTCTTCATCTGGACTGTACGTGAATATCTCAATTGAATTCTATATTGCATTCTACGGGAAGTAATCATTTTGTAGATTTTTCTTTTTCCTCTTCTCAGTTATTTCCAGAATTTTCTTTTAAATCTCTGTATGCATCTGTTCCATTTTTTGTTGGAATTGCATTTGACTATTGAAAGTTTCCTCTTGTATCTGCATCTGGAATGTTTTTTGTTGCTCTAATATTTTTGTCTGTTGTCCCGACTAGCACTTAAAGAATTCTAGAAATAGACTTTTACATTCCTCTATTTTTGCAGAGTTAACACAATGCCTAATACTTTAGAGTGGGGTGGGGGTGCTACAAATTTGCAATTCATGACCTATTTGAGCAAACTGTATTATCAACAAAAATATTTCTTTTTTCAGTTTAGAATACGACAGATATTTTGTCACTAAATTGATGTCTTGGCTTGCTTTGCCAAGTTTTTTTTTTTTAAACGTGAATACGAGACTGTCACCAAAATTACTGTGGTGAGGGAATTTTTTCTTTCTCTGTATTAGTGTGAATTTTGTCACCCAAAATTGTTTTTGATGAGTGAAAAAGAGAGAGAGAGAGAGATTTTTCTTTATTACTCAGTGAATTGGATCTTCATCTAATATCCGAATCCTTGTCGCCAAAATTGTCTTTTGGCGAGTAGAAAAAAATTATTTTTTATCTTCTCCACGTGAGTTTGATATCTTTGTCGCCAAAATTGTTTTTGGGCAAGTGGAAAAAAATTCTTTTTATCTCCTCCACGTAAGTTGGATATCTTCGTCGCCAAAATTGTTGTGGAGTTATTTTCGCAGTGGAGGCTAGTATTTGTGCTAAAGTTGGTCCTAATAGGTTAGACGTACAAAACGTTAGGAACTTGATATAATATGTATTACGCAGTATAATCTTGCCAGGTTGCTGACTACTTTCATATTTGACTGTCAACTACTATCATCCAACATTGACTGACCCTTACTACTCCTACTTAAATTAGGTGGGAGAGTCTATTAACTATAGAATAGGCGTGTTTCACCATAACAACAATAAATCTACACTTTAAACAAAACATTCACTGCTATTCATACTTTTTTCTCATGCTCTCACACCGTGAGTGAGCACTATGGAAGAATGGTAGACTTTGAAAAAACAGTAGCTACTCTAGCATCTATGCATCACTCATTCAGTAATAAATTAGAGCATTTTGGCTATTGGCGTATGATACATCATATGCTAAAAGTCTGCCTCCTTCTACCGAGCACCCATAGCTCAGAGGTAAAATCGCCGACTGACACCAATTGGTTGGGTTTCAATCCTGGGTTAAAAGTAATCGGATGTCTAACCATACTGATGAGCTGTGATACAATGAAACAGATCTGTCTGCGGATGACTATATATATATATATATATATATATATAATAATAATAATATTAATAATTACTTTATATCTGCCTCAAAAAAACAAACCCACCGAGTATAAACTCGTAGGGGAAAAATGGAAATAAAAAAAAGAAACAAACTAAGCACCTGAACATACGTCAAAGTACTTGTTTGAAAGAAAAAAACCCGAGACGAGAACCCTAACACTAAAGTGCTCAATACAACAGTAGAGCAAACAAATAAACTTACTTATATATATATATATATATATATATATATTATAGATATCTTAATTTAAATCTAAGGCAGTATTTTCCTAATTCAGAACATAAGTTTTCAGCAATACCAGTATTTGGCAAGAGATTGTTTTATATAACATGTATCTAACTTTTCCAAATGGATTACAACAAATATTAGAGAGAGACTTTATACAAAAATTAGAGAGAGACATTATACAAATCAGAATGAAGCCAGCGTCACATCGGTTAGAAATCTGCCAAGCACTTTAATGTCATTTCTTACCATTTTCCATTCAAAAACTGTTTTAAGGAATCTTTCTATGAGAAAGAATAAATAGACGCCAGACATGATAGTTGTTCCCATCCATAAATAGGCATGTCTATCTTCACGTGTTCCAACTATTTCGAATGCCTGTCAATAAATAAAAAACGAAAATATTTTACACTTGTATTCAGACCTTGCTACACAACCACCCACCATTTCAAACTCTTTATTTACACTGCTAGACTATTTTCATAAAAGAGAAAAACATTTAATTTTTCAACATTAAACAAACAGGAGTTTCATATATGCAAAAGAGGTACTGAAAATTTTCAAGTTAGAAAAATGTTAACCCAAGAAAAAGCAATGTGTCAGTTGCCTAGAGGTTAGCATCAGCCATGTTGATAGAAGGCAGAAAAGGTTCTTTCAGATAATTAATAGTAAGTAATTTCATTTTGGAGGCGTCAAAATGAACAAAGCATTCCTTGCCTCAGTTAACAACAGATTGTAGGTCATTTTCTTTAGATCAGCTGTTAATTTGATCTTACTAAACTGATCAAACTTACTATTAAGACAGAAGTAAATAGTTGTGTCATCAACATAAATACCAAGTTGAGAACTGATGATAACAAGAAGAACATTTATAAAAATTAGGGACAACATAGGTTGAAGGATAGAACCCTGGGAACACCTGCATTAATGCAAGTAGATCTAGAAGAATGTTTATATATATAATTACATACTCTTATGCAAATTAATTGAAACAACTGCTTTAATTTCCTTTCTTTCATGATACAATCAGTTTTAGACCCACTGGAGTGACAGGGTGTAACTGATTTCTATTTTTTCCTCAGATTAGGTCATTTGCAGTGGTGTGCAATAACATGAATCTATTTTTGGGGTGCATGATGAAGGCAAAGAAACAAACTGGATTCATCAGTCAAAAAAAAATTAAAAAATAAACATGCCAAGAGACATATGCTAGGAAGATATTCATTTTGTTTCAATTAATTTGCACAAGTGTGTGTGTGTGTGTGTGTGTATTCCAAATATAAAGTCTTGTGTATGTTAATTTTCGAACACAGCAAGCACATTGTTACCGTGTTCATAATTGATGTTATTAAGGGTTGGATTTCTTTTTTTATTTTATAATACCTCCATTATTGTTAATCTTTTGCATGAAGATGATGCTATTATGTATGTATTATCAACAATGATATCATGGATAGGTCCTGGAAGATCTTGATGCATGTTTCAATGAGATTGGATGGAACTGTTGTGGGAAATGTATAAAGTTAATCTTATCAATTTTGTGGTGGTATAACCAATGTAATTGTTTACAGATTAAGATAGTTGACGAAGACAATTCTCTGCAGTTTAGATTTTGCAGGTGAATTATTATTATTGATTATGAGTTTGGCAGTTTTGAATTTTTTATAATAGATGATTTAATTTTCTTGTTTGAATTGGATGGTGTTACATAATCTCGGAGAATATTGCGAAGTGAAAATTCGTCCTGTCTGTAGTTATTGTGCATTTGATTTTTGTAAAAAACATTAATGTTGTTGTCTTTGCCTGCGTTTTTGTGGTTGCTATTGGTTACATTATAAAGAAAAAGTTTAATATAAATACACACACACACATATATATATTATATTTAGCAGAAAACAAACACAACCTTGATGAGTGAAGACATTGTAATGGTGCTCTTACAAAACTTACAAGTTGGTATGAACCTGCTCAGTTAAAGTGGTAAATTCTTTACATTAAAAATATCAATGGTCTATCTCCACCCTAATATCAAGCACTAAAAAAAACTGCTAGTCAAAGTGCCTTTTATCAGTAAAACTACTGAAAAAACAACAATCTTGGCACCAAAAAAATGTCACAACTCAACACTATATATATATATATATATAATAAAATAAACCTACCAAATATTTTGCAATCATTTTTCACAACAGGGGTACAGTTGTATATAATATTTTACAAAATTAATAAGAAATCAACTTACCTCAGGAATAAGCACCAAGAGGCCACTTCCTGCTAAACTGCCCACAGCCAGCGCCACCAGAAAGAGCAGCACTTTTTTGTAAATTCGAGTGTTCATGATTGGTAGCACGACCACACCAACCAGAGCACAAATATTGATCACAGTCACAAACAAAAAACCATAAGCCCATGCTGCAAAATAAAGTAAAATGAAAAAAAAATGTGATTAGAGGCATGACATAAGAACTGAAAGTATAAACAAGCATATGCAAATTTTAATATGGCCCTCCATAGACCTTAGTTTGTACATAATGATCAATCCTCTCCTTCAATTCCCTCAGTTCTGCCAATATATTTAGTATCATACTGACATTTATGATCATAAATAACCCAACTTACATCATAGTTGGCAAAACATTTTTACTAACATATTTCAGCATAGGCTGAGATTTTTAAAAATCATATTGCCTGAAGCAAGGTAATAAAGCTACTAAGACACAAGAGGTTACTGAGTGTTAGAGAATATTAGAATAAAAGACACTATTAAGGAAAGAAAACAATAAAATAGTTATTTCTACTCATTTTATACATAATTTTAAACTGAATTTTAAAAAATAAAAATTTTTAATTTTAGCTTAATTGAAAGCTAAATGATTGAATTTACTATTCCCAGTAAGCAAATTAGTCTGGTGAATATCAAACAGAAATAATAATGATTAAAATCTAAATTTTTTCAATTTTTCAGCCATTTTAATTCTTTAATGCTAATTCTCAATTTAAAAAAAAAAAAAGCGAAAATATTACATTTGAAATAGTAAACTCGTGTTAAAATTGGGCCACTCACTGACAAGAAAAAAAAAAGATTTTTAATAACAATTTTGAATGTGTTAGAAAGCATTAAAATATTATAAAAAATAATTAAAAATACTTTGATCTTTCCTCTTAATAAAAACAAACATTTTGATGATAAACTTTTGTTTTTATTAAGTTTGGGGCCTTTTAACATCATGCTATGTTGTTTTTTTTCAGTGAATGAGTGGAGGTACCTACATTAAAAAGAAAAAGAATTAAGACAGTAGATAATGATTGACATTGCATTAAATTCTTGAAAATCAAAGGTGACTGGAAGAGCAAGAAACCAGAAGAGAGTTCCACAAATGAGAGAAGAAACAATTAGCATAGGACTTATAATAGGAGGAAAAGAAAACCTAATTAAGGAGAGAGAACAATACATGAACAGGTCTTAAGGTAAAGAGTGACATTGCATTTAAATTTTTGAAGATCAAGGTTGACTGGAAAACAAGAAACTGGAAGAGAGTTTCACAAGTGAGAAGTGCAATAAAACAAAATGTTAGCATAGAACTTACGGTTACATCTAGCCATGTCAACTGTAAAATAAGGAGGCTTTGCTGCCAATCTAGCATTGTGAGTAAATCTATAAAGTTTAGGTACAAAAGAGGAAAGTTTATCAAAACTATTACTATGAAATTATTTATAAAAAAGACACAGGGAAGCTACACTATGCCAGTGGGAAAGTGACTGAAGCCGAGATACCAGGTCAAGACTGATAACATTGCAGATTCTTCTTTGGGTTTTATCAAGAATTTTAAAATATATAGTAGGAGCATCAGACCAGATGTAGCAACAATATTTAAAGCAAGAATGAATGGTAGACATATAAATATGCAAGATAGATTCTAGCAAGAAAAATTTTCTGGTATGGCACATTGAACTAACTTTACTAGCATCAGACTTAGTTACTGATTCAATATAATCTTTCAACTTTATGTCAGTGGCAAAACATTAGCCCAAGAAGAAGCAATGAGTCTCTAGGAAGTTAGCATCAGCCATGCTGACAGAAGGCAGAAAAGGCTTTTTTCAGACACTTAATAAAGAACAGTTTAATTTTGGTGGTGTCAAAATGAACAAGGCATTCCTTGCCTCAGTTAGCAACAGATTGTAGGTCATTTTTTTTTTAGATCAGCTGTTAATTTGATCTTACTAAACTGATCAGACTTACTATTAAGACAGGATTAAATAGCTGTGTCATCAACATAAATACCAAGTTGAGAACTGATGATAACAAGAAGAACATTTATAAAAATTAGGGATGACATGGGTCAAAGGATAGAACCCTTGGAACACCTGCATTAATGCAAGTAGATCTAGAAGAGTGGTCATTCAAGACAACATTCACTTTGTGATTTAAAAGTAAGAGGTGAATTAGAAGAAAAATTACAAAGCTGCAAATTTTGAGAGAACTGCCTAACAAATCTAGTGCTATGTCAATCCAAGATAATCACAAATAGAAGTGACACTTTTTTGGACTATGCAATTTCGGTTCATTAAATTGCAGTTTTAGCATGAATGCTAGATCATGTAATACGGGAAATAAATTTCATATTTTTTTCAAAAGTGTCTTTAATTTACAAAAATGAAAACCTATAGAAAAATGCTTTGATCATTGGGTCATTTGCAGTAAATTTGCATCCAGGTTCTCACTTTCTTGGCAGATCTTTTATCATCACAATGTGCAATATTCAATAACAAAAGCAATAAAAACATAAACAAAAGCAAAAAAAAAAAAATGAAACTGGCTAAAATATATGCCCAAACACATCTTTAAAAGAAAAAAAAAATTAAAAGGCTTAAAATTTCAGCATCCTCTCTCCTTCATGTGATTGTCTCGTTACATCAATGTAAACATCACTTTAGTCTGATGAAGTCCAAAAGGATGAAATGGGTCTCATAAAAACGGTTCCCACTTTGTCATCCTAAAATTGTGCAATGCCCAGAGGGTATTTATTTTTAACTAAAGAATTCATAAATTCAATTTCAGAATTTAATTTGGTTTTAAACCATAAGTAGAACTTGTTGAATCTAAATCTTAATTAGCTTATGGAACATTTTTTGTATGATCACCAAAGTTGAGCAACATGGATCCTGGTTAATACATAGATGGGTGATTGTTTGGGAATATCAGGTGTTGTAAGCTTAGTGTAATTGATAATGTCTCAGAATTGTTAACTTGAGAGCAAAGTTCCAATTCCTGATGGGTTCATTTTATTCACTTATATGCAAATACCCTTGGGAAAGGCATGAATCCATCTCTTCCCGCCCCTGCTATGTGTTACTTAATGAGACCTGTATCACTAAATCATTATTATCTTTCATAAGATTCTTACAATCTGAAAATATTTTCTGGCTTTAAATAACCTTCAAAGTGCTGATAAACCACAGGAAACAAATCAATATAAGCCGTAAAAAAAAAAAAAAAAAAAAAAAAAAAAAAATGAATCAAATTAGTCTTAATTACATCTAATTTTTGTTGTTTAGGACAAAAACAGGCCTAATGACTGTAAAATCCAATAAAGTAAGCTTATGGTACACAGAAGTCAACGAAAACAAGTCTAACCTTTCCCCCAGCACCTCAAAGGAAAGTCTAACCTGCATTGTTTTCCTCTTCACATGTTAACCATAACAATGATTGCAATTCATTCAATAAACATATATATTTGTGAAAAATATATGTTTTTTCCCGTAATGTGATGCATGAGTAATATATTAAACATAAAGTACTTTAACAAGTATGCAGCCCAATGATGAAAAAAGCCTGTCTTTTTTCAAACAATTAGTTACTTTTCAACAGAACCAAGTGATGAATATTAGTCACAGACACAAAACATTATACACTGAAAACTTTAGATCAAATTTCAGCTAATAACTACATGTCAGGATATGGACTTATTGATCCATCCTTGAATATAAACACAGATCTTGTTTGCTAATAATTATTTCACTCTTCAATGCGAGGAGCACACAAATGTGTCTGCAGGTTTCCATGTGTGCCTGGATATGCCAGAAATCTGGTAACACTATATTTCAATGGTAATGGTAATACTAGCCATTTCTGGATAAGAAAACATTTGAAATTCATTGACTGAAATTTATAAAATCTTTCTCTAAAACAATTTTTCTTAAGTCCAATAGCTGTAATAGCTCTTTCCAGTATTGATGGGGGTTTCCTTCCTAACCTTTTATCTGAAGTGGTGTAGAATGCCAACATCTTGATTATGTCATTACTTTCTCTTTGAGTTACATGCAATATCCATTTTAGTTGTTGCTGCTGTTAATTTGTCTTTTAAACTAATGTTCATCCACTACAAGGCCCAAGTGTCTCTAAAGGTAGAAAGTTACAGTGTGGACTTATATTAGCGTTGGAAAGGACAAGCATTAGAAGTACAGAATTAAAACAGACATTAGAGGGAACTGGAAACCGAATCCTAAACAGGAAACAATGGATAAACTTCTACTCCTACATAGTATTAACACCTGCCACATAATCAACTAGAGGTACCAGAAATCTACAACTTTGTAAAACCAGGATTGGTACTGGGGTAGGGGCAATAAATTAAATTTTATAATTAAACATAACTGTTATGACAAAAACTAAGTAAAAGCATTATACACAGTGTTCCAAAAATAAGTATCTAAGATTGTCCTAACATGTCAGATTTTTCTATTTTTTTTTTTTCAGAACTTCTATTAAAATACAGAAGTTACCCATGGAAAAATTTCAATAAGGACACAGAACAAAAATTATGGAAATTTAATTTGGATTTAACCAATTGGTCTAATTTCATGAAGTTACAAAATTTTATGGTAACCACATTCTACTGATCTGACACCACCTTTTTATTTTTTGGTGAGAATGAGACTTTAAGGGATATCTAAAAATTGAAGACAATTCAGCCACTCAAGGAAAACATGCACAGAAATTTGAGAGCTGAATAATTAACCATTGTCATAGAGAATATTATGGAAAGAGTGCGTCTTTATTAAGTCAAAAATAAAAGACATTTATATTATATATATATATATATTCTTCTTCATGTGCCATGTGTTTTCAGGACATAGGGAATCATGGACTTCCACTTGGCTTTGTCTCTTGTCGCTCTTAATATTTTTTCTTTTGGTATCTCTACCAGACCCTACTTTGCCATCCATTTGCTCAGGCCTATCAAGTATTTCTTGTGCTGCTTTCCACTGTCTCTCTTTCATTCTATCCATCCTGTGAGTATTAAATTCTCTAGACTCTCCTTCTTCATTATGTGTCCCAGGAACCTCAGTTATCTCTTCCTGATGTTTGAGTTTTCTTCTCATTTGCATCCTCTCCAACACCTCATCATTGCTTGCATCCTTCTGTAAAACCATATTTCTGTTGCCTCAAGCCTCTCCTTCGTCCTTGATGGGATCATCCAACAGTCACTTTGTTATAGATATATAGTTTTAATAATTGAATGAAAATATATTAAATATTTGAATTTTCATTCTGTATAAAACTATTTTTGAATAATAAAAAATGTAGATTTTAAATCTCTATGGGACACTTTGTTCTCCATATTTAAAGTTGGCAAAATAGTTGTATATTTATTTTTGAAAGCTACATTGTATACAGACCAAAATGAATCCCTGCAGGAAAAAGGTAAATGAACAAAGATATTTTTTAAAAAGATATTTTTAAAAATAAAATAATAAATAAATAAGAACTTTTGTATATCCATAGCCTTCTGTATTATCAAGATTGATTAGATTTATTTTTGTTTAAACACTTTTCGCATTAGTTCCTGTTTAATTTGATGAATGAGCTTGTGACTTTTTTTAAAAAAAGCAACATTTATAGATGTCGTTTCAGTTTGTTTACTCAAAAAAACAAATTCAACAAATATCTTTTTTGTCTATCAAGTGACTCAAAGTTAGCCACCAAATTTTTTATGGTTACTAATTAGACTACAGAGACTGCTTATAGCATATCAATTTTTGTAAATACAAAATATTTAACAGATGGTTGGTTTGAAAAGCAGATATTTTAAACTCGTACAGAAAGTAAAAGATTGAGCAAAAAGAACATTTCCTACCAAAAGTCAGTCTTCATCTAAAGATGATGATTCAGTGTATGCTTGGGAATTGGAAGAGAATTCTTTATGATGACCTTTTGGATTGATTTGAACACGTACTGTTCCCAATCAGACCAATTGAAGACAGCAATTGGCAAAAAGTGTCACTTAATTAAGATAAAGGATATAATCAAATAAATTGTTAAGTCTCCCATTATGAATGTTGGTTCAGTGTGTCATGCTAGACATTTTATCTTGCTAGAATCTATCTTGCATTTACATAAGTCAACCATTCATCCATATATTAAATAATGCTGTCACATCTGATCAGGTGCATTTGCTATATATCTAGAGATTCTTAACAAAATTAAAGAGGAATCTGCAATGTTATAAGTCCTGAACTAGCATCTCTGCTTCAATCACTTTCTTACTGCTGTAACATAACTTCCTTGTGATTTTTCTATAAATATTTTCATGGAAATTTTTCTGATTAGCTTTCTTTTTTAGTACCTTGGCTCATGAGTTTAACTGCAGTACTACATTGGCAGCTAGGTCTCTGTAAATTGTATTCTAATAGTTTCTGTTTTTGCACATCTAGAACACATAATGAGGAAAGAGCACTTGGAAAATTTAATACTCATAGGAAAGATTGTAGATAAAAGGAACAACACATGACCTATCTAGCAGGCTTGAGCAAAATGGATAAACAGAACAGGGTTTAGTAACAGAACAGAAAATAGTAAAAAGACAAAGTTTATTAAGAGCTAGCTACAAAGGACAAGAAATTATTGAGAGCTATGATCACCAACGTCCTGAAGGGACATGGCACATAGAAGAAAATTTTACAACTATCTATACAGTTGAGAGATATACTTAATTTGAACATTACAAAACAATATATCACTTTATTGACTTTCTCATTTTTATTAATAAAACTTAATATTGGAAATGAAATCATCTATATTTTTTTTATTTTTTTTTTATAAGCATTTTACCCCGAGCAAGGCATTTCACTGCCACTACTGCACAGGGGGCTACATAGAGTGGAGGAAGGATGGTTAAATATAGGAAATGTCAGAGGATGGGTGATAGGCGGGTAAGGATAACGAGAATGAGGGTTGGGTAGATGAGAGTGTTCTGAGAATAGTTGGGAGTTAGTGTGATAGGAGGTGTCTATTGACCCTACATTTAAACACCTGGAGATTGTCACTGTCGGGAAAGCAGACTTGTGGAAGGGAATTCCACAGGCGGGAAGCGCGAGAAAAGAAACTGTTGGAGTAGAAATTACGGTTACATCTTATCTGTTTAACTGTAAAAGGGTAGGACCTAGTTGCTAATCTAGTATCTCCTGCAAATTCATGCTTAGGTGGCACCAGTGATCTAAGTTCATCAGAGCAGAAGCCATGAAAGTAGTTGTAGAAGAGGCACAGGGAAGCCACATCACGCTGGTGAGAGAGTGGTTGCAGCTGGTCTGCCAAGTCAGTATCAACCATGTTACAGATTCTCCTTTGTATTTTGTCAAGAAGCCCAAGGAGAGTAGCAGGGGCACCCGACCAGATATGGCAGCAGTATTCAATACATGGGCGGATGGTAGATTTGTATATGTGCAGGATATATTCAGGCGGGAAAAACTTCCGGGCCCTGCACAGAGAGCCGACTTTCATAGCGGCAGATTTGGCAATGGATTCAATATAGTCATTCCATTTGAGGTTCGCCAAAAGTGTAAATTTCCAATAACTGCCATTAATTAAATGTGTGTACATTATTTTTTTTAATCATTTTACCCCAATCAAAACAAGAAAGCCACTAAAATGCAAGGGGTTAATGTGGGTTAGAGAATATGATAAAATATACTATTAAGAAGAGAGAGAGCAATACATGAACAAGAATTTAGGTTGAAGATAATAAGTGACATTGTATATAAATTTTTGAAGATGTAAGTTGACATGGAAGCAAGAAGCCAGAAGAGAGTTCCACAAATGAGAAGAACAGTAGAAGGAACTGTTAGCATAAAACTTACGGTTACATCTGACCATTTCAAAAATTTCTAAGTATATAGCAGAAGGACCAAACTGTATTCAAAGTATGGACAGATGGTAGACTTAGAAACATGCAAGATAGATTCTGGAGAGAAAAACTGTCTAGCATGGCACAGTGAATCAACTTTTCTAGCTGCAGACTTAGCAGTTGATTAGATATACTCTTTCCACTTCATGTCAGCTGAAAATGTTAGAGAAAACACAATGAGTCACTTTCCTGAAGGTTAGCATCAGCCATACTAATGGAAGGTAAAAAAGGTTCTCTTAGATTAGTAGAGACATGTTTCATTTTGAAGGCGTTAAAATTAAGAAGTCACTCCTTGCCCCAATTAAGGTGTGTCGTTAGCATTTTTTTTTACATACTAACAGTAGTAAATAAATTTGTCAGTTAAATTTTAAAGATAAATTCAATACTTGTAATTTGAACATTGGCTAAAAATAAATTTCTACCGATGAAAATAAATACCTTCTGTCGACTTGGAGAAATATACAATTTCTTCACGCTTTAGCAGACAGGTCTGTACTTGCTTGAGAATCAGGGGTGTGAGCAGAAGGAGATCTGTTCTTGTCAGTCTGTAATCATCAGTCAAGTTATATAATTGGAAAATAGAGTCAGCATTCATACACTGAAAAAGAAAACAAACGACAAACCTGAAAACAATATGTGTTTCTCATTAACTGTGTTAAGTTTTTATAAATGTTTACCATTAATTATTATTATTATTATTATTATTTTTTATATGCATCACAGTATAAATTGTTGTTGACAGAGCACAAAATAGATAATAAGCATCAAAAGTTCATTTTTATATATTCACCTATTTTTACAGCTTAATCCTTAACAGCTATGATCATATATATATATATATATATATATATATATACTAGCAGTATAGCCCGGCGTTGCTCAGGTGTGATAAAAGCTTTAAAACTAATCCATGGTTCTGGAGCTCAGACTCTTTGGACGTTGGCATGAAAGACTAAAAAGCAATAGGTGTTTCCAGTTAAAGCAAAACCGTAGACTGAAAGAAAAATGAATGGATGTAAGTCAAATTTGGATTTCCTGGTATCGATATCAAATAAGTTTTTTCGTCGTAAACTGAATTTTGAAGACTAAATAAGTCCTCTGAGTAAATGGTCTCATGGCTGAGACTAAGAACTACAATTATACCTACTTAGAGCCAAACCCGAAGTAAAAACTAAAATAAAAGGGCTGAAAAAATACTGACATACAGGCAGATAAACAGACACACACAAACAACTTGCCTTTTATATATATATATATATTTTTAACAATTTTCTGCACTATTGTAAGAACTGCAACCTTGAAACTTCTGAATATTGTTTCTTATGTCTTCATCTATGAGTGTATCAAATTTGATTAAAATCAGACCACTCCTTCTATAACCCGATTTTTTCGATTGTCGATATTTATCGGAGGTATCTCGACACAAAACCTAGCTAAGAACATTTGCAGGCGCTTATAGTACAACTGTGTAAATTTGCAAGAAAATCAGTTCAGCCATTTCGAAGTCTATAGGTAACGGACATGGACACACAAAGTTCCATTTATAAATAAATTTAGATATATATAAAGACATTGGATAAGTTCTCGCTGTTTTCTAACAGATGGCATTCCCAAAACTGCATGCATGTAGTTTCAGATGGTAATGCATCTATAAGGAAGTATTATAAGCACGCTTGAAATTCAGTGTGTGTCATTTCACCGAAATGCCGGGGTTTAAATGTAAGGTCAATAGACACCTAACACACTAACTTCCATCTATTCTCTCAAACACCCTCACCATCTAACCAACCCTCATTCTCGGTATCCTTACCCGTCTATCACCCTCCTGACATTTCCTATATCTAACCATTCTTCTCATCACTTCCCCAACCCTATGTAACCCCCTGCGCAATAGTGGCAGTGGAATGCCTTGCTTGGGATGAAATGATTTAAAAAAAAAAAAAAAAGAAAAAAAAAAGATTATCCATGAGTATGAATGGATTTTATTGAAAATAAGCAGATAAAATGTTTGCAATTTATTTAATCTGACATATGTGTGTGTGGTTGGGGGGGGGGGGGTATTGGGCACCTCTGCGTAGTGTAATGGTTAGCAAGCTTGTCTTGCTAGAACTTTTACAACTAAGTAGTGAGTTCAATCCTCACTGGGTGCTCCATGCTTTTGGCCTTGTGCCACATCTAAGCTATGCTTAAAATATTTAATGCGTGTATATATATATATATATATATATATATATATATATATACACACACAACAACACATGACTCAATAAGTCTAGGGCCTGATGTATAAATGATGCCACTAATAAAAAAAAATTACATATGATTTTTATGAAGTACTAACTTTCAAATGGCACGTAACAAAATTTGAGCTCAATCAGATTATTAATTTACAAATTACAGTTATTTAAGTGAATCTACTGTTGCAAATTTTCAAAACAATGGAAAAATCCTAATTTCATGTGTTAATAAAGCATTGTTTTCTGATGGGAAAAAATACTGTTCAAGCAAAGCAATGGATTGATAAGTGTTATTCAGACTCTGCTTTGTCAGAAACAATGGTTAAGAGGTAATATACTGACATTAAACATGGTCGTAGTCACAAATAATGCTGAACGCTCAGGTCACCCAAAATCAGTGAAAAAACACCAAAAAAAAAAAAAATGCATAAACTCAATTTGGCCAATTGTAAATTGAAGTTGTGTGAAATAGCAAAGGAATGGAACATATAAGAAGACAGTATATTCACCATTTTGCATGAACATTTGTCAATGAGAAAACTGTGTTCAAAGTGGGTGCCATGTTTGCTCACAGTTGATCAAAGACAACAATGTGTCGACAATTTATAGCGTTGTTTTGCAACTGTTTCAATGCAACAAATAATTTTTGCATAAATATGAAACAATGGATAAAACATGGATCCACCACTTCACTCTGGAATCAAATCGGCAGTCAGCTGAGTGGCCAGCAGCAGATGAAAACCCTCCAAAGCAACCAAAGATGCAAACATCAGAAGTCAAGGTTTTGGCCTCTGTATTTTAGGATGCGCAAGGTATTCTGTTCATCAATTACCTTAAGAAAGGAAGAACTATCAAGAGTGAATGTTATGGTTGGATATCCACAAGTATTTACTCCTGTCTTGATGGTAAGTCTGTAAGGTTCGATAAGATCAAATTGGCAGTTGAGCTCAAAAAATGACTTACAATCTGTTGCACTACAATCTGAAGCAACAAATGACCCCTTAATTTTAATGCCTCCAAAACAAATGGCTCATTTTTAATCATCTGAGAACCACCAACATGGCTGATACTAACCTCCAAGAGAGTGACTCCTTTTAACTTCTCAGGCTAACATTTTCTGCTGACATGAAATGGAAAGATTATATTGAATCAATTTCTAGGTCTGCTGCTAGGAAAGTTGGTTCACTGTGTCATGCTGGACATTTTTTTCAGCCAGAATCTATCATTTATAAGTCTACTATTCATCCATGCTTTGAATATTGCTGCCTCATCTGGTCTGCTGCTTCTACTTTGTATCTAGAGATTCTGGATAAAATCCAAAGAATCTAAAATGTTATTGGTCCTGACCTGACATCTCGGATTCAGGCACTTTCTTGCCATCATAATGTATCTCTTCTCTTGCACTTCTCAAAATGACTTAGGAGTCAATTTCGAAACTTAGAAACACACTTAAATAGAGGTTTGATATCACAAAACTGATGTTCATTTGGATCTGCTTTGTGTGCCTCTAAAATTAAATCTGTTCTAATTAAAAAAGTTGTGTGTGTGTGTCTGCATATATTTACTGCCTTCTGTTTATCCTCGTTTATTCTCACCAACCTTGAAATGATATTACTTTCTTTCCAAGAATGAACTTCAAGTGAAACACTTATTACAGTTATTCCACACATCCTGTTAAGTTTTCACTCTTTATTTTCAACTTGTCTGTTCATTCTTACCTGCTTATTAACAAATAGTAATTTCTAATTATAATGATAGGGACATAAGCAAATAAAAACAATAATCTAATATAGATTATCAAAGAATTCCAAATTAAACTATACCATTTAATCCCTTCCTCAGTATAAAAAGTGTAGGTACCTCCACAAAATCGCTGAAAAAACAGCATAGTCAGAAGGGAAAAGGTCCCAAACTAAATAAAAACAAAGTTCTATCAGCAAAAAGTTTATATTACCATTAAGAGGATAGAACAAAGCATTTTTTAAATATTTTAAAATTTTTTTAATTATTTCTAACACGCTCGAAATTGTTGTAGAAAGTCTTTTTTTTCTTACGTAAGTGCGATATCTAAATTGCCGCTATTTTATTAAGTAAACAAACGTAATTGTTACGCAATGCACTTTTTTTGGCCGTGAAAGACACATTAATTTGGAAATTCTTGCATAAATCAAATAATGGTTGGATTTTGATGAAAACTTCAGGAATTATTTATAATTGAATGAAATCAATTTTGATTGCATTATTTTGTATAAAATATTGGTAAAAATATATTTTTTTAAGTATGTTACCCCCCAACCAATAAAATTCCAGAAATGTGTAACAATTTGACCACGGGCCACTCTAAAACTAATGTAAAAAAAATTCAGGAGTCATTGGGGAATGCTGATTCACTGTTTTTTTTCTTTTTTCTTCAATAGTCCTCATCTTTCTAAAAAGTAGGTCTAAATTGTGAAAAATGCAATAACTATGTCAATTTTTATGTGGATAAACTTCTGATTGTTTTTATGAACAATATAAATTAAGCATATCATAGTCTGAAAAGAAAAGAAATTCAATGACTAATTTTTTACAATAGCTATTTTCATTTTTTTAATTATATATAAAAATTATATATAAAAAGTTTAAAAATTATTGTTAAATTTCTTCCTCTAATAGGCTGGCTAGTGTATGTAATTAAGGCATGAAGACTACAATTACTAATCGAAAATTTAAAAGCTTAACACAAATAATTGACCCCGTCAATTTTTAAAATAATTAAAAAGATTTTCATTGTGTGCATTTTGATTGCCCGTATTTTATTTGTATGGGGGCCCGTACGTGATATTTAGCATTAAAAGGTCACGTGATTCAAGGATTGTCTTCTCTTACATAATAAATTACATTTATATGTATTATGTCGCCTTCGGGGGGGGGGGGGGGGCTTTCTGCTTGTCATTAAATCTTTCAACACTTGAGACGAGCTGTCATGCTCGGGCTACCTAATCTGATAACAAATTACAGGGAATATTTTAGAGAGTAAGCAAGCACAATGTTTGAAATCAGATAAAGGTAAGTTTTAATTTAAAAAATTGATTTCAATAACGTGTCATTGACGTATATTTTATTTTTGCCAGATTTTTAAATCAGGAATGTGGCTACTGTTTGGCAATTTGTCAATCAATCAAAAAAATGGTGGTACTTTTAAATTTTTTTTTTTAATCTGAAAAATTTTAGATTCCAATCAATATAATTTCGCTTTAAAATACGCCAGTGTATTTTGTTTACTGGAATTACTAAATTTAATCTCCTGACTTTCAATTAAAGCTAATTTTAAAGCTTGAAGATAACTTATTTATTTTTAAAATTTAAATTTAAATTTAGGTGTAGAAAAATGAGTGAAGGTACCTAAAAAAGTGTCTTTTTTCAGAGACAGACAAATACACACATCCAAAATATAGCATCCAAAAACCAGCTACAAATGTCTTAATAACCTGATCTTGATTTCTTTATTCTCTTCTCAGCTTGAAATGAGTTCAATTATCAACTCATAAGTCTGGTAGAGGTGTTAGCCACTGATCAGGTAGCGAGGTACCTCAGTTTCTTAATTATTATATTAAAAACAAATAAAAATTAAATGTTTTCCCAAAATAATTGGCAAGAAAGGGTTTAATAAGGTCATTAAGCAAGAAGAAATTTAAAATTAAGTTGATGTTAAAAATCAACATTATTTTAATTTGGTTGACCAAGATACTTTGTTCAGGTTTATAAAGTAAATTTTCTACTTAAAAAGTGAACAGATTTTTAGCCATCATATTTTAAACTTTTAATATTTTAGAGATGTTATCTAAATAAATTAATCTAATAAATTTATCTTGTGCTTGAAAAACAAAATCATTTCTGGAAAACTTAGAAGACAAGTTTTTGAAGTTCATATTCATTTACTTACTATAGGAATAGATAGGTTCATAGAGGTTTATCTCTTGTTTTCTGTTTAGAATATGGTTTACTAGTTCCTTTTTTTCTTCTATAGTCTTAATGATTTAACTGTTTTAACTTTTTTGGTGATCAGACTGATCAATGGCTGCAACTTTTCATTGTGAGGGTATCAGGTTCGCAGTTTTCGAGTTGCTGTATCCTGAATGGTAGTAAAGAGTCTAAACTCTTTGGTAATGCTTAGAGAGGCTGCATTTATCAACAGACACACAAAATCTGGGGTATTTGCAATGCCATTGCACGTGGATAGGTGTTCATACATCTACTTGTAGTTGGAAACCCCAAGGCCACATTATGACTTTGTCTTAGACCACCCACGTCTATTGAACAGGTGTAGAGGCTCATCCCTTGTTCCCTGTTTAGGATGTGGTTTCCAGCTTTCTCTTTTCCAATCTTTTCACTTTTCTTTTTTGTTTATTTTTTTCAATTGGAGTAGATAGTTCAGTCTATCACCCGGTTCACACTCCACCCACGTCTATTGAACAGGTGTAGAGGCTCATCCCTTGTTCCCTGTTTAGGACGTGGTTTCCGGCTTTCTCTTTTCCAATTTATTCACTCTTATGTAGCCCCCTGCACACCTTGCTCGGGGTGATATGATTAAAAAAAAAAATAAATAAATAACTTCTGGCCAGTTTGTATTGCCATAGATGACAGTGATAATTATTTTGGCCTTTTTCTCTTGAAAATGTAATCTTGTTCTTTTGTTGTTCTCACTCCTTAATAATGTTTTCTTTTTCTCGTATCTTCTCACATGTAGTAGCCCCTTGCATCTCAGTGGCTTTTTTGCCTTACTTGAAGTGAAATGATATAAAAATTTTTGTCTCTTTAGCAGTATATCAACCTCTATAAGTTATTTAATGCTGAAATCTAAATATTCTGTATGCAGTTTTAGTTTTGGGGAAGATAAGGTGGAGTCATACCTTTCCTAAGAGTATTTGTGTTTACGTGAATATAATGAACCCAACTGGAATTAGAACTCAGTTCCTCAGTTTTGATCAATTATCCATTACATCATTTGCATATCCAAGCTTACAGCACCAGGTATTCCCAAATGGTCACACATCTAGGTGATGACCAGGCTTGACATTACTTAACTTTGGTAATCATACAAGAACCAATATTTCAACACTGTGTGGTGGTAAGCTCGAAATGATTAAAAAAAGAAAGAAAAAAAAAGAAGAAATACATAAAGTTTTATTAACTTTTAGTACACTTCATTATTAATATCACTCCTCTTCTCATGACATTCTTAGTCAAGTGCTCTCAATTACAGTATCCTTGTTGTTAATTTTACTCAAAGCTGTTTTCTGTTGCCATAGCAGGATATGACAACAAAACTAAAAAATTCAAACATAATATAATTCAGGGATTGGAGTCACCTTAAGTGGCAGGTTAAAATTTGTACAGAAAAGAAAGGTCACGTACAGAGTGATAACGATTCAAGATAACAAAAGTTCTTTAAGGATTTTATTTATATTTTTGTCACTGAACTCAGCTCTCAGGTTTCTTCTTCTGAGATACTATTCATTACAATACTGAGGGAAGTTATGTTAACAAAGTGATATCATTAAGAAAAAAAAGAAGGGTCCTTATAAGGTAACCAGACAGAATAAATTATTTCATGTGAATAAAATTGTGTTTGTGCATGAGAGGAGAAAGGGATTTTTACAAAAAAAATATGAATATTCTTGCAAATAACAATCTATTTATTTTAAGCCAATTTTTACCTATGGACATGCTTTTATGTGTATGCACACATGTGGATGTTAAGTTAAATCAATTTCCAAAACTCATGTATGGTGAGACTAATTATTGTTGGTTAAAATTTAAAATGACAGCTGAAAATCCACAGATGCCTGTGTGATGGGATTTTTTTCCTAGCTAATAAAAAAAAAAAAACCCAATTCTTGGTCTTCACCACAAATATTTTCTTTCTTTCTATCCTGGGTATGATGATAAACTACATCTGGCAGCAATGCTTCTGATTAGAAGTTTTAAAGAAGCATGGAATCACCTCTTAATTGCTGTTGTTCCCGGTCTACTCTGACCTAGGGTGGTAGCACCTGTTAGGGTCCCAGCTATAGAAAAATAGTTAACTTCCAAACTGGGGTCATTTAAGAGAAAAGAAAAGGTTAGGCTAAGTAAGAGTCTTTAACTATGAATAGCAACTTGTCTAAGAGAAGGAAATTTCTGAAATAAAAACCTCTACACCTACTCTGTATAAAATAGGGTAGGTTGAACTCTCTAACCTTGGTAGGTAATCTTCCAAGAGATGGTGACTCGATAAAAACACTGAGTTTCCAGTTTCTTAAACTGGTTGGCGTTAGTCAGAGAATATAGCTGTAAAACTCATTCCAATATTTCATGATGGTTCAATTATGGAGCTATAAAGAAAACCCCATCCAACCCATGCTAGCATGGAAACAGATGTTAAATGATGATGATTGCTATGAAGACAGGTGGCTATAATGACTTAATTATACCTCTTTTGCATGTGAACACCATTTTGACCGTGAATTTTTATATTGTTTCTATCTTATAGTTGGTTTACTTTGCCTAGCATTATATTGTCTTGTTTTATATTATTTTGCTCTATTCTTATTATTATTGTAAATTTTAAGTTTAATAATGACTGCTTAGTCTACAATTAGCTATACATTAACTAATAAATTTTTCCTTTAATTACTGTCTTATATACAATTTGAATTATTGGCTTGACTAGTAAATCTTAATGTATTACTAAATTTTTTTTCTAAAAAGTTTAGAAAACACAAGGGAGAAGAAATATTTGAAAAGGTTATTAGAATAATCCAGAACCTGTACTGGCAGCTAACTGCATGCATATGAGTAAAAAATTAGTTCAGCAGATATACAAAAATAGAAAGGGGTGTAAGACAAGGCTGTGTTGTCTCACCAGACCTATTCAACCTATACAGGGAGGTGATTCTGATAGAATTAGAAGTCCTACCAGGATTCAATATTTCAGATCAAAGTCAGCTGGGAAGGAAGAAGCCGGAAAAGAGTTTCACAAATGAGAAGTATAAATAATGGAAGAAATTACTAGCAGTACTATTACAGTTACATCTAGTCATTTCAACTGTAAAACGACAAGACCTTGGCACCAAAAATCTAGTACTGCACTTAAATTCCTAAAGTCAAAGTATCATAGAGATATGTTTATTAGAACAATTACCATGAAAGTATTTATAGATAAGACAAAGGGAAGCTATGTTACAGTGGTGAAAAAGTGACTGATTAGAATACATCAAAAAGAAACTACAAGAAGTGAAAAAGTAGTGAAGGAAAGAGAGAAGAACGGACTAACTATCAATTGCAAGAAGACAGAATTCATGCTTGTTTACTAAAAGAACAGTCCAACATGTAAATAGTATTTCTTTCATCTTGTAAGCTATCATCTACAACATTTTTAAAATCTGTACACAGACTATCTTGGTCTACTGATGAATCATCTTACAAAGTTTCCTAATTAGACTGGTTTTAATTAGTTACTGATCCATCAAATTAAATCATCATTATCTATCTTTAGCCAATAACGATGAACTATAACATAGCGTTGTCCATGTTTCACCAACACCTTTTTGTTTTTACTTTCTCTAATTCAGGGGTTCTCAACCTTTCTTGCCCAATACACCCCTTTTTCATCATAAGTCAGAAGGTCTTTCCCCACCCACTTTCCAACATTGTTAGAGTTAAAAGGTGCATTCCAAATATGCATATCTTATTGAAAAACTTCATTCTGTTTCATATTCATACATATACATTTCCATGGAATTTTTTGATAGAGGAGTTTTACAAATTTAATAGCAATAATAAATGTTGATGAATTTTTAAACTTGCATATATGTACAGTAATTTGTTTTAATTCATAACTAATTATTAAATAAATAAACAGAAGCATGCTCAAAAAAAAAAAAAAAAAAAAGAAAAAAAAAAAGAGGGCCAACAGAATGCCAGGGGATTGTGATTCAATAAACAAAAAGCAAAGAAAAAGTAAAAGATCCCTCCAATCCCTGAAATTTTACCCTGGGAAGGTTGAATTCACTCCTGGTTTGAAATTTCCTGTTCCTGGTATCATCCAACAATTTGTTTCATTCTTTTTTTTTTTTTTTTAATCGTATCACCCCGAGCATAGGGAACAGTCACACACAGACTCACAGATTGCCTTATATATATATATATAAATATATATATATATATATATATAGATTTATCAGAATTCATTTCTAGCCCCAATTTTTTGCCATTGTTACTTGAACTCATATTACTTTCTTTTTTTATTGTCATCATCTAAGGAATCATAGTGTCATTTAAACCATACCTGACCACATACTGTACCTCTCTCAAACTCTAAAATATCATAATTCATTGAGTTTCTGACCTACAACATATGATATGGTTTGCTATAAACAGATTGAGATAGAGTTATGCGGTAGTAGGTATATTCTTGGAGTTGTTGTTGTAGTGTATTTTGTTCATTAAATTTTTGTCTGGACATTTGTTAACCCAACAGTTAATGCTACCAAATTAACTACACCCAGACGAGTTTCCAAATCGATCAGTCGGTCTAACGCTGCCACAGTACAATCATTGATACTTCTGACCACTAGTACTTTTAATATGGTACTGACAATGTCTATTACGATGACCATAACAGATATCCAATCCTCAAATGAAATATTGTCTTCTCTTATTTGTAGGCATGAGAAGTGATCTGATTCATGAATTTTTCAATTGCAATTTCATATTATTATATATTAGTACACCATTTGTAGCCCTTGCTAATTGTTTGTTGTAACAGTCTCTTTGTTCAAAATAATCGAGAATTAGGAAGGCTGTAGTTAGAGAGGGTATCAAAGGAACAGAAGGTAGGGAAAATTAAAAAGAGGTTTATTAAAAATACTCATGCATAGAAAGGAATAACTTGAGTTAATCAACTCCTCAAATTTTACTCGAATGTGGCTACTTGCCATATTTATAAGTAGGAACAGTCCATTGACATAGTAGTAGGGAAGAGCAGGAAGTATGAGGAGTCCTACTCTACAACACTGTTCTTATATGGAAGATTTGAAAATTTTTTATATCCACTACAAATACAATGTGTGGAATCTTCCCTTTCCACACCACCTGATGAGACATTGTAATTTCAATGTCAAAACAAAATGTACAATTTGTAGTGGATATATAAAATTTGTACATGCTCTAAAATATAATTTATAATAAATATTCACAACTCTATATTATGTATCGAGCACTGTTTTAAATTAATGTTTTGGAGGTTATAAAATTTTTCTTCGTTCCTTATTCACTTGGATATATATATATATATATATATATATATATATATATATATATATATGAGTAACAAGCAGGAATTTGTCTAGGCACATTAATTTATTTTATATTAGCAGCAATCATCAGATGATTATGATCATAATCATTTATCTCCGCTCCTAATATAAATTACTTCTTTGAAATTCCCTAAATGTTATTTCAATCGTCAGACATCTGAAGAAAGTTGGTGATCATATCGACTGAGATGTGATAGCAACAACAAAGATGAGGACCAATTACAAATAATATAGATAATAAAATTTTGCTATGATGCTGTGTGATGTTAAAAAACATACTCACAAGCAGAAATTGTTTCATTACAATATATAAAGGGTGCACCAAAAGTAATGCCTCCTATTTATTACTATGAAAACTACAAAAAACACAATAAGTTTTTTTATGACAAAACACTATTTTTCAAATAGTCATCACTATTGATTATGCATTTTGAAAAAATTATGAGAAAAAGAATTTTCCACATTTCACAAGTGTTTAAAATTTATGATCCACCTTTAATGCTACTATTAGGTTGTCCCAAAAGTTCATAAACACTTGCACAATGGGTCTATCTGGTCCAGCACAATCGAGACAAGCGATGGTTCAGAAAGGGCAAGAGACACTGTCGGTTCCAAAACAAGATCGATTCAGCAAGAAAGTCATGTGGTGCATTTGGTGGAACTTTGAAGGAATCATGCATTTTGAGTTGGTTCCGAATGGTTGTGCCATCAGTGCCGAACTTTACTGTCAGCAACTTGAGCGGGTCTACGAAAAGTTGAAGCAAAAGTGCCTGGCTCTGATCAACTGAAAGCGCGCTTTGATGCAGCAGGACAATACCAAGCCACACACCGTCAGGAAGACCAAAGAGAAGTTTGAAGAGCTGGACGGTGTTGAGGTTCTGCTACATCCAGCCTACAGTCCTGACTGTGCTCCATCAGATTACGGCCTTTTCTGCTCAATGCAACACTTTCTGAAGGGCCGCCGATTTGACTCGTTTGATGAAGTCGAAGAAGCGTGTCAAGAATTCTTTGATTCAAAGCCGGCTGAATGGTACTTTGACCAGATCCGAAAGCTTGCAGATCAATGACAGAAAGTCTTGGAAAATGATGGTCATTATCTTGAGCAATAATTTTTGTTGTTTTCGCGAGTAAAATTTCAATTTTTTGCAAGTGTTTACGAACTTTTGGGACAACTTAATATTTTTCTTTTTTAATCATTTCACCCCAAGCAAGGCAATAAAGCTACTAAGATACAAGAGGTTACTGAGAGAGAATATATGAGATTATGAAAGAAACAACATTATTAAAGAGTGAGAACAATATGAGAACCAAAATTAAGAAAGCAAAAGATAACAATTGATATTGCATTTAAAATTTTTAACATCAAAGTTCACTGGAAAGCAAAAAGAGTTCCTCAAACAAGAAGTGCGTGAGAAAAAACTGTTAGCATAGAACTTACAGTTACATCTATAGCCATTGCAACTCCAAAATTATGAAACCTAGGTCCCAATGTAGTCAGTTACTTAAGTGCTTGGATGATCATGTGTGAAAGAAACATGACTGACTGGGCAGAATATTATCACTCAGTAGGTTGCCATTACTTTCTGCAATAGACTGGTTGCCAGCTAAGGTATTAATCCATCTCTTCCCTCCAGTTATGGGTTAAATAACAAGACAGATTGGGTTCTTATAGCCTTGGCTGGCAACCAGTCTACCGCAGAAAGTAATGGCAACCTACTGCGGAATAATCTTCTGTTCAGTCAGTCATGTCTCTTTTGAGACATGATCACCCAAGCATGTATCACATATGACACTTAACTAACCCAATCTAATACTGTGCTTAAATTTGTATAGCTTATTGCCCCTTTGTGGGCCATTTCAAGTCGAAACATAGTTCAAATTGGAGGAGGTTGCTTAATGTACTGTTGCCAATTGGTCTCTCATCTACATTCAAACCGAGCATGATACTGCTTAACTTCAGTGATCAAATAAGGATTAGTGCTTCTAGAACTTCTAGAGCAGGAAATTGTGGAGATTGATTTGTTTTCTATGGCTTGTCGATTCTTTACAGGCTATTCATTTTTTTACATTGTATTCACCCCAAGCAAGGCAGTAAAGCCACTAAGACACTATTCAACCAATACTTTTCTTGGGTTATGTGTTAACATGGTTGGTTGAATCTAGTGACTTGACCCAAAGAGCTGCAAGTTCAATATCTGGTGAACAAGACCTTTAAGAATTGTGTTAAAGGGATATAACTAACACTGAGACATCTGGAAGAGGCACGAATTATGGAACTAGAACAATAAACCCCAGTGAACGAAATAAAGGGTTCAGTTTGAAATTTCAATCATTTGAAGAAGGCCGGAACATATGATGGCTGAAACGTCATTAACATGGCAACGAAGATGAAGACAAGTCTGAATAATGTAAATAGTGTAAATAATTACAATACCTTACCTCATAAATATAGACAAAGATTGGCAGCCTTATTAACCCAGTCCCATCTACATGAACATTTACAATTTAATTTTCAGTCTACGTGTACAGTTTCACATCGGTTTTGTTTTATTTCCTTCTCTATGTGAATACACAAATTAGATTTTTTTTTTCTTCTTTCGTCCTATCCTCTAACATGCAGTCAGGTGTTAAAAGTTGACAGGAAGCAAGTGAAATGCCAACCAGTTGCAGCTACTCACTTCCTTGACTGAAAGACACATCAGTAACAGCAATTAACTTGATGGCTGACTTAATGGTTACAAAAATAAAAAATAAAAACTGAAATATTTTTTAAAGAAAAAAAAAATGAAGCAAGTCGTAATATTTGTGTGTATTTGTTTATCTTTGTTGCAGGAAAATGTGATGTATAAACTCCATGTATCAGACTGCTATGTGGCATGTTCTTTCAGGATGTAGCTGATCATGGCTCTCCACTATTTCCTGTCCTTTGTAGCTCTTAGTAAATTTTGTCTTTTTACTATTTCTCCTAATCCCTGTTCTGCCAATCATACATAAAAGTTCATTAGATAGGTTATGTGCTGCTTTCCTCTGTACCCCTTTGCCTTCAAACCCTTCACTCACACTTATTTTTCTAATAATTTCTCCCATAATGTAACTATTTTCATTCAGGTTTGTTAAAGTTGAATAAAAATTCTCCAGGGAAGTGTAATTAAACCAGCATGTTTACTTTCTAAGTTGTAAAATTCCACTCCAAGATGTTAATTTTCAACAGCACTTTTGTGTGTCTGTATTTGCGCTCTCACACTCTGAAAGAATGGTAGACTTTGAAAAAACAGTAGGTACTCTAGCATATATATATATATATATATATATATATATATATATATATATAAAAATTGTGTGTATTTAGGCAGCATTTTTTTCATTAATTCATGTTCATTAAATAATATAGAGAAGTTTTGTCTATTTTATGTAAACTTTTTTCATATTCTGATAAGCTTAATAGCATTATCATTAAATGGAGAAAGAAAATTAAAATATTCATACAATTTTTTTTAATAATCCAATCTAAGCTTTTGGCTTACATAAGCCACTTTCAAAGATGCCAAATTACATTATATATTTAAACATGGACAAACCATAATGACAAACTGTTTTTGTTTACATGGAAGATTTCAAAGCAATAACAAACTTGTGCATTTAAGATTGGATTATTAAAAAAATTATGTATCAATATTGTAATTGTTTTTCTTCATTTAATGATAATGCTATTAAGTTTATCAGAGAATATAAAAAAAAATTACATAAAATAGACAAAACTTGTCTATATTATTTAATGAAACATGCATTAATAGTAAATATATATATTGTAATTTTGTTATTGCAATAACAAAATTACAATATTAAGCTCTACTCTGTATTGAGCACTCTTTATAAAAGTAATTTTTTTCACTTTACTTCTTCAATTTATTATATTAGCACTAATGAATTTAAATCTTATGTTTTTAAATATCCTCTCATTTACATTTTATGAATAATTCCTCTATTTGTGTGATTTCATCAATTTAAAAAAAATGCCAAAGAATTTAGTTTGAAACAATGTAATGAACATCTGTATCCACCTACAATTCACTTCAGTTTGAAATTTATATTTCTTTGCCATTTCTGTTGTCTCCCCACCACCCCACTTTCTTCCCTCTGTGTATTTTCTCACATTTTTCTCTTTTTTAAGCCCAGACACCATTTAACCTATATCTATATGTCTACAATTCACTTCCTGCCTAAATTTAAAATTTCTTTCTCTTAGCCATTTCCATTGGCTCTTTCCTCTCAGTTATTTCTCTTGTTCTTCTTTTTGCTTTTTTGTTTCCTCTGTCTTTCTCTTTCTTTTCTATTTCTTGATTTCTCTTTTTGTTTTCTCATCTTTTCTGTCCTCTTTCTTTTTTTAATATCCTCTTACCTAGTACAAAAAGAAGTGTTTTTTTTTAATTTTCCTTTAAAAAAAACAAAAAAAACAACCATTTATTACCATCATTATTAACTACATGATGAGACATTGTTCTTTCAATGTTGAAACAAAATGTACAATTTTGTAGTAGCTTGTAGTTTGTACATGTACTAAAGTATAATTATGAGGGTCATTCAATAAGGTGAATTTTTTGGTATAAGGAGTTCTAATACAGATAAAAGCTTACTTTTTTTTTTCCAATGTAGTCTCCCAGCATTGTCACACACTTTTCCCATCTGTGCAGAAGTTTCTGTATTCTTTCAGTGTAAAAATCTTCCTACTGATGTCTCAGTCAATCGCTCACAGCACTTTTTACTTCATCGTCACTTTCAAACTTTGTGCCTCTTGTGAACGCTTTCAAGGGACCAAACAGGTGAAAGTCTGAAGGAGCAAGGTCTGGGCTGTAAGGGGAATGAGGAAGCAGTTCCCAGCCCAGCTTGTTGATGGTCTGCACAGTGAGCATCTTTGGCACCCACTGGCAGCTGACCTTCGAGTAGGCAAGGTCATCATGGACAATTTTGTCTGCTGCCCCAACAGATAGGCTCAAAGTCCTTGCAATGTCATCCACTGTCACCCTTCTGTCAGACTGAATGAGGTCATTGACTGATTCGCTCACCTCAGGAGACCTCACTTCTGTAGGCCTCCAAGGCCTGTCTTCATCCTCAACACTGCTCCGTCCTTCTTTGAATAATTCAGCCCACTTGTACATATTTTTTTGGCTGAAACATGTGGCACCATACACAGTTGACATTCTCCTATGAATTTCAACTGGTTTGCACCCTTCAGCAACCAAAAACTTGATAACTGACCTCTGTTCAATCCTGGAGCATGCTTCTTGGTCAGCCATCTTTGTTAATTTCCAAAACTCTCAAATTTTTTTTCAATCTGCAAAAAGAAAATTAAATCCCTTTGAAAAAGAAAAGAAACAAAATTTTAAAAAGTAAGCTTCTATCTGTATTAGAAGTAGAATCCTTGGTACTTGGTTAGGTAAATTTCACAGGAGATTAAATCCAAAGAGAACTCAATGCTAAAATTTAATAGAGTATTATAATATAGAACATAAGTTGGACGTTTTTACAAACCCATTGGTAATATAATATTTCACGGCTCTCTTATCGACCGCTCCTCAGACCAAATTCATACAACAATGAATTTGGTCTGACGAGCGGTTGATAAGAGAGCCGCGAAATATTATATTACCAATGGGTTTATAAAAACATACAAATTATGTTCTTTATATATATATATATATATATATATATATATATATATATATAATAACAAATATAAAATTTATCACTTAGCTGATTAATATTATATTCAGAACACCCACTCTAGAGTTTTGTAGACGAACCTTTTAGTAATTGTGTGGTTCACTTGTCAAGAAGTATCAACTATTATATATAATTGAGTAGCAATGTTTCTTTTGAACATGTTTTGTTAAAAATGACTGACAATGTTTCCTTCTTGATGGAGATAAAGAATATAAAAATGTTCCATAATTTTTCACTTTCAAAACGCTTTCAGCCACTTCACTGGCTATTTTCAAGAATGTTATTTTTCTGGTGTCATTTTATTCTCATGTTTTGACTGTAACATATTTTTTTTTTGTTTTTAAAAAGGAGTGTTCTTTAAAGATATCATGTAATATGTGTGACTGGGCATAGGTCTTAGTGTTTATTTTTTAAAAAAACTTTCAAAACTCCATTTCCACTGTTAAATAATGTAAGGTTGATGGTAAGAGAAAAATGTTTCATATATAGTGCCTCTGTTATAGTGAGGTGCCTTTGATAGTTTGATTTAAACACTGTTTTTGTATTTTAATGAAAATTTTCTTTAAGAAATTCTTGTAGATTATGGGTTAATTAATGAATAAGTAATATCCATTAAACTACCTGCTTATATATTTTTCTTGCTACTCCAAATATAATTTTTGCAGATATCCATGTTCAAGTAAACATCCTGGTTTTTAAAAAGCATGAATTATGTCTACCTCTCTGCACATTCAAGTGTCTTAATAGAGAAAATTACGTGCTGATGAATTCATTTTTAGACAGGACTAAGGTTTGCTCTCTATAAGACAGTGGTCTCTAGAAGCATAAAACTGTTTGCCTGACATGGGAAAAGGAAGGCACGAGTTGATTTGACTGTTCACCCACTCATCTCTTTTTTTCTGTCTCACTTTTCCTTGTTCTCTGTTATGAGAAGGTTGCAATGGAATAAAATTTGTTGAATGGACAGTTTTGTCTCATGTTTTTTTTTTTTATTAGGTAACACTCCAGCGAAATAGTTATTTCCTGGTATTAGGTCACAAACATTTGACTGAAAGAAGTTGCACCCTGCGAATGAACCTAGGGTTCAGTCTGAGCTGCAATACTATGACATCATGTACTAAAGCAGCGGTTACAGTGCTAGGGCAAGATGGCCTGATGACAGTTCATTCCAATTCAGGCTGGTTTTGAATTCAGAGATTGAATTCAAACTGCCTTCTCTCCAATAGCATTAAAAAGTTCAGCCTGTCGATTTTTTTTCTCTCTCCAATAGCTAGGTGGGAAAATCATATGTATTCATGCTTTTCACAAAGGCATCAATACAAAATGAATGCAACGCCTTCAGACTTTGAAATATTGCCAGTTGGTTCATTTTTCCGCTCTAGCAAACACTGCTAATCCAACCATATATCCCAGATTTCAAAATACATTGCATTATATTTAGAAGGCAAAAAAAAAAAAAAAAAAAAGAAAGTCAAATGTGCGTGCAGTATGAGACAATTTTCCTCTCCAGAATTTGTCTTACATATTTACAAGTCTACCATGCTTTGAATATTGCTGCCACATATAGTCCAGTGCTTTTGCTGTATACATAGGATTCTTTATAAAAAAAAAACAAAAAACAGCAATATTATTGGTCTTGACCTGGCATCTTGGATTCAGTCATTTTCTCATTGCTAAAATATAGCTTCCTTGTGTCTTTTCTATAAATACTTTCATGGTAATTGTTTGGAGGAACTCTTCACTATAGTAACTAGACTTTATGAATTTAAGTGCAGTACTAGATTAGCAGCAAAGTCCTACAGTTGAATTGGTCAGATGTAACCAAAAGTTCTATGCTAACAATTTATTTTCTCACACTTCGCACTAGTGGAATTCTGTTCCAGCTCCATGTTTTCCTGGCAATTTTTGTTTTCAAAAATTTAAATGCAATGTTAATTGTTATCTACTGTCTTCTTGGTTGCTCTTCAATTAAATTTTAATCTAGTGCTTAACTATGGAGATCTGAATTTGAAAAAAATTATAATTCCACTATTTTTTTCTTTTTGTATTTATGCAGATAACACAACAGCTTACTTTTGTCTAAGTAGCTGTCGGATAGTTATATCAAAGTAACAGTGGGAACTGCTCTCAAAATGACCTCCACTCAGTGGTTAACTGGGGCAATGAAAGGCTTGTAAATCTTACTGCTTTGATTCCAAAACAAAAACTGGTTTCATTTAATCACCATAAAGAATTTTTTTTTACCTGCCATCAGCATGGCTGATGCTAACATCCAAGAGAGCAACTCTTTGTAACCCTAACTCGTATCTTCTTGGACTCACATTTTCCACTCACCTGAAGTGGAGTTATTACATTGAATCAGTTACTAGGTTTACTGCTAGGAAGGTTGATTCACTACAGATTTCTTGATTCTTAGACAGGAGTAGTGGATCAAGAACAGCCTACTCTCATAAATTAAATAAAGAGTTCTATTCAGAACTCTCTCAAGGTTACTCAGATCAATATACAACTGATGAAGTCCAGAGGCACAACATCTGAAATGTGACAACAACAACAAAGGTGAGGACAACAAACCTAATGTAAATAACTTCTTATCCCAGAAATTCATTCCTTATAGGTTACTCAGATTGATATACACCTGAAGAAGGCCAGAGAGCACAATGGCCGAAACATTGTAATGGTATCAGTAAAGATGAGGACAATAGTCCAAATATCAGTCAGTAAAGTGTTATATATGATACATGCTGACTAGGTAGAAGATTTTCTTGCAGTAGGTTGCTATTACTTTCTGCAGTAGACTGGTTGCCAACCAAGGCTATTTAACCCATAGCTGGAGGGAGAAGAACCAGATTAAAACCTTTGCCAAGGGTATTTGCACATAAGCAAATGCAACAAATTCAACTGGACTTTGAGCTTGGCTCTCCTATTTCTTGTTCTGAGCTGATATCCACTGCACCAATCCAAATATAAAAAGTGTAAAAAATGTGTTCAGTAAATGAAATTATCAATTCCTGCCTTCAGAAAGACAAACAGTTAGGATTTTAATTTAAAAAAACAAATGCTAAATTAATAATCCAGTGTATTATCAACATTTCAATATAGAATTTTATTCTCCATATAGCTGGGAGAAGGAGGGGATACTTAGATCCTTGATGTATTAATCAGAATCACAAAAGATAAAACTAGAACTGAAAGTATCTTAAGTCCAGTAATCAATTTCAACTCTATAGGTGATAAACTGGCTTGTGTTCTAGTCCACAGATCTGGTGGCAATATAGGTAACAGGAATCTCCTCCACACATGTGGGTAAAAGTTCCAAATAAGTTTCAAACTCACTCAGAATTCTGAACCAGCTATGTGTCATACAAAAATAAAAGTAACCTATTCCAGAGACTGACCAAAGTTTTGGAATAATAGCAAAGAAAACTAGAATACTTTTAAGAAGTTATTTACATGTGCTTTTGGGGATGATGTAAATGAGAAGAAAACTCATACTTAACATCTGGAAAAGACAGCTGAGTTTCCTGAGACACATAATGAGGAAAGAGGGCCTGGAGAATCTAATACTCACAGGACAGATAGAAGAAAAGAGAGACCGGGGAAAGCAGTCCAATATATATTTGATTGGCTTGAGCAAATGGATGGTGGAGTGGGGCTTAGGAGAAATGCCAAGAGCAAAAAGAGACAGAGTCAAGTGGAAGTCCACGATTGCCTGTATCCTGAAGGACCACGGCACATTAAGAAGAAGACATGTGGACTATTGTCCTCATTTTTACTGTTATTATCACTATGTTTCACCCACTATGTCTCCCCGGCCTTCATCAGGTGTATGTGAATCAAGATAACCTACAGGTAATTCTGAACTGAATGCTTTATTTAATCTATATGGGTAGGCAGTTCTCATTCCACTGCCCATGTCTAGAAATATTTCATTTAGTTCTTATTTTTAGTACTGCTAAGTTATTGCTCCTTGTTTCTACTAAGTCCACCAAGTATATACTAATCGTCCCAGAGATTGAACTCATAATTTCTATGTCACCAAATCCATGAGCCAATACTTTAATCCACAAGGCTGTTGTCCTGTAAGAATAATTGAAATAACAGCAGTGAAGATGAGAATAATAGATGTAAAAAAAATTTTTTTACAATGATGTTTACCCTGTACAAGGTGCAAGAGCACTCAAGGTAGAACATTACAGGGTAAGAATCACAGTTTATGGGAATATGTAAGGAAGTTGACAGTAAAACCTAGGTTTGAACAGGTTAAGATTGTAGTGATCTGGGAAGCATCCTTTTGGGATTGTGACAAGAAGATATTCGAGTGAAACATACGTCACACTAATCAAATACAAAGGGAACAAGGGTGATTTGTTACAATGAATAGGGTTTTAGCCATGATGGTTAGAACCTGTGGAACTAAGGAATGTAGTTTGTCTGAACACTTTCCATGGAAATAACGATAGGCTTGCAACAACATTTTGTCTGTGGGAAAAGGGTAAGTGTGGAAATAGAGGGAATAACAACTGCAGATCCAAAAAAACACAAATAGAAATGATCTTTAAGAAAATTTTAATAGGAAGTATTTTATTATAGGTGTTTGAGTGCATAAGTGTTTTAAAAAGAGTCTCCCTTTACTTGATTCTATTGTTTACTGTAGTACACAATGGCCTGGAACTTGAATCACTATTGTCTTACATCTTCAACAATGATGATGATGATAGGACCACAGTTGTTTGTGTCAGCTAGGTCACATTTATGTGAGAGAAACTGGTTTACTACTACTACAATCTGGCTTTCCCATGTCACTGTTGCATATCTTTTCTCTCAGGCAGTTTTGGCCAACTCCCCTTAATCTACTTCCTCTGCTACCCACGTCAGTCCTCTAGTTCTTATACATGTTTGTTCATAGAGAAGCCTGACCCCACAAGCTGTTACAAGCAAAGTATTAGCATAATATAACAGTAAATTTACATTCTCTAAGGGTAGCCTTTGTCTCCTAGCAACATGACACATTGGGCTCACAGGTGGACATTTGGTATATCAGAAAAATTTCCCCTATGCCAAATCTAGTTGGAAAAGCAGGATTTCAGAATTGGTCTAGCTTTGTCCTAACTTCAAATATTTTTCACATTATGATTATTTGAACTTGCACATGCTTATTTATCTACTGTTTAGATGATCAGTTGTGGATAATTGCATTTTCTGCCTATTTTTAATTATTAGAATCTTGCTGAAAATTAATGTTTCTAGACCATCCATAAACCTGTTGGGTTTCTTTTAAAAGCAGTTCATGATACAAAAAAAAATTTTTTTTTTTTTTGAAATCATTTCACCCCAAGCAAGGCAGAGAAGTAACGATATAAATTTTACTATTAATTACACATATTTTAATTCATACTTGCAATAAAAGTTATTAAAATAATTATTACTACTTATATTATACAAGTGGGCCCAGATGCACCCTTTGTATATTGTAAAAAACAAAACAAAAATTATCAGCTCCATAATTACCATTATTGTCTAATTTTGATATTATCTTATTTTAAACATGACAACACTTTGTGTTGCTCTATTTTCAATTGCTATTTATTTATTGGTGTATGTATGTCTCGTTAAAATGTCAACAATTGTCAGAAGCTGACTAAAACAGCCAAAGAGAAAGAAGAGTGTGGTTGTTGGTATGAATGAATGTAATGTCAGCACAGGCTGACATATCCTGATGGTGATCATCTCGACTGACACTCAAATGTCAAGGGATGTAACTCCACTAATTCCTAATTATATCCTCACTGATGGCTTCAGAAGACAGATTGACGGACAGCACTCTTATTATAGTAAGGATTTGTGATGAATTTAGCATGGCTCTTTTTCAAAAATTATCTATATCAAGTGGATTTTTCAGATCCTACAACACAAAATTCAGTCATATTAACACCATTTTGGGCCATATTTTTACCACCACCTCCAACTTAGAATAACATTAACAAAAAGTGCCTGAGACTAAATTTTTCTTCTTTTTAGTGCAAGTTCCTTAATATTAAAACAATATTTGTCTATATTTCCAAGATGAGGTATTGCAATTATTTACATTATTTGGACTCTTGTCCTTATCTTGTTTGCCATATTCATGCTTTGACTATTGTACACTCCGTCTTCAGGTGATTGAGATTTTGAACTGAACTGTTTATTTTGTTCTCATTCTATGAGTCATGCCACTTCCGTATGTCTTAGTTATCTCTCTCTTAACTCAACTCTCTGAATCTTTTTGTTCACCATCGCTGTAGCCAGGTATTGAACTCACAATTCTTTGGATTAAAACAATTTAAACATACAAAATCTTAGAAAATTGTTCTTAGAAACTAATCATTACTCATTTTTGTCATTAGATGCTGGGCATCAAACATCAGTTTTTGATATAACTTTTGTGTATTTATCAGAAAAATCATAATCTAGGCTGTTATTATTATACTTTTGAGGTGTCAAATCAATTTTTGGCACTGGAAATAGCTAAAAAAAAAGCCTAAAAGGGGTTAAATGCAAAATTTAAACTTTTGGGCAAATTTCGGCTTTTCACTGAAGACCAGGGTTTCTAAATAAAAACCTCAATATTCATGATAAGAGGCTTTCTTGAAAACTATTCTGTTGCTCAGAACACTGGTAAATATAACTTTACATAAAGAAACAACATAGCCCATTTGTCCTTAGTAGAGATTTTCTTCTTGAGAGCCCTTTTCCCAAAGAGACAACCCAAATCTCATGAATAGAAATTTGTGTAAAAACAAAAACAAAAAGTAAACTGTCTCAAGGGCCTTTACAGATAATTCTCTATTTCAGTGGAGGAAGTAATTTATTACTCATCTTGATTTTCACCCAACTTGGTCCTAAGTATGATGTTAAACTGCTTAAGCTGGGTAAGGGTCTTTAGCTTTGGATAACAACTTGTCTAAGAGGAGGGAATTTCTGAAATAAAAACCTCTACATCTACTCTGTGTAGAATAGAGAAGGCTGAACTCTCTAACTTTGGTAGGTAATCTTCCTAGGGATGGTCAGTCAGTTAGTCAGTTAAGTGCCATACATGATACACGCTTGGGCGATCATGTCTTGACAGAGACATGACTGACTGGGCAGAAGATTATCCCACAGTAGGTTGCCATTGCTTTCTGCGGTAGACTGGTTGCTGACCAAGGCTATAGAACCCAATCTGTCCTGCTATTTAACCCATAACTGGAAGGAAGAGACGGATTAATACCTTTCCCAAGGGTATTTGCGCGTAAGTGAATACAATGGATTCAACTGGAATTTGAACTCGGCTCCCCAGTTTCTCATTCCGAGCCGATATCCACTGTACCACAACACACATCCCCTAGGGATGGTATTTCAATAAAAATGCTGAGTTTACAGTCTCCTAAACTGGTTGGTATTAGTAAGGGCATATAGCTGTAAAACTTGTTCCAATATTTTCATGACAGTTCAATTACAGTGCCATCAAGAAAATCTTGTCCAACCCATGCTTTGAAAAATTTAATTAAATCTTTTATAAGCCTGTCTGTCTGTTGTGGACTTATTTAACGTAAAATCCGGTGTTATTTAAATCAAAGATGTGCCAAGATGCAAAAAAAGGTCAACTAAATGACAGGCTTTGTGTGTTGTGGAGCAGTGGATATCGGCTCGGAATGAGAAATCAGGGAGCCGAGTTCAAAGTCCAGCTGAATTCATTGCATTCACTTATGCGCAAATACCATTGAGAAAGGTATTAATCCTTCTATTCCTTCCAGTTATAGGTTAAATAACAGGACAGATTGGGTTCTATAGCCTTGGTCGGCAACCAGTCTACCGCAGAAAGCAATGGCAACCTACTGTGGGATAATCTTCTGTCGAGACATGATCGCCCAAGTGTGTATCACATATGGCACTTAACTGACTGAAATGACAGGCCTCTGCAGAATTGTAAGCTCTCATAGAAATGCTGAAATCAGGGTTATTTATTCTAGTCCACAGGCATCCATCGTAGAATAATAAAGATTTTTGGGCTTGTTTAATGATGTTAATGTCTTGGTCACTGATGGAGCAGTAATTTTCAGCCAAGCTTAAGACTGCGTTTGAAAGTTTTTCAGATATGAACGGATAGAAGTCACAAATATCAAACTCAATGAAAGTGCAATCCATTTCCTTTTTTACTTTTGTGAACCAATCAATTGTCTTAGTGAATTTGGAAGATCTTTCAAGTATAATTTTGTTAATTCTACCTATGTAGTTTTTGGAAAGGTTTAGTAATCGGTATTGTGGATGGATGTGATATTACGTTTATGGTCTTTAATTGTGATGAATACCTGTTACTTATGCAATATTGGGGCTTGGTCATCTATTTTAAGATTCTTAGCGATTTTTTTCTAATTCCTTGTTTATATTTGTTTCCCCCGTTAAAAAGGGGCTTTTTGTAATTTTTGTTAATTTGATGGAAGATGACTTTGAGGTATGCTTCTGCATTAATAAAATGATTGCCTGTCTTGTCTGATTTAATAATAATTTTTTCAGATTTATCAAACTTCAATATGTCCATTTGCATTGTCTTTTTTAGCTTGTTGATGGTGTCAGTTGAATTCCTTGCTTTCACTTACATGCAAATACACTTGGGAAAGGTATTAATCCTTCTTTTCCCTCCAGTTATGGGTTAAATAACAGGGCAGATTGGGTTCTATAGCCTTGGTTGGTAACCAGTCTACCGCAGAAAGCAATGGCAACCTACTGCGGGATAATCTTCTGCCCAGTTATTCATGTCTCTTTTGAGACATGATCGCCCAAGCATGTATCACGTATGACACTTAACTTACTGATGGTGTAGGAATAGCATAAGCTATCCACCCCAGTTTCAGGCCAATACATATTGGAATAGTTCAACATAATGAGATTGACCAATCACAGTCTCATATTGTATTCTTTGCAACCTTATTGGTTAAAATAGATTTTGACGCCAGAATTCAACAGGCCCGTCTAGAGCCTCTTTTGATTTCGCAAAAAGTATATAAGGCACACTTTTTGGAATGATTATTAGTGGACCCTCAAATGCCAATCGAATCCATGCTGGTCTCTCATCACCTTCGACTAACTGCACCTCACTTTCGCGCGCTACTTTCTCCATACAAACTTTCTTCAGTGCTTGAGGATTCTTGGTTCACTCATTCTTATTTCACATATTGAAAACAACTTTTCTTCAGTCAAGAAGTTTACTTAATCTTGCCATAAATACTCACTGACTATTTTTATAGTTTCCTGTAATTTCTTGTAAATTACATTCAACACAAACACTCACTTTGTAATGCAACCCAATATCTTTGAATGATAAAGTATATATTTGAATATCTCAGCAAGGTATGTAAATTCCTACTTTTTTCTGCTATCGACTCTTTGTGTTAACATTACGAACATTTATTACGTTCCACTTTGGTTGGATCTTTTCGAAGAGACTCTAACGAACTGAACTTTTGTTATCACACGAATACAGTTGAACATTTCATTCTTGACTATCTTTTGTATAAAAATCATCTTAACCTTTTTGTCAATTCAACACCACTAGTTGACATCATATGTGAATTCAATTACATTTCAACAGTTGTTATTTATTCATATATAAATTTATCTTTGTTATATATGTTTGCTTAACAAATTGTTTCAGCTTATTTCTACGTCTTGCCTTTATTGTCATCTTTTGTGATTATTTTATTAAATGTTGTAGATTTGGAGAAAGAACACAGCACAGCCTTGATAACATCACTCATACATCATTATCATCATCGTTATTTAAATTTATCCTATCAACTTAAAAGTTAAAAGTTCAATAACCATCGTTTCTGTTGTTACAAAATTTACTACTAAGATCATACAATCATGGATAAATGTGTTCTAAGATCCTTAAATAACTTCTCCCTAATTTTGAAAAGTTTTTAGTTGTTTGAAAATTCCAGTTGTACATTCGTAAAAAATCTGAGTGTTTGAAAAAACAGTAAAATCAGTTATTGTAAATCACCTGAAGATTCCAAAAGGTTGAAACCTAGGTCATGGAAATAACTTATTTCTAAACAAAAAATATTCAAAATTTCTACAGTATCATTTTTTGAACACTTTTTAATACAACTATGTACTGGTCTAATTTAATTATGACCAAATAATACCAAATTATATATCATGTTAGAACAAGTGAAAAACTACAAACTACTACAAAATTATACATTTTGTTCCGACACTGAAAGAACAATGTCCCATTAGGTAGTTAAAAATTATGGTAATAACATTTTTATTTTCAAGAAATTATTTTAAGAACAACACTTCCCTTTATTTTGGGAAATTATTTTTTCTTTTTCCCATAAGAGGTAAAAAGATATTACAGAAAAGAAAGAAAGAGGGATGAAAAGATCAGAAAAAAAAAAAAAAGAAAAAAAAAAAGAAAAAAGAGAAAAAGAAAAGATACAGAAGAAATAGAAAGTGAAGAGAAAAATAAGTGAGTAAATGTAGAAAAGGAAGAGCCAGTGGAAACGGGTAAGAGAGAAATTTTTAAATTCAGGCTGAAAATGAATTGTAGACAGATATTGACATCCATTACAATGTTACAGCTCAAATCTTTAGGCATTTTTTAAAAAAAATGATGATATTCCAAACACAAACAGAAAGATAATTCATAAAATGCAAAGTGAAGGATATTTAAAAAAAAAAAAAATATGAAGATATAAATTCATCAGATCTAACATTATAAATTAGAAAAAATAAAATAAAATAAATTAAAATAAAAAATAAAGAAAATAAAATAAACATAAAATAAATGAAAAATATTATTATAATAATAATATAAAAAATAATAATAAAGATGAATAATAAATAGATATTTAAAAAATATAAATAAAAAAATAATAGTAACAAATAAATTAAAATAAAATGAATAAATATAATAAGCTAATACATGGCTAAACATACTAACGGTAATTATCGAGTACAAAAAATACTTAAGATGAAGTACTATTTACTTTGAGATGAGGTAGTATTTACACTATTTACATTATTCGGACTATTATCCTCATCTTTGTTGCCATTTGTATGATGTTTTGGCCATTGTCCACTCCGGCCTTCATCAGGAAAGAATTTCAAACCAAACCATTTATGTATATCATTCTCATTCTCGTAGAGCCTCTTTTGGTAGTCATGAGTTACCTCCCTCTAACCCTCTAAGTTACTTGTTCACCACTACTGTAGCCTGGTATTGAACTCACAACTCTTTGGGTCAAGTCACAGTAACTCACCACTGGGCTATGCGTCCTTAAGGACAAGAACAACTTAATTACTGGAACTTAATGTTCAGTAACCCTTTCTTTTTTCTTTTATTGCCAGAGTTCATATTGCAATTTTTTTATGTTAATGGTTTTCTATAGTATTTTTTTACCAGAGTTCATATTTCAATTTTGAGACTAATGATTTTCTCTGGCACTCCATATTACTGTTTCCCATATTGTGTTCATCTCTATGCTTGGTTGGCTTAGATTTTTGTAGCCTAGCATATGTGCAGATTCCTTAAGTTTACAGTTTCCGATGGCGTTCTCTACCTATTATTTTAACTTAATCCCATATGGGGTTGTGATCCCCTTTCTTCCTCCATATGTGGTCAGTTATGCCCGATTTTTCTATCATCCCTCGTGTTACAGCCTTGTGATGTTTTTGTAGCCTTACTATAAGTGGGGTGTCATGTTTCTTCTTCATATTTCTTTCCACAGCTACATGGAATGGCATACACAGTCCACAGTCATGTCCTCCTCTGCTGGGGGTCTTATTTGAGAGAAGTACCTGCCAAGTGTAGAACCACTTCTGAAGATTCTCCTGATATTATAACATCAGGAGAAAATACAAAGGACCACAGATCCTTTGTATTTTCTCTGATAACCCCTTCACATAAAGTAGACAGACCAAGGTTGTTTTCTGAGAGTTGTTATCCTCATGCACCCTCTCTTCCATGTATGTTGGAGTTGTTGTCATGTACTCTGGATAATTGTTTCGTTGTAGGATACTGCTTATACTGACCATTTCCTGTTCATATGTCTCTGGGTCACCACTTATGACTTTTGCTCAATGTTGCAGGCAGCGGACACTGAGCCTAGGCTGCTAAGAATCAGCATGTGTCTTCTTCAGGTCTTTTAATGTATTTAGTTTATGAACTTGGCAGACCTTGACTGCATCGAATTCTTGCCTGAAGGATTTGTCCAACTTGTGCTGGATCCTTTTTTTGGTCTTCTTCATAAGTGATCCTGCTGAAGAATGCTTTGAGCTTCTGGGAGATATTGGTATAGAATTTTTGTATCACCCCTTGGTTGTACTGGAGACATTCTCGGACCAGGGCATGTCCTGCTCTTTCTGCAATCAGACGGGTTCTTCTTGAATTGATGGCAAGTCTTGATGCCGAGCCTGCAGGGATGAGTTGTAGTTCCCTGCATCGGTGTAGAAATGTCAGGTGGTTTGATATTTGTGCTAGCTTCAGGTAGGATTTTTCTGTATGTATCCATATTTTTTGGTGTATTGGGTTGGTACCAATCCTTCAGTATTTGTCTATATTTTTTAGATGAGGTAGTATTTACACTAGTTACATTATTTGGACTATTAGTTAGTTTCTGTGACTTGACCCAAAGAGTTGTGAGTTCAATACCAGGCTACAGCAGTGGTGAAAAAGTAACTTAGAGGGAGATAACTGATGACTACCAAAAGAGGCTCTAAGCAAAAATGAGAATGATATACCCAAGTGATTGTAATAAAGGGTTCTGTTCAAACTTCCTAGCACCTGAAGAAGGCTGGAGCATACAATGGTTGAAACGTTGTACAAATGGCAACAAAGATGAGGACAATAGTCCAAATAATGTAAAAATACTTAAGGCAATAAATAGATAACAAATTGTCATAGAAAATAAAGGCCAAATAACATAAAGATTATATAATTGGAAAAAATTATCAAGATAGTAAGGTTAATACTATAAAATGTTTACAATTGCTATAGTTTCATAGCTTAGATTTAGTAATACTAGCAGGATTGTACAGTTAATTCTTTAATATGTTTACAATTTTCTATAGTTTCATGCCTTTGATTTAGTAATATGTAATTTTCATTTTCTCTTACAGAGGAAACCTGATTCATTCACCAATCTAGAAATTCTAGTCTGTTTGAGATTTTTCCATTTAACTTTAGGTGTTTTATTCTCCTATTTTAACTTATAAAAATATTTAGAAAGTGAGGTCATATTTCACTTGTCCTTATCGGTAAAGGATGAGAGATGATTGTAAAAATGTTTTTTTTAAAATGGTTCATTGTATTACCAATATCAACTTTAGTAACCTTTGGATTTTCTACTGATGAGATAGAGCACATATAGACAACGGATTTAGTTAAACGCTTGTTAGATAAAGAGCACTGGTTGAAATTTCTACAATTGCATTGGTTTTTGTTATGGGGACAATTAAGATGAGTAGTAGAATTACTATTATCATTGTTATATAATTTCAATATTTAATTGTTATGTAATTTAATTATATTTTCTAAATTATTAGTGCAACTATAACTAAGTTTAAGAGTGTTCCAACTGAAAGTTTTACTTAAAAGATTATTTTCAGGTAAATGTTTATCAATTAATTTAAGAAATTTATGTCTCAGTTTAACCCTCTAGGGCCATTCGTATCATATTTGATACAGTATGAAAACAAGCTTTGAAAGAAATATTTTCCTGAAAAATTTTTTAAGAGAAATATTTTATAAATTTCAAATGAAAGCAGTACTGACTGCTCAGTCAATGAATACCAAATGTTTCCTTATAGGGAAATACCAAATGTTTCCTTATAGGGAAATACTGTATCAAATATGATGCGAATGGCCCTAGAGGGTTAATATTAAGTAATTGATTAAATGGAGGACTATACCATATGATCTTTCTGTTTCTATTTTGCTTTCTAGAATAATTTACTATTCCACAAATCTAATCTCAGAAGATCTAAACCCACTAATCCCTAAGAACTTTATTGGAAATAAATCTTGTTTTTTGAATATTTCTTTGCTAGAGGAGTGTAGGTTGATGCGACTTTCAACATTATTTTTTCAACATCATTTTATTTTTATTCAACATTATTTTTTATTTTTATTTTTTTTTTTAATCATCTCACCCCAAGCCAGGCATTCCACTGCCACTATTGCGCATGGGGCTACATAGGGGAAGGTAAAGAGAAGGAGTGGTTAGACATAGGGAATGTCAGGAGGAAGGTGACAGATGAGTAAGGATACAGAGGATGAGGGTTGGGCAGATGGGAAGAGAGTTTGATAGAATAGGAGCAGGTTAGTGTGTTAGAAATCTATTTTAATCTATTTAAATATAATTTTTAAGTTGAATTTTATTTGTATCTGTATATTTCCTTTTCTTGATTTCTCATCTTATTTTCTGGTCTTTTCTTCCCCTTTTTTTTTTAAATATCTTTTTGTCTCATATGGGGAAAAAAAATTAACAATAAAGGGAAGTGTTGTTCTGAAAACAATTTTTTAAAATAAAAACCGTTTATTGCCATCATTTTTAACTACCTGATGGAACATTGTTCTTTCAATGTTGAAACAAAATGTACAATTTTGTAGTAGTTTGTAGTTTTTCACATGTTCTTATGTAATAACAAATATTCATTGCTCTATTTTCATCTTGAGCACTGTTTTAAATTAGTGTTTTGAACATTGCAATTATTTTCTTTGTTCTTATTCATTTGGGGATATGAGTGAATACAGAACAAAGAAAGAATTTTTACAACATCCAAAACATTAATTTAAAAACAGTGCTCGATATATATATATATATATATATATATATAGAGCTGTGAATATTCATTATAAATTATATTTTAGAACATGTCAATAATTTTTTTATATATCCACTACAAATAGTACATTTGTTTTGACATTGAAACTTCAATGTTTCATCAGGCGGTGTGGATAGGAATGGAAAGCCTCTTTACTTATATTTGGTCAGTTGTGTGTGGGGTGTGGTGTGGATTGACCTTTAGAATTTTGAAGAAAGTGGTGTGGGTAATTAATATGGTTGATTAATGAGAGTCTGATTTCTAGACAGATTTAACATTAGCAGTTAGAATGTAAGTTTTTATCTTGCAACTTTGGATTTCTTAGAAGAGCCAGTAAGGGGTAGGATGCTTATTTTGTACAGAATATTTTTGTATTTAAGCAGAGACTTTATAATTAATCTAAATTTGTATATTTAATCTTAATTGTGGATTTAGGAAATAGATTTTAAATTTTAATTAGATCACAGTTTGGATTTTTTCTATTAAATTTTTAATTTCTTTTCTTATACTTGGTCAGTTGTGTGTGGGATGTTGGTGAGGGTGGGGTAGTGATAAGGGAACAAGTCCTGTGGATTGACCTTTAGAATTTTGAAGAGAGTGGTGTGGGTAGTGAATATGGTTGATTAATGAGTGTCTGATTTCTAGACAGATTGACATTAGCAGTTTTTATTATCTTGTGACTAGACTATATCCTTTAGGATTTCTTAGAGGAACAGGTTAGGGGTAGGATGCTTATTCAGTACAGAATATTTTTGTATTTAAGCAGAGTTTTTATATTTAATCTAAATTTGTATATTTAATCTTAATTTTGGATTTAGGAAATTGGTTTTTTCTATTAAATTTTAAATTATAATTAGATCACCGTTTGTGGTAAGATTTAATGTAAGAGGTAAATTTTAATGTTAAAAATTTAAGGTAATAGGTAAGCAGGTAATAAGTGCATAATAAGTAGAATTTTATGTAGGAGGAAAGATTGAATGTTTGTATTTAAGGTAATAGTTGAAGTTTAATGTGTGTATTAAGGACAGTTTTTATAATTAATCTAATTATGTATATTAAACCTTACTCTAGAATAAATTAAATAGATTTTTTCTTTTGAATTTTTAATTTTTTAGAAAAATTTCTAGGGGGTCCTAGTTCTAGCTTTTGTAGTATTTATTTTTTAGCATGATTGTAAGGTTAGTTCTTTAATGTGCTTGCAGTTTACTGTGGTTTCATGCCTCTGGTTTAAAAGCTTGTTACTATTCATATATTTAATGATTTAAATTTTTTTTGAAGACAAAGGAAACATGGTTCCTTTATAGATTTAGCTGTAAACTGCAAGCACATTAAAGAACTAACCATACAATCATGCTAAAAAATAAATACTACAAAAGCCAGAACTAGGACCCCCTAGAAATTTTTCTAAAAATTTAAAAATTCAAAAGAAAAAATTTATTTAATTTATTCTAGAGTAAGGTTTAATATACATAATTAGATTAATTATAAAAACTGTCCTTAATACACACATTAAACTTCAACTATTACCTTAAATACAAACATTCAATCTTTCCTCCTACATAAAATTCTACTTATTATGCACTTATTACCTGCTTACCTATTACCTTAAATTTTTAACATTAAAATTTACCTCTTACATTAAATCTTACCGCAAACAGTGATCTAATTAAAATTTAAAATTTAATAGAAAAAAAATTGGTTTCTAAACTGTGATCTAATTAAAATTTAAAAGGAAAAAGCTATTTCCTAAATCCAAAATTAAGATTAAATATACAAATTTACATTAATTATAAAGACTGCTTAAATACAAAAATATTCTGTACTGAATAAGCATCCTACCCCTAACCTGTTCCTCTAAGAAATCCTAAAGGATATAGTCTTGTTACAAGATAATAAAATCTTACATTCTAGCTGCTAATGTTAAATCTGTCTAGAAATCAAAGACACTCATTAATCAACCATATTCACTACCCACACCACTCTCTCCAAAATTCAACAGGTCAATCCACAGGACTTGTTCCCTTATCACTACCTCTACCCCCACCAACATCCCACACACAACTGACTAAGTATAAGAAAAGAAATTAAAAATTAAAATTTTAATAGAAAAAAATGTTTCCAAAATTCTAACAGTCAATCCACACCACAAGACTTGTTCCCTTATCACTAACCCCCACCAACATCCCACACACAACTGACCAAATATAAGAAAAGAAGCTTTCCATTCCTATCCGCACCACCTGATGAGACATTGAAGTTTCAATGTCGAAACAAATGTACTATTTGTAGTGGATATATAAAAAAATTATGTACATGTTCTAAAATATAATTTATAATTATATATATATATATATATATATATAATATGATTTTGGATATCAACAGTTTTATGAAGTTGTAAATTTCTGGCACCTTTAGTTGATCATGTGACAGGTGTTAACACTGCATATTGAAATACAGTGCCAGTGCATAAAAGAAAAAATATTATTTTATGCTTAAAACATTAGGTCTAAAGTCTACCTTTTTACTGAAGGTTTCAAACTCTCCTTTTAGCCTATTTAAAAAACAAAAAACCAAAAGACTTAGATAAAAGCATCAAGCCAGACCCCCACCTTTTTGTATTGATCCAGTTTATATAAACTCCCACTCCAAACAGCTTCAAGTCACTGCCTCACAAGAATACATATCAATTATTTCCCTTTCCGTTCACTGGTTTGGTTGTACTCTGTAAACTAACAATCCAACTGACACATATGTGACTGAAAGTAAGAGAATAAATTTATAAACCCACTCATTAATAACTTTGCATATTCAATTTCAACATTGAGGTTTCAAAATTAAAAGAACGATTTTTTTCATAAATTGAGTAGGCATGTAAAAAGAAAATTTCTATTGACTGTAACTGTCATTAAATACAAATGAAACCGATAAGATATTCTGAATATGACATACAGGGTATGATGGGTAAATTATCACCATTTTATATTTTTAATTTTGTGCGTGCATGTTGTTTTAGATTTTGTTAATTGTACAGTATAGCAGGGTCAGTTGGGCACCATCTGTTAAAAAAAAAAAAAAAAAAAAAAAAGAGCACCATGATGAAATTCCCTTCACCAGAAATTCACTCTGGTCATTTTGATAAAAAAAAAATAAGTCCTGAATTTGTTGGTGAGGACCTCAGACTCAACACTGGGGCCTACATCAAGTGCCTTGAGGAGACATTTATACACCAGATCTTTTCAGGACATGGACAATTATATCCCTCCACAACTTGCTATCTTTTGGAGCTCTTAGCAATGGTTGCTTTTACTATTCCCCTCATTAGGTAAGTTACTTGCTATTTTTCTTCATCCCTGTTGAATTCAATGTGCCCTGTGAATATTAAATACTCTAAACCCTCTTTCCTCATTATTTATCCTAGAAATTGTAACTGTTTCTTACTGATCTTAAGCAAATGTTCTTTCTGTTCCCACTTTTTCTTAAAACTTCCTCAGCAATTTTTAGCCTCTGTGCAAAAAAAAAAAAAAAACTGTGTCAAAAGGACAGTTATTCATTTGACATCACTATTACTGTATACACTTTTGACTCCCTCAGTAAGATTTATATACAAGAATATAAAAATATGTGAACCAAAAACAAAACACTATTTGAAAAATAATAAATGTGCCAGGACCAGGAAAATTTGAAGCAAATAACTTAATCACACCAGAACTTGCATTTGGTACATATGATGAGTAATTTCTTTTTAAATCATTTCTCCTGAAGCAAGGTAATAATGTCACCGAGATGCAAAGGATTACTGATTGAAAGAAAATGTTAGTGAGGAAAAAAAATAAAAGAACAGGATTCAAGAAGACAGAAAACAGTGATTGATGTTACGTTTAAGCTTTTGAAGATCGTAGGTAACAGGAAATTAAAAACACAAGGGGCTACGGAGGGTGACAGAATAAGAGAAAAAGAAAACATTAAAGAGAGAGAACAATAAAAGAACAGGAATTAAGTAGAGAGAAGATAACTGACATTGTATTTTGTTTCTACTGAGATAGATATTTAAATTAATACTTTTTTCTGTTTTTATTTAAATACATAATTTTTTTTTATTTGTACTATTTTCTGTTTAGTAAAATCAGCAGAAATTCTTATAAAATGAAATGTATGTATAAACTTTATACATTCTTTATACTATAAAGAATGAATCTATATGAACAGTAAATTAAGCTCACCACAAAGTTGACAAGTAAAAATATCAAGTTGAAAAATAAATTTTTTATAACAAGTTCTGTGGTCCCTGTTGAAATGTATGACAGAAAAATCTACAAAATTCACATCAGCACAGTCAAATTTAAGCCACATTTTAACCCACAGCATTTAGCTCTTTCTTTTTCATTTGAATAATAAAGTACCATTTTGAATTCCAGTTGAATTCATTGCCTTCACTTACGTGCAAATACCCTTGGGAAAGGTATTAATCTGTCTCTTCCTTCCAGTTATGGGTTAAATAACAGGACAGATTGGGTTCTATAGTCTTGGCTGGCAACCAGTCTACCACAGAAAGCAATGGCAACCTACTGTGGGATAATCTTCTGCCCAGTCAGTCATGTCTCTTTTGAGACATGATCGCCCAAGTGTGTTTCACGTATGGCACTTAACTGACTGACTGAATCCATTTTTGAGTTTCGGTATAAATCTAACAAAATTATATGTTTAATAAATGAAAATATTTGCACACTCAATTTTCACGTATGGCACTTAACTATCATTATTTACATGCAAACTATTGTCCTCATCCTTGTTATTGCTATCATAACATTTTAGCATTACATACTTTGACTCAGTTGAAACAGAGTAATAAATGAGCAGTATTAAAAATAAGAACTAAGCAATGTCCTGAGAGGTCGGCAGGAGAATGAGAGCAGTCTATCCCACAGATTAAATAAAAAATTCAGTTTCGAATTAGCAAATGTGCGTTGTGGTGCAGTAGACATCAGCTTGGAATGAGAAATCAGAGAGCTGAGTTCGAATTTGTTGTATTCACTTACGTGCAAATACCCCTGGGAAAGATATTAATCCATCACTTCTACCTCCAGCTATGGATTAAATAGAAAAACAGATCGGATTCTATAGCCTTGGTTGGTAATCAGTCTACCCCAGAAAGTAATGGCAACCTACTGCAGGAAAATCTTCTGCCCAATCAGTCATGTCTCTTTTGAGATATGATCGCCCAAGCGTGTATCACATATGGCACTTAACTGATTAACTGACCCAGGCTGACATACACCTGATGAAGGCACAACAGTTGAATTGTTGTAATAACAAAGAAGAGAATAAGAGTCCACATGTAAATAAGATAGACTTTTCCCATCTTCTAAATCCAATGCAAGCATCTGTTAACATCCTAAACACTAAAGGTCCGAATAATATGTTTGTATACACACACACACACAAATAAGATGGCAATAAAGTCCAAGCAGAATCAGAAAAAAAAAATATTGTAATTAATTCACTACTGCTTACTATAGCATTTTATTGTTATTAACCAGAACCATTTTAATAATAAATTTCTGGACTGTTGATTATTTGCTTTGTCTTAATTGTTATTCTAAATAACTGTATAGTGGCTTTCTTGTCACCATAATTTTTTATATATTTTTTCAATTTTTAATGCTAAATCTATATAACCTTTTACCCAAAGATTAATTTTGGTTAATTTTTAGCAGAGCCCTTACAATATATATAATAATTCAGTTGTTTTTTACCAAGCCGCTAAAAATTAGTTTCTTAAATTTTAAAAATAATTAAAATTAAATTTAACTCGTAAATTGCGAATATCCTTTAGATATTTAAATAAATTATGTTCGTGCGTGTGTGTGTGTGTATATATATATATATATATATACGCATGTGGGTGGGTATACTTGTAGTAATGGATTCTTTTGAGATCTACCCTTGAAGTTAATATTTTTAATTTAAAATTTAAGATTTATATTTAAATTTGTATGTCCAAATTTTTTCTATAAAATTTGTCCCAGTCATTATTTATTTAAACTAAAATCTTTTTGGTAATTTTTTCAATGTTTTTTTCAACATTGATGATAGCAGTTTTCTTTTGTTCCTATGGGAAAAAAATTTCTTCTTAACTTACTTCCCAGTCAACCACCTCTTTTCCCTTTTTTCCTTTCATTCCCCCCTACCACTTCTATCCCTCTGACATGGCTAAATTTTAACTTTTAAACTCTTGACTCTTGTATTGTCTTTTAATATGAGACAGAGGTATTTTTTTTTTAATCATATTACCCGAGAAAGGTGGTAATGCCACTGATGCATAGGCTGTCTGCTTTCTCCTTTCTACTTCCTTAAATTCAAAAATTGTTAATCCCACCCCATGTAGATGGATTATTTTTTTAAAACTTCTACCAGTATAAAATCTTTTAACACATTTGAATTTGAGTAAATAAAATTTTCGTTTTGCCGTTGCTGAAGAAGCAAGGATTTCCTTGTAGAAATGGCTATTCAACGGATTTAAATATCAAAATTTTTGTTTTATTTTATATAATATATATATATATATATATATATATATATATATATATATATATGAATTATATAAACACGGCATATGTAAATAGGCATGCACATATAGGAAATAAATAATTTCTAACACATTTATTTACATACATACCAGATTAAAACACGTCAAAACTTTATTTTCTAACCAATAAGACAATATTACAAACCTACCAAAGAGATTCCGCAATACAACACACAGTTTAAATCAAAGCATTTATTAGTTACAAATTAACATAACCATGTGAAATATTTGACCAGAAAAAACTATAACCCTATTTCTCTCTCTAAGCGTATTTTTGGGAAAAATTTACTCACAGACTGATTTTCAAAAAGCAGAGATGCAGCTGTCTCCAAGCTGAAGAGAAGACGTGGTTACATAGCTTTTTCTTCTCACCACCAGGATGTGTTGAAAGAAGTGTCTATGACTGAAAACACATCAGCTACGATGACAACAGGCAAGGCCAGTCAGTCAGCAACTTCAAATGAATCATCATCAACAACAACAATGGTCAGTGAATCTTTTCTAAAGATAAGTCTTTTTTCAACCAGATTTTTTCTTGTACACCAACTATTTAAGCAGATACCTGCACTAATTCACTGAAAAAAGAGCATATAAACTTGATAAAAACAAAAGTTTTATCATCAAAATCTTTGTTACTATTTAAAAGGAAAGACTAAAGGATTTTTTGATCATTTAATTAAAGTTTTTATCCTTACTAGGATGTTCGAAATTTCAGTTAAAACTCTTGTTTTTCTCATGGACAAAATAAAGGATTCAGTTCAAAATTCCAATCACCTGATAAAGGCCGGAGCGTACAACAGTCAAAGTGTCATGAATATGGCACCAAAGATGAGGACAACAGTCTAAACTAGGTAAATAATTCCAATACTTCATCTCAGAAATATAGACAGACAATTTTATTGGTTTTAAAATGCAGCAAAATATTTGGATTATTGGAAATATTAAATTTAATCTATTAACTTGAAATTTAGATGTGCGTTGTGGTGCAATGGATATCAGTTCTGAATGACAAATCCGAGTTTGAATTTTTTTTTTTTTTTTTTATAAGCGTTTCACCCCGAGCAAGGCATGTCACTGCCACTACTGTGCAGGGGGCTACGTAGAGTGGAGAAAGGCTGATTAAATATAGGAAATGACAGAGGGTGGGTGATAGGCGGGTGAGGATACCGAGAATGAGGGTTGGGTAGATGAGAGTGTTGTGAGAATAGTTGGGAGTTAGTGTGATAGGAGGTGTCTATTGACCCTACATTTAAACACCTGGAGATTGTAACTGTCGGGAAAGCAGACTTGTGGAAGGGAGTTCCACAGGCGGGAAGCGCGAGAAAAGAAGCTGTTGGAGTAGAATTTACGGTTACATCTTATTTGTTTAACTGTAAAAGGGTGGGACCTAGTTGCTAATCTAGTATCTCGTGTAAATTCGTGCTTAGGCGGCACCAGTGATCTAAGCTCATCGGAGCAGAAGCCATGGAAGTACTTGTAGAAGAGGCACAGGGAAGCTACATCACGCCGGTGTGAGAGCGGCTGCAGCTGGTCTGCCAAGTCAGTATCAACCACGTTACAGATCCTCCTTTGTATTTTGTCAAGAAGCCCAAGGAGAGTAGCAGGGGCACCCGACCAGATATGGCAGCAATATTCAATACACGGGCGGATGGTAGATTTGTATATGTGCAGAATAGTTTCAGGTGGGAAAAATTTCCGGGCCCTGCACAGAGAGCCGACTTTCATAGCAGCAGATTTGGCAATGGATTCAATATAGTCATTCCATTTGAGGTCCGCCGAGAGTGTAAGGCCAAGGAGGCGTAGTATTTTACTCTCTGGGAGGCTAGCCTGTCCCATGCTAATGGGAGGTAGATGCGATTGTCTATGGTGGTTAGTTGATAACAGCTTTGTTTTGGAGGCATTGAAATTTACCAACCATTTCCTACCCCAGGTCACTACGGATTGGAGGTCCCTTTCAAGTGCGGCAGCGAGGTTCACTTTGTCGTCCAGACCTGGTTTCTGATCGATGCGGGAGTAGATCGTTGTGTCGTCGGCATACATGCCAACTTGGGATCTAATGGTGTCGGGGAGATCATTAATGTAGATCAGAAAGAGCGTGGGGCCTAGGTTAGAACCTTGAGGGACGCCCGCGTTCGTCTGGTAGTTTTGGGAGGCATGCCCATTTAATACCACCTTTAATGTGCGGTTAGAGAGGAAGGACTGGATGAAGTCAAACAGATGTCCAGTTATCCCATAGCTCCGCAGTTTGCACAAGAGGCCAGCATGCCAGACCCTGTCGAATGCTTTGGAGCCAGTTGAATTCATTACAATCACTTATGTGTGAATCCCCTTGGGAAAGTATGAATCCATCTTTTCTTCTTCCAGCTATGAGATGAATAGCAGGATTGATTGGGTTTTATAGCCTTGGTTGGCAACCAATCTACCACAGAAATGGCAATCTACTGCAGGAAAATCTTCCAAATGATCTCTTCTAACATGCATTGAGCCATCATTGAAGAGTAGGCTCATTAAATTAACATGAGAATAAATATCTCATATTAATGTGCAGTCTGCAACATTATGAAGTAAGAAAATGCTTATTAACTTGAAATTAAAACTTAAATAAAAGCTTAAAGAAATATTTTTCATTTTGAAAAATTAATCTTAAACGTTTAAGTACTGCAAATCTGTGGTTGTCCCTATATTTAAGTTTTTTTTCAAGTACAGATTTTTCTGTGAAGTAACAATCCAAAGGCTAAATTTACTAAAGACTAATTTCTAATCCTTTTTATCTCTTGAACCCATATACATGTTTGCAAATACAAATGATTTATGGCATACCCACGTTTTCTCGATTCTTATTTTATTATTGTTTGGCATTCAAATGTTCGAATTTTTAATATAAAATAACTTAAACAACTGAATTTCCTACGTGCAGTTTAGTTCATTTGAAGGTGTTATAACAATTGTATGACACATGTATCTGTAATGTTTTTTTTTTTTCAATCATATCACCCCGAGCAAGGCGGTAGCACCACTGATGTGCAGGGGGCTACGTAAGAGTGAAAAGATTGGGAAAAAGAAAGCCGGAAACCACATCCTAAACAGGGAACAAGGGATGAGGCTCTTCACCTGTTCAATAGATGTGGGTGGAGTGTGAAGCGGGTGATAGTTTAGTCTATCTAATCAATTGAAAAAAAAAAAAAAAGAAAGAAAAGAATGAAAAGGTTGGAAGAGAGAAAGCCGGAAACCATATCCTAAACAGGGAACAAGGGATGAGCCTCTTAGTGGAAGCAACTAAGGATGACATTCTCTTTGATCATAATATTGGATCTGATACTATTCAATGTGACAGGTTTTTGTAGGTATTTTTTTTTTTGCTTTATTTTTAACCAATCTAAATAACAGTAAACTTTCATTTTTTTTTAATTTTCTTATTTTTATGTTGTTGAGTTCTTTTACATTTTTAGAACAATAGATATTCATTTTTAAATTATCAGATTGAATTTTTGCTCAGACAAAAACCTTTCAATTACGAGTGTAACTTTTTCTTTTCCTCAAAAAAAAAAAAAAAAAAAAACTTGGTCTTTAAAATGAATAAGAGTGGGTCCGTGGTTCTAAAAAAATAAATAAAATAAAAAAAACATTTTAGTAGTTTGTTTCAGTCTTTATTACTTCTAAAGTTCTTATTGTTTATTCCAATAACTGTTTTGTTTGTCCCTCACTGACTGTGAGTAGCTGTGAATTCTGTAGTATCACATATATTGCAGTGGAAACTATGCTATTTGACCTCTCCACCATTTAGGCTAAAGTAATGCATTGTGAACTACTTTAGACAACTCAAACATGAACTTTTGGAAAGAGAAAAAATAAAAAACTCAGTTTTGAAATAAGAATATAGATGACAAAATTGTTTCCAGAAATTCTCACTCTATCCCTTGAATAACTGAAGCTCTTTTCTGACATAATTCTTCTGATCAGGAATATTTTGAGAGAGAAGATGAAGAAACAATTTAGTAAAAAAAAAATCTCTTTATTATAATGATTTAAAATGAATACATTGAGTACAATCACCACATTTTTTCTGGCATTTTATCAGGAATCAAAGTTTATTTCTATTAGTATAAGAGAGACAAAAAAATTTAATCCATTTTCAATGGAATAATGTGCAAACATCATTTATTTTAACGTCTGAAATAATTTCCGCATTAAAAATACGGAATTATCTCCCTTAGATTTCCTTACCTAGCCTCATAGCATGATCACACTTTGTTTCTTGCTAAATAAATAAAAAAAATGAAATTCAGCAAGTGTAATCATTAGCAATTATAATTCTTTTAAATTTTAAAACAAAATTAAAATAATAAATTTATTTATCTCCTATGGATTTCAAAAAAATCTAATGAAAAACCAGAAACAAGAAAAAAACGCCTGAAAAATGTTTTATCTACAAAGGAGGAAGGACATGTTGAAATGTTTTGGGTCCAACCAAACCCTTTTAGAAACTGTAGCAGTATTTGGCGATAAAGGGTTTAAGAAGGAAAGACATACAGTAAACTAAATGAAGATGTTTTTCTGTTTTGTTAGAAAAAGGCAAAATCTCAAAAACCCAAAGTTTCCACAAGGAGGCAAAGTGTAAAAGAGGCAATGTGACGAATATAGACAATTGATTAATGACTATCTTTTGGTACAAGTTATCATAATAGAGGACCAGCTAAAGAGATTTTTTATACAAGTGAAAAGTTGAAATAATAAAAACTTCTTAGTGACCAGTGAGACTGCACAGGGTCAAAAAAACAATTAAAAAACGGATTTTTTGTAAATTGAGAATTTAATTAATGATCCTGAAAAGAAATCGAGAGCAACATCTGGCTGACCAGGGACCAGAGCTTTCCTTGTGCAGGAGAAGTTTTGAAATAATAAGAATTTAATTAATGACCACAAGTAAATGCAACCTGAGACTGATGAATCAAAAGTAGGACTGGTTGCTGGTAAGTAGAGGTGGAAAACTAAGGAAGGTGGAGAATTCATAGTGTGAGGTATCAATGAAAAGAAACAAGTTGATTTGAGTGGATTGATGCCTGTGACTGCTGCTCACAGAAAGTAAAAACCCCAAATTGAAAAAGATAATTAATCTTTGAAAATCAGAGAACAAAGAGACCTTTATTGGAATTAAGTAATTCACTAATTTTCCCAAACCAGTCATACCCCACTCCAGTTTTGAGTGGAAAGCCAAGTAAGATAAAGGCCAAAGAGAGTTGCGAAGCAGTTTTGGCCAAAAAAATTGAGACGAGAGACCTCGCTGCCTGATATGATATTGTTGGATAAGAAATTAAGAATTAAAATCAACCTTCTTCACTTTTACAAAAATTCACAATGACATGTGAAATCCTGGTTTTTCCCAAATAGAAAAAGGATTAACCATGTGCTTGAAGAAAAAGTGGAAACCAGATTTTGCAAGTAGGTATTAAATTGATTTTTGACCAATGGGAGTAACTTGCAAGACGAGGACTTGAATAATAAATTTATATTTTAACATGAAAAATGTATATTTTATTATTCCACTCTTCTACACTAATTCACCAACTGACAACCAACCTTCTGATGATAACAATAATAACCTTCTGATAATTCTGCATAAAACTCATAAGCTGTAGGGAGTTTGGTTATGTATGACACAAGGCTGAATTTAATGAAAATTAACCAGCCCCCTACGGCTACAATGTGACTGCCTGTCTAAGAAAAACTCCGACTCGAACCCTGTGCCAAACTTAACAGAACCAGCCGAAGTGTTATATTTCAACTTTAGACTTGGGTTGGGAAGAAGGCTGTCTGCATCAAGTAGATAGAATTCGACTGCTGGAACAAATAAGCCTGTACCAAGAATCAAAGATAAAGTTTTTTTTATGAAGATTTTTTTTCTTCTTGTGATTTTTCCAGCTCGAACAAATTCATTTGCAGCAGTTCCTGAAGGTTATTCGGCCTCAACCGTCTTAGGATCAAATTAAAACGTGGAATAAGATTGGGAGAGGTCTGAGGTGATCGATCTATAGATCTAGAGATCCAGCCTCTGGAATTGGGTAGTTTGAAGACCGAAGTAGGTTGGGGCAGGCCACAAACCATTTCAGCGACCAAATATCAGAATACTGAGTGATTGTCGAAAGTGAGTTAGACAAAGAACATTTCAGCACTCCTTTCTATTATAACGAACAACTACTTAAAATACCTGTGTAGTGTAGTGAAACATTTCATTAAAATATGAGCCGAGTTTAGGAAATGGAAGGGCGGTAATTCAGTATAATGAATCAGAATTCATTTATAACCCCAAAAGTTCTTCCTCGTGGTTCAAAATAAACTTTATTTCAACCCTTAAATTCTAAGAACTCAATTTAAAAATAAATACAGATCATAAAATAAAGAATATGAAATTTCTTTGAAGGAAAAATGTTTGCTTTGAGTTTGATTTTTAACCCAGAGCTAAACTGGTAAATTTTTGTTTTAGGTCCTGAAGGCTTTTATCCCTTCAAATGTATGTGCTGAACTCAAATCAATAATTATTTATTGAATAAACCTACTTTTATTGATGTTAACAACCAGGAAAAAAAAAAAACGAACTTCATCTCGCTTGTTTTGTCACCCACTACTGTCACTCAGACAAGTTATTAACTGCAGAATGATTTTTGGCGTAGGAAACAAATTTCGGCCTATTTACTTTCTGTCCTGAAATTAATACGCAATTTTGTTTTTGGTACTCAATTTCAGCAGAAAGTTGCGTGTTTTTGCGTTTTATTTTTTTTTTTACTTAATTTTTCTGACAAAAGTTAACTTTCAAATATATGAAAGTATAAAATTTTTTTTTCCTTAAGTTTTTTTGGTACTTAATTTCAGAAGAAAGTTAATTTTTAAATATATAATAAAAATAAGTGATAAATGTAGTTCCACTTAATTTTTTCCGATGAAAGTTAACTTTCAAATATATGAAAATAAGTGATAAATGTAGTTTAATTAACCTACAAATATATTGCATGTTTTTTTTCTTCCTTTTTTTTTTTGGTACTTAATTTCAGAAGAAAGTTTAACTTTCAAATATATGAAAATAAGTGATAATTGTAGTTTTACTTAATTTTTTCCAACAAAAGTTAACTTTCAAATATATGAAAATAATTGATATATTTGTTTTTTTTCTTTTTTATTTAAGAAAGTTAACTTTCAAATATATGAAAATAAGTGATAAGTGAAGTTTTACTTAACCTTCATATATAGGAAGATACTTATAAATTATAACAAAAAGAACAAAATAAGTAGTACAGTAAAAGCATTTTTTTAATACTTAACATTGAAAATGAAACAATAATTACATCAATTGTAAAGGAAGTTAAAAGTTAAAAAATGGAAAAAATAGCTTGACAATTTAAAAAAAATACAATAAAGTTGTGTGTATCTGCGATTTTTTTTTGTGGTGGGGTACTTACTATATTAAAAGGTTAATGAAACTACATTTATCACATATTTCCATATATTTGAAAGTTAATTTTCTTGAAAAAAAATTCTATATTTTCATATATTTGAAAGTTAACTTTCGTCGGAAAACATTAAGTAAAACTACAATTGTCACTTATTTTCATATTTTTGAAAATTATAAAAAAAAAAGGCAACAAAAAAAGAAAATGGAAAAAAAACACACGCAAAAACAAGCAACTTTCTGCTGAAATTGAGTCCTGATAAAAAAATAAATCGCGAAATCGCGTATTAATTTAGTAAAGGAAGTAAATAGGCCGAAATTTGTTTCCTACGCCGAAAGTCATTCAGCAGTGAATGTAAGCCTGTAATGGGAACAAAAAGATAGGTTTCTTCAATAACTGATAAAGGATTTGAGTTCAGCTTATACATTTGCACGGAATTAATTATTAAGGACCTTAATTTAAGGCTATTTTGGAAAAGTTTGAAGGGATAAAAACCTTCGGAACCTAAAACAAAAATTTACCATTAAATTAACTTTTTAAAAATTATGATTTTTTACACTACACTACAGTTCAAACAAAAAACGTTAGAAGACGTGATTAAAGAATAAAGATTTTTTTTTAAAGCTTTCAAACTTTCATCTTTTAAAAGCAATGAAAGTTTTATAATTTTATATTTTTCATTTGCAAAAAGTTATTTTTTTATTTAAACTTGTAAATTCATTAAATTTATCAGTTTTTTTTATTAAGATAAAAACAAAATATAAGTTGAATAAAAATATATGTATTATTATTTGAATGTTTTTAAATAATAATCGAAAAAAAAAAAGCTATTTTTTTAAATATTTTAGTTCATTAAAATAAAAAAAAACAACAGGCATGTTAATTTAAAATTTACTATTAAACTTTTAAGCACTAAACTTTGAAAACAATTAAAACAAAAAAACAAAAACAAAAAAAAAACAAAAAATTCATGAAGGAATAGTCCGAAGGAAAAAAATTAAATCTTTTAGTCTTGTGATGACTATTATTTTTTGTATTTTTTTTTAATTGTGAAACTGAAACTAGAAAAACTATTTTCGTTTTACTCGGAAAAAAATATAGATCACAAAATTCATTTGTTTTCGGAACAAGAAACAAAAAAAAAAAAGAAAAAAAAAAGAAAAAGGAAATGAAGACAAGACAAGGTTGGAACAAACAGGTTGGAAAAAACTGGATATTAAACGGGGAGTCTGAAATAAAAGTGGGTAAGAAGTTGTAAGAAAAAAATTCTATTCCATACGCAAAACTAAAAAAAAATAGGAAAAGTGAAAACAAAATACATTTTCTTAAAAATTCTTTAAAAATGCTTTCTGTTAAAATGAAATAACTTTAAGAGTTTTTTTTTGTTTTGAGGGGGGATTTTTTCCTTAAAAAAATTCAGTTCTTTAATTTTGGTTTCAAGTTAGTTTATCAACCTTGATTTCGGCTTCTTATTTCAACATCAACAGTGAATGAATTGATAATTATCTTGTCTGTGATGCATCTCTTCAGAACATAGACGATCATGGCTCTTCACAATTTCCTATTCCTTGTTGTCGTTGGCAGTTTTTCTCTTTTTGTTAAGGCTCCCGTTCCATCATTCATTCACTCACACAAGATCGTCGGCTAACACTGCCTTCGAATGGTGGAGGCTTGTTAAAAATGCGTATTTAATTTCTCGGGATTTAAATTTTTTTTTTTTTTTTTTTTTTTACTTTCCAGCGGTTAGACTTTGGAAAATAAAACACACACACACACGGGAAAATTGTGGATAAAAAGCTCATGTTTTCCATTCAATCAATTCTATCGCCGTTAAAACCTTCACGTATTTTTTAAGCTGTTGTTGAGAGTGTCTAAAAATATGGCGAAGTAATAAAAAAAAAATTCTTTCTTACCTTATTCACCTGACAAGATAACAACTGATTCGGGTCCAAACTTTGTTCGTCTTCTTTTTCCATGCTATAATTCAAGTTAGTACCATTCTTAGAAGACCGTGTACACGAAGAAAGGTTAACAGAAACACCTGATTTCGTGTTTTGATCACGATGTTCAGCATCTTCACCTTGTTTATAAACGTGAATGATTTTATCAATCATCTGCGAAAGTTGTTCTTTTCCGATGGAGCCATTGGTACCGAATTCATTCATCAAATCATTCAAGTATCCAAACGTGATGTTTCTAGATAAAACGGTGATCATTGAAGTTTGTTGTGAATTAAATGATGCAAAAATGTTTGATAAACCTTTTTGTGAGACAATATCGGTATTGTTATCGTGATGAGAATGTCCTGATGAAGGTGTTTGAGTAGAAGTGATAGCATTAGTTGTAGTAGCCGTGGTAACGAGAGGAAAACATGCCAACGTCACCAAGAAAAGTGAGAGGTTTGTTAGATGTTGAAAGGATGAAAAAAGATGTAAGCTTTTTGTAAAGGTTCTAGGTCGACTTTTCTTATTCCAACATCCACTATGACGATCAGAAGACCTCCTCAACAAAACAGAAACGCATGCTGTTGGATGCAATCGGTTAATACTACCGAAAAACATGAGGACGGTAGAAAACAACTTTTTCCCCCCTAAAAGTGATGAAGCTGAAATAGCTCTTTGGTGTAAATGGCGAAAATAAATAAATCTGTAGTGAATAATAATAATAATAATAAATAAAATTGACAAAATTACAAATCTTAGTCAATTTTTGTTGCGTATATGGAACAAGAGGTTGGTAACTATGTCTCGCTATACGGGGTGATCCCCACGTTCTATGCGCGACTTGCAACCGCTGTCGCTGCCGTTTATACTCCGTTCTCGCGAGATTCTACGTGACTTCGCCTCGGCTGAGACACGCACTTGCTGATTGCGCTCAGTGGCAAGAAGAAGGACTACTGGTAAACAATCTCGAAGGTTTGCTTGCTTGAATAAACAATTTCTAAACACCGACTGTAATAATGTCAAATTTTTAACCTCTCTCGGGTTTAACCTTTAAATTTAACTTATCTCGTGTTCATCATTTGTAAAATAAAGCAGCAATTACAGCTGTTGTGAAAAAGTGACCTACCTAACCTTTCTTAAAAACTTCTTAAAAGTTTTAGGTAACATTTTTTTTATTTTTTTAGACAAAGAATAAATAAGAAAACTGAGTATTTATTTTTTGTTAAACAACACTACAGTATTGTTAACAGTAACATTTAACAACAGTAAGTACTGCCACTGACTTCCCGAAAAAAAAAAAAACGCATTTTAGTACAAAATGCTTTCTTTGAACTTTTGGTTATAACGGCCTAAAGCTTATCTGAATTAAAGGAAAGATTCCGTATATAAATTACTAGACATCTTTAAAACAGCATGTTTGTTCGTTACTCATCAACGTGCCACATACGAAAAAGGTGTAAACAACATGAAAAAAATATTTAAAAACCAACATTTTTACTACAGAGGTTTTTCTAAGTCTATTATTAGTACATTTAATATTTAACTTAATTTTATAAAATTAATGCTTACTTTTACTTAAAACAATGAAAATAACATTTTATTTACACACGTGTGAGGTCAAAGGACAAATGTCCCTGTCCGAAAAAGCGCGCGGAAAAGTAAAAAAACGAAAAGAAACGGAAGACCAGTAGTGCAATGCTGGAGAATTTGTTATTTATTTTAAAAAATAAATTTTATTTAACTAATAACTTAAAAATATAATTTGTATTTATTTTATATACGCTTTTATCAAAAACTTTGAAGGCATTAAGGCGACACCAAAACAAAAAAATATGTCTATAACATCTTCGACCAAGATGAGAACAATAATTCGAAAAAATATCAAGATATTGAAAATTACTCATCTCAGAAATAAATACAAAAACTTTTTTATTTTTAAAAATTCAGTTTGAAAAAGTTAGGTGTAGAAAATCAGTGGAGGTACCTACATAAGCGTATTTAAAAAGAAATTCGGGTGAATTTGAAAGAAAATAACGTGTTTTATTAAATTATGAAAGCATGAATTCTCAAAAAATATCTTTGAGTTTTATTGAATTATTTTATATGTTTCCGTTGTGGTTAGGGGTTGAATATGCTCGTGAATGTCCTTATAACCAAGCCCACTGACATTGAAAGAAATTGTTGAACAAGCATGCAAAAAAGAATAAAAATGGTTTCGTTTGTAATAATAACTGTAAAAATTTATTTAATGAGAGAAATGGACATATTATTTTGTTGCTTTTTTAAATATATGTGTTGAAAGTCTGCTTAAAGTTTCCCTTACGAGCGTGTGTGTTTCTAGAGTCCATTTTTAAAGTCGGTTGAACGATGTGAATTAAATTAGTGCAAGAGAAAACGTGTGTAGTCAGCAAAAAATTATTTTCTTTATGAGAAAAAAGACGGAAGTGGTGTCTTTGATATTTCTTTTTTTTCTTTTTGCTAACATTAAATGAGTCAAAGAAAAAAAATTAAATATTGTAGTGGAAAAGAGAAAATGAGAGTGTAAGCAAATGCATTTCTCTTGGACGTGGAGTCCAGTTGATAACTGGATTCTCTATGCCGAGAAAACAAACCTTCACGCTACTTATGTGTTTCAGATATTTGGAATAGGCTCTTATTATAGATTTTTTCTTTAATAAATGAGAACTCTATTCAATTTGTTTATGAAGACATCCGCACACGGTAAAGTTTATAAGCCAACTGTCGCATAAAAAAGCTTTTTTGTTGGTGTATGATTAATATGTGTATGCATTTTTATTGGCTTGTGGAAAGGTGTGTATGCTTGGATTTTTTGTGTAATTACATTTTACAAATCCGACAGCATATGGTCACAGTTGATTTTGTATTGAAAAAATACCGAAATAATATCTTCAGAGTTTTTCTTTATAAAACTGTAAAAAATTGAGACCTCCTCAATTAAAAAGTAAACGTGATATATCGAAAAGACTGAGAGAAACATACACTTAGAACCACATTTCTGTTGCCTCGAGTTTCTTTTGTGAGGAGATTGTCCAGTATTCACTGCCATAGAGGAGAATCAATATTGCATAAACGTTTAGTACTCTTTTTTTGTTTCTACTAATGTTTACCTGTTATGTTGTTTAAATTTTGGAAGACAACTTTCGCTATTCCAATTAGCCTTCATATATTTTCACGAAATCTTTTACTAAAATGCCTATGCAGTCAAATAATCATGCATTAATGAATGATTAGTGAAAATTTCGTTAGAATCGAATAATTCCCTGATTTTTAACTTGTCGAGGATATCATCCCGATAATGAGCAAGGCGGGCATAGCTACCGAGGATTTTGAAATCTTTCTTGGACATACCCGACACACTGGCTTGTCGAGAGTGCAAGATGTTAATTGTAGAATAATTATGCAATAAATAATAAGATGAGAATCAAAGTGTAGTATCTGTTCTAGCAGCAGTAAATGACCGCCAATGCAGGGCTCCAGCCATCAGCATCACCTCCAGCTTGTCATCAGCCATTATTCCAGCCATCTTCAGTAAGCCAACTACTTTTGTCGTTCAAATTCTCTCCTTTTTTCACAACTCCGGCTATAAGGTGTAGTTGCACGTGGGGGAAAAAGTGTGCCCCCCACCCACCCACACTGGGGCACGTATAAAAATTTTATTTGTACCAAATCCAAGCTCCTGTGCCAGACACAACATTTAGTAGAAATAGCAAGACATTATAAAACACAAGATAATCACTGCGAAAAAATTTAAAAGGCAAACACATTTATCTACAGTTTGCTATTAAGAAAAAAATATACAAACAAAAAAATGGGGAAAAAATTATAACTCGTGAAAAGACAAGAATTTTTAAGATTGAAAAAAATAAAGCAGTAAAAAACAAAGTTGCAATCACCTTTGGTTAAAAACGAAAATAACTATTTGCAAATTGTCCCACGGACCTCTCTTGCACACAGCATTTTTTTTCAAGTCCTATTTTTCACAGTCTGTTCTTAAGAAAATTTATCAGAAATCCTTTCGTTTTAGGCTGTCCAACTTTGTGAGAATTTGAACTAGAACTTCAAATTTTGCTCGTTTCTCTGTGGCTGGTTGATAACAGAGCCTTCTTGGTGTTCTCTTGATGTCAATGCCTTCTTTGATATAGATCTGCCTCCTTCTCTTGCTTTCAAAAGGTCTTCTGCTCGTATTTACTGACCTGAGCCTGATTTATTAAAAAAAAAAAAAAGTAGGCTCCTCTCTAAACTACTATTCAGGATATTATTAGAGTTTGAGACCACGTCTTGCATACGAAAACATAATTTCCATAAACTGGAAATGGATCCTTCACAAATTTTGACTGGTTTTAACCGATGAGCGGAAAAGATTTACATTTGTAACAAATTTTACACAAACTGCTTGGCCTACATAAAAATACACTTCTTAAAAAAAGAAAAAAAGTGCATTAAGAATAACATCCTAGACGATTATACATTTAGTAACGTTTTAAAATAATTAAAACTAATTTTTTTAATACACGTTCACTTTAATTTCAATTTTATTACTTTTCTCTCAGACCTTTTGTACTTAAACATGGGCGTGTTTATCACGTAGGCCTACACGTATTTCACAAACTTACATTTTCTAATTTAAATGTTTTCTATGTAATTAATCTTTAATTACTATCTTCTTTTATTGTCTGTCGAAGGCCTCGGCTATGCTTGTGAATGGCCTTGTGTTAGACATAACCGAGCTCAACGACATTGACAGAAATCATGTTAAACAAACATTGAACAAAGGATAAAAAGAGGATCTCGTTTGAATTAATAAATGTAGAATTTATTTAACGAGAGAAATTGAACTTAAAAAAGGTTGTGCTGAAAGTCTGCATAAAGTTTCTCTTCCTTTTGAATATGTTTTTAGAGTCCCCTTTTCTTAGTCGTTAAATGATGTAAAATGAATTTGTGAAAGAAAAGACACGTCTCTGTTTCGCTGTGTATATGTGTGTGCAACGGTAGTAAGCGAAAAACTACGTCCTTAATGAGAAAGAGTATGGGAGTGATGACTTTGATTTTATTTCTTTTGTTGCCGACAGTAAATGAGTAGAAGGAGAATCAATGAATGTAGTGCGAATAGGCAAGTGAGAGAGTAAGAAAATGCATGTATCCCTAAATCTTACATCTGGCTGTTATCACTAACTTCATAGAATCTGCCTACCTCCATGTTCTGCTGAAACATAAAACTCCTGCAGTCCCGTTTGTTCATAGATGAAGCCTGCCGCATCCCTTTGGGATATAGATGAATTCGGCCCCTCCAAATCTGGAATCATAACAATGGCCGAATAGAGGTATCTTCAATTTATACGTAAGACTTTTTCCTTTTGTCCCTTCTGGTACTTTGCTTTGCATTAGATATAATAGATATGTATTTCTCCATGTGTGGACACCTGTTTGTAGGTATGTATTATTGTGTGTCACAATATTTAAAAGTCTCTTTGAGAACAAGCGTTCGTTCATTCATTTCATTTCTCCAATCCGCCTAACAGTTACGTTGATGACCCGTCTTCTTAATATTATTTACTAACCCGCGTGGGAATGGAATAAGATATATTTCTTTTCTCGGGAAAGCAAGTTATAATTCCTTCACTGGTGACCCCGACCTGATACGAACACGTAGCATCCATTAACTGTTAATTTCTCTCTCAGCACATAGTTAGTAGCAAGATAAAACACACATTTTTTCCCACGTGAAAAGAGTCACTATGATATATTTCCACAATGGTGCAGCGATAAAACGTGAGACTCATTTGTCCTTCCTGACATAAAAAAAAAAAAAAAAAAAAAAACTACATAAACTGTTCACAACGTGTTAATTAACGGAATATGCTTTTAACAAGTATATATATTTTGTCATCACGGTAAATGTCAGAGTGGTATAGTGGAGTATCTTATCTATTTCCTTTTCTAGTTGTAGTGGGAGTCCGTTCTAGTGAAGGGTAATTGTATACTGTTGCAGGTTAACGGAATTTGGCCTTGTGGTAGATAGCCCACTATAAGTGATAAAATGATTATAAAATCAAGAAAAGCAAATTGAGTTGAAACAACATTTTTATATATACACATATCAATTAATGTTTTTACAATTAAAATAATACTTGAATATATGTCCAACGGAAGTTAAAATGTTCATGGCAAATAATAAGCTGAAAGAGATTTAAGGATTAGGAATGTGGGGAGCGTGTAAGGGAGGAATGTCTTTGAAGTAGTCGCTCCTTAAGTCAGTAAGTAGTTTTGAGACAGGGGAGAAGGAAAGAGGTAAGCGTAGTAGCCACTTGACTTAAGTCAAGGGGATATTGATTACACTCTTCCCCTGAGGTCTACCTGTCTACTGGGGTCTGTCTGTATCCACTTTTTATATCTGCTTTTTGGATCAAAGCAGTTCGTTTGGAATTTCACACCTGTATTTGATTCTGGGCTTCCCATTGACTGATAAATAAAATTTGCGTAGGCTCGCGAAATGGAAATTTGATATTTGATTAATTTTTATTTTTCAACCGGAACATCTGTGCGGATTTACCTGCACACAGACAACTTTTGGTCATTTGCTTTCTGGTCGTTATAGAGCAAACATCCGGTCCATCACTTTTGCTCGGTATCACCACAGTGGAAAGGATGATATTGTTAATGAATGCTAAAAAGCTAAATAATTACCATTTCTGGATTTCTTCTAGCGTATATTTTATGAGTGAATATTTTCTCCATCCACGGTGTCCATGCAGGGTCTTGACATAAAAACGATTTTTGTCTATTTCAGACTTCTTTTGTACCCCTATTTTAACCTTTGAATTGATTATAGCAAAGTTAAATACAACTTTCCTAGTTTATTAAATAATTTTTTATGTGTAATTTTGTGTTAATTTGTTAATAGCATATCTTTTTGTCGTATTTGCAATATTTCCACATGGTTTTATTTTTCTTTCCATGTGTCAGTCAGTTAAGTGCCATGCGCGATACATGCTTGGGCGATCATGTCTTGAAAGAGACATGACTGACTGGGCAGAATATTATCCCACAGTAGGTTGCCATTGCTTTCTGCGATAGACTGGTTGCCGACCAAGGCTATAGAACCCAATCTGTCCTGTTATTTAACCCATAACTGGAAGGAAGAGATGGATTAATACCTTTCCCAAGGGTATTTGCGTGTAAGTGAATGCAAGGAATTCAACTGGAATTTGAACTCGGTTCCCTGATTTCTTGTTCCGAGCCAATATCCACTGTGCCACATGTGTACACTTCCTATATTAAATAGGTCAAGTGTATCAGACACATCTTTATACTGCTCTTAGTCATAGTAGTGACAAATTTCATCTACATGCAATTTTATAGTCATTGACTGCCATGTATTAACAGTAACTATGCTGTTATATATACATTTTTCACATAAAACTGTTTCGTATATATTTATGGTGTTAAATGTAACATATTTTTCAACATGGTCGCCGTCTTTCTCAAAATCCAAGCTGAGTTTGAATTTGGCATGCTTCAGTGGAAACCATGCCTCCTACCACCAGTATTTCATCTACTCTTTCCACCATGACATATATCACATAGCAGTAAGCTCCCTGAGGTCATTGCTTTATTTAACTACATAGCAGCACAGGACATAAATTTGGATGATATTTAATCTAAATATTTTTAAAAAATGTATTCATCTGGCCTTTCTCCAGTATTGTATTCACTCATGTTATTTTTCCAATCATATTTTCCAGTATTGCAGGATATTTAATTAAATCACCATGTTTGTGAAGAATTTTATTATGACACCATTTCATGAAATTAAATTTTTATTGTCCTATGTGGTTGAATTATATCATTATTTAAGGTAAGCATTTGTATTTGATAGTTGACATCTCTACTACTAGCGGAGTAAATCCACTTTCGTTAAGACCATAAAAACAAAAATTGCAGTACTTTTCCCAAGGGTTTTTGCACGTAAGTGAATGCAACGAATTCAACTGGAATTTGAACTTGGCTCATTAATAAACAAGTAATACTTGTTTCAAATCAGATTAATTTAAATATGCTAATTTTTCAAAAATAACCTGTCACAAATGTGTATTTTATTTTTGCAAGATTTTTAAAACCGAGAATCAACTTTTGTTTACAATCTTGTCCATCTGTCAAAATGGACAAAAAAATGATAACTTTTAAAAACTCTAAAAAATTTGAAATTCCAGTTTCTATAGGAAATATACCAGAGTATTTTCCTTACTGGAAATAGAAAATTTAATCATTTAGTTTTCAATTAAAGCTAAAATGAAAATTTCAAGAAAGCTTTTTTTATTTTAAAAATTCACTTTAAAACTTAGGTATCGAAAATGAGTGGAGGTACCTACAACAGTAACCCTAATAGCTCTCTAGGAAAAAAAAAATTCCAATCTGTATTACTTAAAGAAAAAATCTGTCTTACTCTCATCTACTTTGTAAATTTACATTAACGCAGATTGTTTTTTTTAATCTTTAAGAAATAAAAAGAATAATTGAAGCATACAGTTGACTAAGTAACGTCTTTTTATTTTAATGTCAAATTGTCAACTCAGCCAAACAAGCTGAAACCTGTTTTTTTACATTTAATACAGGAAAAAATAAATAGAATAATAACTTCAAATCCTTGTGAACAGCAAAATCAAATTCTAAATTAAATTGTCTAAGATATAAAAAATTTTAAGTCTAAATCAAGTAGAAGTCCTATGAATAAGCAGTCCTAAGAAAGACCTCACATCTAATTTTTATGAAAGCTGTTAAAAGAATAACAATAATGAAAGCAGAAATAAGCTAAAAAAGAAATAAACTTGCATTATAACTCATATTGAATTCAAAATATACGTGAAGATCAAAAGATTATTTAAAATTTAATTGTTTTAGTAGTTTCAAGTGGCAATCATACATCAAAACCTGTTTCCAGGTGAATAGGGAGTATAATAAATCTTAGTAGCAATTGCTGATTGGTCAATTTGATATTACACCATTCTAGAAATTCAGTGTTCCAGAAATTTGAAATTCCCTGCCAAAAATCCTCCCATTACAGCATGTGAGGAACCAGTATATAAACAAAAGCATGCCTAGAATTTGCTAGTGAGAAAAGACAGTGCAACCAGCAAGATCAAACCAGCAACAAACTCTAAAAGAACTGAAATTCAGACATAAGAGGAAAATTCTCTGTAAAGTGAAACATGTCGAAAACACCAGTTCAACAATAATTAATATAAAAGGATTAAAATTTCTCAGCAAACAAACAGTATCAAACAAATTGAAGAAAATTCCAAAATCTACCAATTAAAATTCCACTTTACTAGGAAAAAAAAAACTTCTACAACTCGACTCCATCATTTTAATATAAAGCAAGAAATCATCAAATTCATCAAAAAACAAATTCAGTGAATACAATTAAAAAACACAATTTCAACATGCAATAACGCTTAAAGATAGTTAACTCTTGTATTCTAATATTTCTGCATAACACCTTTTTTAAGCAATTATTTCAAAAAAATTTAAACATTATTTTCATGTTTTATTTGATACATGAACATTGAACATTTCCTCATTGTTATTAATGAACCTTGAAATCTAAATCTGCACATAAAGATTTCGCACATTCATTCTTTACACACAAATTTGTATTATATATTTTTATCTATAGATTGTTGAGTTATAATTCATCTTGTGTCAGTGATTTTTATTCAGAAAATTTTTCTTGACTCATGCAAGAAGAAATTTTGTTAGTAGAGTTTATTTTACATGCAATCTTTTCTAATTCAAAGCCTTTTTTTTTTTTTTTTTTTTTAAAATCATATCACCCTGAGCAAGGCGGTAACACCACTGATGTGCCGGGGGCTATGTAAGAGTGAAAAGATTAGAAGAGAGAAAGCCAGAAACCACATCCTAAACAGGGAACAAGGGATGAGCCTCTTCACCTGTTCAATAGACATGGGTGGAGTGTGAACCGGGCGATAGTTTAGTCTATCTACTCCAATTGAGAAAAAAGAAAAAAAGTGAAAAGATTGGAAAAGAGAAAACCGGAAACCACATCCTAAACAGGGAACAAGGGATGAGCCTCTACACCTGTTCAATAGACATGGGTGGAGTGTGAACCAGACGATAGTTTAGTCTATCTACTCCAATTGGAAAAAAAAAATTAACAAAAGAGAAAAGTGGAAAGATTGGAAAAGAGAAAGTCGGAAACCACATCCTAAACAGAGAACAACGGATGAGCCTCTACACCTGTTCAATAGACGTGGGTGGAGTGTGAACCGGGCGATAGTTTAGTCTATCTACTCCAACTGAAAAAAAAAGAAGAAAAGTGAAAAGATTGGAAAAGAGAAAACCAGAAACCACATCCTACACATCCATTCATTTTTCTTTCAGTCTACGGTTTCACTTTAACTGGAAACAACTATTGCTTTTTAGTCTTTCATGCTAATGTCCAAAGAGTCCGAGCTCCAGGACCATGGATTAGTTTTAAAGCTTTTGTTACACTTGAACAAAGCCGGGCTATACTGCTAGTACTTAATAAATGAACATGAGTAAATGTTGATGTTAATTTTTTTTATGTAATTATTAATTATTATTTTAGTTTAACCTGAGAAATTAAACCATGTATTTATTTATTTTAAAGAAAAAGTTTTGAGTTTAATTGTTTTTCTTTTAATATTTTTTAAAATTTTTCTGATAAAAGCAAAATAATAAATACTGCACAAAACTCCGCAACACTAGAAATTATTTTATAAACATTAAAGAATAAACTTATTACAATTATCAGGGCCAAAGCGTATTACCGCCTAATGGAGGGTGGGGCGCGCAAGACTGTGGACCCCGTACGGTGCTTTGTGATCCTCACAACTTATCAACATTTGCTTCTTTTCTACCTAAATTTATATATGCTAAAAATTAAACTAAGCACAACTGATTATTTAAAGTTGATTTTCTAAGCGTAGCTTAGGTGTGGCACAAGGCCGAACGTATGAGGCACCCACTTTGTCAGATGTTTATTATGCAAGTCAATCTTTTCACAATAATATTTGTATTAACCAAACAATGCTGGGAAAAGTTTTTCAGATATATTTATATTAAATATTAATTAATTTAAGTTACTACTGTGTATAAAGTGAGGGATTGGTTTCCTATAGAGTATCAAGTACTGCTAAACATGTTTTGATGAATGATGTAAACAATACAATAAAATAATGGATGTGATAATATATGATATGGTATCTGTTATTGCCTATCCTTTTACACTCCTTCACTACAGAAATAGAACATTTAACTTATCAGCCTTACCTATTCACTATCAGCTTTACATGAGAATTATGCTTAGGTTAGGCCAGATTAGTAAATTTAATGATGTAGTAACTATTGTTGTGTCATTTAATGTGTAATATAAGCCTTGGATGACAAAACCCACAATGAAACAATAGCCAAGTAAACATTGGTTCAATTTTCACTAGAGCCCCCAACCCCAAAAAGCATCACAGTGTTAAACCGCCCCCAGAAGGACTTGAAGAAACAAGACAGTTTTAATCCAATTTTTCAATATAGTCTCCCTTGACATCAATGCAGTTGGTCTAACGATGATTAAGCCTTACAATCTCATCATGGAAGAAGGTGTCATCCAGGTCCTTCGAAAACCCCTCCACAGCACATATTAACTCACCATTTTTCCAAAATGGGGGCCATATTGATGAGACTTGAGTTGAGTGAAATAGGAAGAAGTCAGATAGAGTTAAATCTGGTGATTAAGGGCGATGGTGTAGCAATTCAGAGCCACAGTTAGCTGATTCAGCTACTGCAAACTGAGCAGTATATATCATGAAGCAAAAGCACAATTGACCTCAGATGCCCTCTGGTTTCAACTTGATTACTTTGTTCAGTTGTCTTATTTCTGATCTATAAAACTGTCCATTAAAAGTTTTTCCCTTTTCTATGTAATCAATCATGATTAAGTTTCCAGAATAAAAAAAAAATGAAACTATTATTTTGGCAACAGACATTGTCTGATTGAACTTCTTTGGAGTAAAGAACCTGAGTGTTTCCACTGTTTACTTTGAATCTTTGATTAAGGTTTGAAATGGTGAACCCAGGTTTCATCTTGATTTACTAATCTGTGGGGGAAATTTCAGGGTCAGGTTGAAATTGCATCAAAAGTGTCCTGGAAATACCAATCATTTCAACTTCTCCTCCATTGTCAACATTCTTGAGAACCACTTTGCAGACAGCTTGTTCATCCCCTAGATCTCAGTTAAAACACTATGGCTTGAACCAGAACTAATGACTATGGACTTAGTTATCTGGTATCAACATTCTTAGGACTCATTTTGCAGACAGCTTATTCGTCCTCAAGGCCTCAGTTAGAACAGTATTGAGTGAACCAGAACAAATACCTATGAACATAGTTATCTAGTGTCAACTTTCTTGGGACCCTTCTTTTAGACAACTTGTTCATCCCCAATATCTCAGTTAATTCTGTATGGACTAAGCCAGAACTAATGTTTTTGGACTTACCTATCTGCTGGAGAGTAAGATATCTGTCAGCTCAAACTATATGGTGAATGACATCAACTTGTTCATCAGTTTTTGGATGACCTAACTGAGGTTCACATTTTGTGATGTCCCTACCTGCTTAAGTTCCGCAACCAACTTCATTGTATTTGTATAGGAAGGGGAGTCCTCAGCAAGTGTTTGCACCATGTTCACATAGAATCTTTCTTTTGCAGAAACTTTTTGACTGATGGATCTCTATTTTGTCTATTTTTAGATTTCTTGAACACTCACTTTTTTAAGTACCACACCTGAACAGAAATTAAAACAGAAATCTGAATTAGCTTTTCTAGTTTTAAAAGAAGTGGCCGTGTGTTGTCACAACAAGAATGTTCAGTTGTAACTCTTCTTTATGGGTGATGCTTAGAACATTTTGAACAACATGAGAGCCATTGGTCTAGTTTACACTAGGGCACAAAGGTAAACATTGGTTCAGTTTACACTAGAGCCAAAAAGAAAAATATTGGTCTGGTTTATGCCAGATCAAAAACACAGATATGAGACTGGTTTATGCTGGAGGGAAAATGTTGTGGAGGCAGAAATGGATAAACTGGAAGACAGGACCTTGTTGTTGTTTTTACTGTTGTGGAGGTTAATTCTTTCACTGCCTCAGTAAATGCAAATTCAAGTAAAAAGAATACATTGAGTACATATAAATAATGATATAATTTCTCTTGTGGTGATACTGACCGAGCAAAAGCGAGGGACTGGATGTTTGCTTTCTCATGACAAAAAGGCAAATGACCAAAAGTCGTCCGTGTGCATTTGGGTTCACACAGACGTTCTGGTTGAAAAATAAAAATTAATCAAATATCAAATTCCCATTTTGCGAGCCTACACGAATTTTATTTACCAGCCAATGGGAATCCCAGAATCAAATTCAAGTGTGAAATTCCAAACAAGCTGCTTTTGATCCAAAAAGCAGATATAAAAGCCGAGACAGAAAGCACCCAACAGACAGACACCAAGGAGAAGAGTGTAATCAATATCCCCTTGACTTAAGTCAAGCGCCTACTATGTTCGCCTCCCTTCACCTCTCCTTACTTTCTTCCCTGTCTCAAAAGTACTTACTGACCTAAGGAGCAACTACATCAAAGACATTCCTTACTTACATGCTCCCACATTCCTAAGCCTTAAATCTCTTTCAGCTTATTATTTGCCATGAACATTTAACCTCCGTTGGACCTATATTCAAGTTATTACTTTAATTGTAAAAACATTAATTTGATATGTGTATATATAAAACTGTTATTTTTATACTCAAATTGTTTTTCTTGATTTTATAATCATTTTATCACTTATAGTGGGCTAGATAGCCCACTATAAGTGACAAGGCCAAATTCCGTTAACCTGCGACAGTATGCAATTACCCTTCACTAGAACGGACTCCCACTATAACTAGAAAAGGAATAGATAAGCAACCCACTACACTCTATATACAAAACTAGTAATTTCTATCTGTTGTTATTGTTAAGGCAACAGGGAGAAAGAATGGGGAAATTACAAGTGAAATAGACATTGGTGATAATTGTTATAGTTTTTTCTCTTGGCACAATGGGGTTGACATGAATGCTGGTCTATGTTGTATCTCTCTCTCTCAGCTTTGACATCAAAGCTGGTCTATTTCAAGTTTGTTTGAATAAGAGAATATATAGTCATCGAGGATGTGTATCGTGGGGTAGTGGATATCAGCTCGGAACGAGAAATCGGGAAGCCGAGTTCGAATTCCAGTCGAATTCCTTGCATTCACTTACGCGCAAATACCTTTGGGAAAGGTATTAATCTGCCTCTTCCCTCCAGTTATGGGTTAAGTAATAGGACAGACTGGGTTCTGTAGCCTTGGTCGGCAGCCAGTCTACCGCAGAAAGCAATGGCAACCTACTGCAGGATAATCTTTTGCCCAGTCAGTCATGTCGCTTTCGAGACATGATCGCCCAAGCGTATATCACGTATGGCACTTAAATGACTGATAGTCATCAATCAGTTCAGAATTAAGGTTTTGGTTTTTGGAGTTTCAGTGGCTCTGACTGGCTAATAAACCCTTTGTTTTATATTGGCTAAAGTGGGTGTATGGGTGGAGCCTATGTGCAGAAAATTTATTTAGGCAGTCATCTAGCAGTCAACATATGGTTTGTGTAGAAAAATATAAGACGCACAATAATTTATGTCCGAGCTTACACAAGAATAAAGAATGTAGAATTAGGCACTAGAGCAGGTCGGCTTTGTAATCATAGTATTGTACTCAGTTTGAAAGTTGGAGTTTGGCATGATGAATAAGGACATGAAAGATCTTTTTCTAAATCATTGCCATGTTTTGAGAAGATGAATTATATAAGTCTTATAACACAGCCTTATAAAATTTATGATTTACTAAAGCTTTTACATTGTTTATGGACAAGATGCAGGACACAAGCAAATTATTACTTAATCCCTGGGCCATCAAATAAGACCTTCATTTATTTCAAAAGAAAATTATACTGAACAATTTAGCTATATTATAATGTAATCTAAACTTATTTATAAATGGAACTTTGTCTGTGTGTGTGTGTGTATCCATTACCTATAGACTCCGAAATGGCTGAACCGATTTTCTTGAAAATTTACACAGTTGTACTATAAGCGTCTGCCAGTGTTCTTAGCTAGGTTTTGTGTCGAGGTATACCCGGTAAATATCGAAAATCGATAATCGAAAAAATTGGGTTATAGAAGGAGTGGTCCGATTTTAATCAAATTTGATACACTCATAGACAAAGACATAAGAAATGATATTCAGAAGTTTCAAGGTTGCAGTTCAATAGTGCAGAAAATCGATAATATATATATAAAAGTGTTCATTACACCCGAGCAACGCCGGGCTATACTGGTAGTGTTATATAGTGCAGTAATTTTAGTGTGATTTTCAATAAACAATTCAAATTTACAATATTTTGTGCCCAGCAATATTATGGCGTTATATACACTTTTATCACTTTTTTTCTTTTTATCAATAATGATCTAAGAAATGATTTTAGCACTCTTTTTTGTAATCTTTTTCATACTGAACACTTTATTTCGTTCACCAGGGTAGATTGTTCTTGTTCCAAGGGTCATACCTCTTCCAGATGTTTCACTTTAACTAAACTCTCTATTTTTATCTATTTATGTCTGCTGTAGCCAGGTATTGAACTCACAACTCTTTGTCTTTGGGTCAAATCACAGGATCCAACCAATACTTATCCACTGGGACCCTGTCTTCTACACTGATGAATGGAATAAAGGGTTCAGTTTGATATTCCAATCATCTGAAGAGGGTCGGAGTGTACAACAGCATAAATATCATGAATATGGCAAAAAAGATGAGGACAACAGTCCAAAAATGTAAATAGTGTAAATATGTTTGTGTGTGTCTATTAATTATATGATATTGAAACGGTTTTTATGCTCTTTACTTAAGTGCCTCCTTTTTGCCTACAGCTGTTGCAATTAGTTACAATTGAAGGGAATAGTTTGGCTCCACAGCTGCTCTGGTTATTAATTAATAATAATAAAAAAATGTTTCCTGCTATCCTCAGTCTAATGCTAATAAAACTGTTTGTAAACTGTTGGGGTGTCCTTCCTCTAAAGAGTCTATGTTGGACTTTTCTGCCTACTATAAGATTAGATTCTGCCTACTACTTGAGAACAAAGATGAGATCCAAGATGTTATGACCAAGTGAATGGTTTAAGAAATAACCAAATGTGTTATAGAAATATTGTATATTTAACAGCAAATACAACAGAAGAGTATTACATAACTAGTGTGTGTTTCAGTTGTCCAGTGTTCAATCAATTCAACTGTTCTTCCAAGACCTCCTCTCCTACTAATCTTATAGTAGGTGGAAGAATCCAGCATGGACTCTTTAGAAGGAGGACGCCACTACATAAACAGAAAAAGAAAATATTAGGTAAGAAAAATACTTTTAATCATTTCACCACAACCAAAGCAATAATGCCATGAAGACATAAACGGGTTACTGGAAGCAAATGAGAAGACTTTAGTGAGGAGAAAGGACTATAAAAGGAGAAGTTTCAGGATGAAAAAAAATGGCAATGAATTATGTTGTATTAAAAATTTTGAAGATTATAAGTTGTAGGAAAGCAAGATAATATAAAATCCTCAAATATAAAACGTATTTTGTTGTGTCCCCTAAAATATCTAAGACTGTTGTATACCTACCTATATACAGGAATGGAATATTCCTATCCTCTTAAATATGTGGACACTATCGGAGTAGAGCAATTATACTATCAGTTCACTTGTACTGGGTAAAGAAATGAAGAATTAAAATCAACCTTTTCCTTCACTTTTACAAAAGTTCACAATGACGTGTGAAATCCTGGTTTTTCCCAAATAGAAAAAAAATTGACCATATGCTTAAAGAAAAAGTCGAAACCAGATTTCGCAAGTAGATGTTAAACTGATTTGCTGACCAATGGGAGCAACTTGCAAGACCAAAAGGGACTTTACGATCACGTGTGAAAAATCTGAATACTATAAAAGGCCCGGTCAGCAGCATCAATCAGTCAGTCAAATGAGAGCCGCAAGACAAAACAGCTAAAATGTAACTTCAGCTTCAAATCAACCCAGAGATAAGGTCAGGTCACACCTTGTTCTCTTTCTCTTTCCTTCTCATGTAATGATTCATTCTACATCTTCTCCATCCAAAAATATTCCTACTGAATACATACATACACATATACTCTTTCAACAATTAATACTACAAACATTTTCTACAAATTTTGATACCTTTAACTTTCTCATTGAACAATAATTTCCACAAATTCTTGTTATGCCTTCTTTTAATAAATTTCTATTTTAAAATGAAAAATGTATGTTTCATTCTTACATAATTCCTCATTATTCCCCAAATTCCAACCTGTCAACAACCAACCTTTTGATGAAAACCTGATAATTCTGATGATGATAATAAAAAGAACATTCTGATAATAATTCTGCACAAAACTTGTAAGATGTAGGGAGTTCAGTTATGTATGACACAAGGCCGAACTAAAGAAACATTAACCAGCTCTCTACAGCTACACACTAGCAGTGTGTCTACATCACACAGAGTGTAAGTCTAGTAACTACTTCTTGATAAAGCTTTTTGGTTATTACTCAGGAAGTAACCTTTTAGAGTTACAACAAAGACAATAGCTACTTAATCATTAAAACATGTCCATAAAATATGTATAAACTAATAACACCCAATAAAGTGTTTACATCTTAAGACACCAATTAAATTGGACAATACAAAACCATAGACTACATATAAAAAATGTTGTGAAAAGTCACTCTGAACTGACCTGCATATAACCTCAACAACATAAAATCATGGTCTGTATAAATGTAGCAACACAAAGAAAATTGTTTCACAAAGAGCCCAGTATTGTTAATAAGTCGAAAAACTGCCAAATTTTAATGTTTTCAGTTGTACCCTCTTACTTCTTTAAATAGTGACTTGCATTTATACCTATTTTTGTTATTGTAAACTTTTTCTTAAAGTTGTTAATCCCAAATATTTAAGATTTTTATTTTCCTTTATTTGATAAATGAATCCTTCTGGCTGTTTTTTTTTTTTTTTTAATCATATCACCCCGAGCAAGGCGGTAATGCCACTGAAGTGCAGAGGGCTACGTAGGAGTGAAAAGATTGGAAAAGAGAAAGCTGGAGACCACATCCTAAACAAGTTCACCTGTTCAAAAGATGTGGGTGGAGTGTGAACCGGGCGATAGTTTAGTCTATCTACTCCAATTGAAAAAAAAAAAGAAAAGAGTGAAAAGATTGGAAAAGAGAAAGCCGGAAACCACATCTTAAACATGGAACAAGGGATGAGCCTCTTCACCTGTTCAATAGACGTGGGTGGAGTGTGAACCAGGCGATAGTTTAGTCTAACAATGGTTGCTGCTAGGTCAGTATACAATTGCTACTCGTATCATGTAATCTAGCACTATCTAGGTGGGTTTTTGGTGACTAAATTCATTTGCCAAATACCATTTCATCTCAGAAGTATAAACAAATTTAGAAAATCAATTATCTCGGCAGGTTTTCCTCGACTAAATCAGTTTCCTGATCAGGTTCTTTTGTTAAGGTGGTTAGACACCCAACAGGATTAAATACAATACCTGATGAAGGGCAGGCAAATCTTTCGTAGGTTCAGTAGAAATTCAACTTTTAATGAAAATTACATCTTGTAGAGTGGTGCTTTGTCTCTAATAATCAATTGGTTTCATATCACTGGACTCATTCAACTCGATGAACACGCAAGTCAAAAATCAATATCATTGTCAGTTGACGATCAATTTAATGGAAAACAAGATTTATGCCTATTATATTTGTACTAAATGCCCCCTACCTTTTTAAAATCATCTCACCCCAAGCAAGGAAATTTACTGCTACTGTTGCGCAGTGGGTTACATAGGGGAAAATGATGAGAAAAAGGGGTTAGTTATAGGAAATGTCAGGAGGAGGGTAATAGATGGATGAGGATACCAAGGATGGGGGTGGAGTAGATGGAAAAAGAGCTTGTGAGAATGGATGCCAGTTAGTGTGATAGGAAATGTCTATTGACCTTACATTTAAATTCCTGGAGATTGTAGCTGTCGGAGAAGCAAGTATATGGAAGGGAATTTCACAGGTGGGAAATGTGTGAAAAAAAGCTGTTATAGTAGAAATTGCGGTTACATTTTATCGGTTTCACTGTAAAAGGGTGGGACCTAGTTGCTAATCTAGTAGCTCATGTAAATTCATGCCTAGAGGACACCAGGGGTGTAAGTTCATTATTAGTTATAGGATGTTAGTCATAAAAGAATTTCTTCTTTTTATATGTGCCATGTTCCTTCAGGATGTAAGCGATTGTGGCCCTCTATGTCTGAATATTAAAAAATGAAAAATCTTTCTTGAAGCTTCAATTTTCATTTTAATTCCAAGATAATTAAGATAAACTTTTATATTCCCCATAAGTGAAATACTTTTGTGTATTTTAAACTGAATTTTTTTCTTCTTATCAGTAAAATCTATAAATTTTTCCATATTGACAGATCTGTTAAGACAACATAGTTTTCTTTATTAAAAAATATCTTAAAAATGAAATGTACTTTTCTGAAACTTTGAGGAATATTAGCAAATTTAAAATTTAACCTGAAATTTTGTTTTTAATCATTTCACCCCAAGCAAGGTAATAAAGCTGCTAAGACACAAGGGATTACTAAGGGAGATAATATCAGAAAAAAAAAAAAACACAATTAAGGTGTAAATCAGTCAGTTAAGTGCCATACGTGATACATGCTTAAACTATTCGTCTCTTTTGAGGTATGACTGACTAGGCAGATTTTCCCCGCAGTAAGTTGCCATTTCTTTCTGTGGTAGATTGATTCCCAACCAAGGATATAGAACCCAATCTCTCCTTCTATTTAACTCATAGCTTGAGGAAGAACAAATGAATTAATAGCATTTCAAAGGATATTTCCGTGTAAATGAATGAAATGAATTCAACTCGGCTCTCCAGTTTCTCATTCCAAACTGATATCAATTGCATCACATGGCACAAAGAACAGGAATTAAAATAGAAGATAACGATTGATATTGCATTTACATTTTTGAAGACCAAAATTGACTGGGAAGCAAGAAGCTCAATGAGAGTTTCAAAAATGAGAAGGGAATTGAAACAAATACTATTTTTTAGTTTAAATATCACAGAAAAGTATTTTTTAATACAGAGGGGAGTGTTTTTCTGATGTGTTGAGTGCAATATTGACAGCCTGTTTGGTAAATTTTTAAGGAAACAACTAAAAAAGATTAAGCAATTCTTTTCAGTTATCTCTCCCTTACTTAAAATTACGGTTCTTCTTTTGTATGTACCGTGTCCCTTCAGGGTGTAGGTGATCATGACCCTCCACATCCTCCAGTCATTTGTAACTGTTAATAAGTTTAGTCTTTTTGTTGTTTCTCCCAAACCCTGTTTTGTTCAAGCCCATTAAGTATGTTACATGCTGCTTTTCCCTGTCCCTCAATCTGTCCTGTGGGTATCAGATTCTCCAAGCCCACCTTCCTCATTACGTGTCACAGATATTTCAACTGCCTTTTCTTGGTGTTAAGTATAAGTTTCTTTTTTTGTTTCCATTCTCTCCAAAACTTTGTTGTTGCTCACAAGTTCGGCTCATGGTACCCCACAGCATCCTTTTGTAGAACTATATTTTTGTTGCTTCGTATCTCTTCTTCATCTTTGAGGAGATTGTCCAGCATTCACTGCCATATAAAAGGACTGATATCACATAACAGTTCAATACTTTTATTTTTGTTTCCAACAAAATTTTCATGTCTATTAATACTCTTCTTAGCTTTTAAAATATGCTTTTAGCCATCCCATTACATCTTTGGGTCTCATTGTCGCTACTTTATGTCCTCTGTTAGAACACTTCCCAGGTATTCAAATTTCTGTACCTGCCTGATTTTGGCATTCCTGATCTGTTATTGAACTTTTGGGATTCTTTTTTGCTGATGAACATGTATTCAGTATTAGTGTAGTTTATGTTTAGTCCTTCTTGCTTTGCTTCGCTACATTCTGTGGGAGATTTTGTAGTTTCCTTTCCATATCTGCTGTCAGCACTATGTCATTTGCATATTGTTACAACCGAATTGCTACAATATAGAATTAAAAAAAAATGTATAGGTACTGCTACAATTAAAAAAAAGGTATTCCCACAAATGGGAAGTGCGAGAAAAGAAACTGTTAGAGTAGAAGAAATGGTTACATTTAACTATTTTGATCGTAAATCTTGAAGCATGTGTAAATATAGTGGTTAGGGGATCAGGAAAAACAGCTCCTCAGAGTAGCTGCCATAAAAAGAGAAAAGACAGAGGGAAGCCACATAATGTCAGTGAGAAAGTGACTGAAGGTGAGCTTCCAAGTCATGATCATATGATCACATATTGCAGAATCACCTTTAAATTTTGTAATGAATAGCAGAAGAACCCAACCAGATATGTTAACAGTATTCAATGCTTAAATGAATGGTAAATTTATAAATGTGCAAGATGGATTTTGATGAGGAAAAATTTCTTGCCCAACACAGTAACTTAACCTTGCTAGAAGTAAATGCAGCTATAGATTTTATATAGTCATTCTATTTGAGGTAATTTCACACAGATCTGTTTAAAATAATATCAAACAATAAATTTTGAAAAAAAACATAATTAAAGCCATAATTTCTTTCAAAATATTTAGATTTCAGCATTAAATAACTCATAGCGGTGGTGATATGCTACTAAACAAAATCAACAAACCAACCAAACAGCCAACATGAAAGAACTCTTTCATGATATCAATCCATATAATATCCTTAAAGAAATCAAACTATATTCCAAAATATCATTTCAACAAAACTGCAGCATAAAATACACATATAGTAATTATGCCAACACACAAGTTGAATATCATATGCTATGCATTCAATTGTGAAAGCAGAATAACAAATATAACATTTTTATTACTTCAAAGCTCCCAAGAAAATTAAATTTCAGCATTAAATGACCTTAGGAACAAGAAATCGGGGAACCGAGTTCGAATTCCAGCTGAATTCATTGCCTTCACTTATGCGCAAATACCCTTGGGAAAGGTATTAATCTGTCTATTCCTTCCAGTTATGGGTTAAATAACAGGACAGATTGGGTTCTATAGCCTTGGTCGGCAACCAGTCTACCGCAGAAAGCAATGGCAACCTACTGCAGGATAATCTTCTGCCCAGTCAGTCATGTCTCTTTCGAGACATGATCGCCCAAGTGTGAATCATACATGGCACTTAACTGACTGAGGGGGTTAATATGCTGTTAAACAAGCAAATCAATCAATCTTTCCTAATTTTCTTTACAAGTTAAAAGTTTAAATGCAGTGTTAAATTCTTCAGCTTCTTTCTTTTTGCCCCCCCTTCTTCAGCTAATATTTTTCACCTGCTTACATTTTAAATATTCTTCTTCACAAGAATGAGACTGGTTGTCTTCCAATATTATTTTTTAATGAAATTGTTTTTTTTTTGGCTAAAATCCCGATACAGTTTACTAGGAGCATCTTTTGTGCCGTCATGACTCATGAAGCAAATTTAGGATCAAGATGTGGATTACTTCCACTTGGCTACACTGTTAGAGTGAGCTGTTAAACAGTTATAAAAATAGCATATTCCTTTTCTCTCTCACTATATATAAAGTGTTAAATTGCTATGGTGTTTAGTGCTAAAATTGCTGTATTTTTTCAGTAGTTTATTAGTGGAAAGGCATTTCAAACAAGCAGATTTTTTTGTCATAAAGTGCTTAATATCAAGACAAGGATAGAGCATTAATAGAATTAATGTAGAGAGACTTGTCACTTAGCTGAGCAGTGTTGTTTCAGTCATGTCAACTTTGAGGTTTCACAAGACTGAAATTGGCATGACTGAGACTGGCATGACTAATGTTGTTCCTTTACAGATATACTCTAATCTGAAAATAATTTGCACATGCATAATTAATGTGGAGTAACCACTCAGCTGTGACAAGTTTCTCCACATTAATTATGCATGTGCAAATTATTTTCAGATTAGAGTATATCTGTAAAGGAACAAAATTAAAAGACAATTGGAAAAACTATTCATAGCTGACATGGTTCATCCTCTGAAAGACTTTATCAGAGCAAGTGTAGGATTTATTTTTTGCATGTGTTTATACACAAAAGTAAAGATATCATTAGTTTATCAAAGTTTTCATGAAAATTCATCAGGTGGTATCTTCCACATTTACACAGCTTTAAAGTCTTCCGAACATGCTTCAACAAACATTTTTGTCTCTTTGTGTATTAATTTCTTGAAATGAATCTCTTATATAATTTTTCAAAATCACCAACACTTCTTGGTTTTTTGCCACTACTGTAATAATATAACTGAAACACAAACCTATTCTACTTACTTTTGGACCAGTGTGTGTGTGTGTGTGTGTGTGTGTGTGTGTATATATATATATATATATATATATATATATATCTTGCTAACTAAAAAAAACATTACCAAGATATTCATCAGAACTTACAACATTCTGACAAAGAAAATTCCACAGTACTTCAAAACAAGTACATTCTGATCACGATGAATATCTGAATTACACTCAGGCCACAAAAGACAGAACAAAGTCAAACATTACGGACATATTGACAAAAATGAATTTCTCCTAATCTTAGTGTGTGTGTGTGTGTGTGTGAGGCGGAGGGGGTGATCCTGTGGATTACTCTCACTTAACTTTACCAAGATGCTGTTCGGATGCTGATAAACAGTTATAAAAATGGGACGCGCCTGTTTTATCTCTGGCTTTTCCTTCTGGCATGCAGTAAAAGAAACCCCCACCAAAGTCCTTGTCTCATTCATGGTGATCCCTTTTTACTGAAAAACTGAACTTAATCACACACAAACATATGGATGTGCATATCCCCACCCCACACAAATTGCTAATGTTTAACACCTTCTTTTCTTCTTTTTTGTACATGCATTTTACTCCTTTGTTACATAAAAAACATGAAAATATCATCTTGCTGATATTTATTCCACTTATTTTCACTTCTACTAACACTGACAGCCTATGTAAGTCTTGTTTGCCATTTCCTCTAGTCTCTTTAGAAGCAGTACCACAATATACTTCTGTCCATCCATTCAATAATGAAAGCTTGATTTATTTTTTATAATTTATCAACCTTTTCCAGATTATGTAAAGCGAGAAAATATTTTTTAGATATATTTTTTTGGATGATAATGATTTTATCCTACTAATCAATCCATAGCCAGCGGGTAAAGAAATGGATTTATACCGTTTCCCAAGGATGTTTGCTCTTAATATATTATAACAAACCCAACTGGAATTAGCACTAAGTTCTCAGATTTCAAATTCTGAGCCATTATTCTTTATATGGCACACACATCCAAGCTTACAGCACCTGGTATTCTCAAGTGGTCTAGTTACTGACTAGACTCAACTTCAGTTCCCATAAGATTATCAATGTTTCAATGAGATATTGGTGTCAACTGTAGGATAGAAAAAATTTTTGCTAATATGAGGTTCATTCAAAGTTCTAAGCCTTACCCAGAAAGAAGAGGCATAGCTGAACATTTTTTACCACTTCTTATAAAACTAATTAAAATTTCTATGCAGGTGAGGCCCATACAAAGGTGAAAAGTGTGCGACAAATCTAAAAATGGATAAAACAGAGGCCTGAGCAGTCAAAGTTTTTGCAAAAGAAAAGTTGGAGACACAAGGAAATCCTTGAAAACATGGTACAAGAAGGGAACTCCCCTTTCTATACAACTGTGAAGAAGTGGGCTGTAGAATTCAAATGAGACAGTGACAGGACACAAGATGACGTTCAGTCAGGTCAACCAAAAATCTCAACCACTGACAAACAATTGATGCCATTCACTGTAGACTTTTGGATGACAGAGCTTACTGTTCTGATAGCTAAGTCCATAGGTATTAGTTCTGATTCAGTCCATCCTGTTTTAACTGGGATTTTGGGGATGAGCAAGCTGTTGGTAAGATTGGTTCCAAAAATGTTGACACCAGAGCAGAACTGAAAAGGATTGACATTTCCAGGACACTTTTGACTTGCTTCTAGGCTGACTGAGAATTTCCAATGCAGCTTCATAACTTGAGATGAAACCTGATTCACCACTTTGAACCTGAATAAAAAATGTAAAGCAAACAGTGGAAACACTCTGGTTCTCCATCTATTAAAAATTTCAAGCAGTTGGCAAGGTGATGGCTTCTTGTTTCTTTTATTCTGAATGCGTAATCATTATAGACTAATGAACAGAACAATGAATAAGAATTAAGACAACTGAGGGAAGAAATCAAGTCAAAATGCAGAGGGAAGATGTGTTCTTGCTACAGTACCTGAAACAACCAAGAGAGACTCCATCTATTCCATCTCTCTTACTCACCAGACTTAACTCCATCTGGCTTCCTCCTGTTTCCTAAATTTAAATCTCACAGCATGGCCGCCATTTTGGAAACAATGGTGAGATCATATGTGCCATGGGGCAGTTTTTGAAGGATCAGGATGCCCCCTCCATCCATGATGGGATTGCAATGCTTAATCATTGTTAGACAAAGTGCAAAGATGTCAAATATTGTGTTACTTTTTAAATAACAAAAAGAAAAAAAAATGATTGACCAAAACTCAGAGTTAAATCACATAAAAATATTTAATTTATGATAAACACAAAGTGATATATATACAAAATTTACATATCTTTAATATAAAGAATAATTATTAGCTTTGTCAATGAAAGAGTCAAAAATATCTATTTACCCATATAATTCCATGAGATTCTCTTTCAGGTTTTAGCTGTTCGGAGACTTTTCTTAGAGATTCTTTTGGCTGATAGAAATCCTTGAATCAAAGTCAGAGTTGATAATGTCAGCAAATCCTGTTAACAACTAACTAGTCTCTTCCCAAAACCTCTTTTTATAGGGGGCTAACACCTAATTTGCATATTCTAGAATCTTTCAGAATTCTCTTGATTTCACTGGGACATTCTGGCATCTTCCAAAACATTCTATTCCTAATTTCTCTATTTTTATGACTACTTTATGAATTAAAACTTTTTCGTAATAATAAGTAGGAGTCAATAGAGTCCCTTACTACCACTTTTTAGACATTATTAATATTATTTTTTATATATAAATGCATCCTCGTAACAATTGAAAAATAATGAAGAACTGTCATATTCTATCTAATGCCTTCTGGTTGAGGATTAGAACTTTTGGAACGACCCTTGTACTAGTAAATAAACATTTATCACATAGTATTTAGCATTTACTTTCAAAGAATTAGTAAATATGTCATTGCATCAGAAACTTCTCTGGTTCTTTCAAAACTGATTCTCTGATTTTCATCTGGGCTGAGAGCTTTGACAACAAAAGATTTTAAACTTTAAAGAAAAAGATGTGTTGCTAACATGTAATAAAAATTCCGAAAACATTAAATTTAGTTTTTATTGTTTTTAATGAATTTAAAGTAACAATATTATTTTAAAAAAAAGTAACAATATTATTTAAAAAAAAAAGGAAAGACCCATTGATATAACTGCAAGTATTGAAAAACAAAACCCATTTGTCAAGTAAAGTTATAAATTTTTGCTTGAATTTCTGGAATGAATTATCATTATTTAGACTATTTCTATTCAGACTATTATCCACATCTTTGTTATTGTTATCAAGGCATTCCAGATATCGTGTTCCCTGGTCTTCCTTAGGTGTTTATCGACTGAAGTTTACTACAAACTGTCCAATGAGACAATGTCATAGTAGATTAAAAAAAATACATTTTTTTAAATAAAGCATTGATTTATAAATTTAGGAACATAGTGGTTGGGGGTTCAATCCCTGGATCATGCAGGATGCACTTGCCCCCAGTGAAAACTGGCCAAGTAATAAACAAGCAGTATTAAATTAAAAAAAGGAAAAGAAATAGACTAAAAAAAGAACAAGACATCCCAAGGCAGACAGTGGAATGAAAATTCTACACCAGTTACCCAGATTGATATATACATGACGAAGGTCGGAGGGCACATCAATGGTGATAACAATAATAGAGATGAGGGGAATAATCTGAATATAATGTAAATAATGAGTTATAGATACAAGATGCGATGGCTAAATTGTCGTCTAAATCAGGCAAAAATTGAAAACAACATCTCATTTTAACAGATATTTTTGTGTAATTTTGCTAACTATATGTTGAAATACTAAAGAGTATCGCCCGGTTCACACTCCACCCATGTCTATTGAACAGATGTAGAGGTTCATCCCTTGTTCCCTGTTTAGGATGTGGTTTCCGGCTTTCTCTCTTCTAATCTTTTCACTCTTACATAGCCCCCTGCACATCAGTGGTGTTACCGCCTTGCTCGAGGTGATATGATAAAAAAAAAAAAAAAAAAAAATTGATATTAACTTCAACCACAGCCTCTAGACAACTTTGGAATCTCCTGAAAATATTCTGAACAGTCTCCTTGTTTAAGTTGGTGAATGCTACCATAATCCTTGCCTTAAGTTTATTTTTGGTGTTACAACAAGTTTTGTTGGTCTCTCATAATAATCAAGGGGGTTGCAGTCTGGGAAGTTAGGTGGCCAGATGTAAGGAGTGATGTGCTTGCAGAAATTGTGTGGCATGGTGCAGAGTCCTGTTGCAAGACATAGGGTTTTCCAGCAGCCTGTTGCCTCCCGCTTGGCCAGTTGTTCTAATGCTCAACTCTCTTGTATGATCAATGAGATGACTGCTTTGATTCAGATTTGATCATAAGACTGGTAAAGATTGAATTATCTTCGGGAATCATTGTGTTGGATTGGTCCAGGCAAGTTGAAGATGCAACAAAAAAAAAAGATTAAATTGGTTAGTCTTGACGTTAGAATTTATCAATTTCTAATGCAGACAATTATTAACCCATCCTGGTTCTTAAGTTGAATGTGACATTTTGGCTGGCTTGATTAAGTCTGGCACTAGATTTATGTCAAAGGTTCTATTTAGGTAGGCAGTCACATAAAATCAGGCAATGTGGTTGTCTCTTGTCTCAGTGTTTGCAACCATTGCCCTGAGCCACTTTGAATCCTTGCATTTATTGACATCCGCCTAAAACTGGCACGAGAGATGATACAACTGGGAAGTTGGTAACTCTCCCTATCTTCCAACAAGAGCCTTTTTGTTGTTTGGCTTTTGAAAATTAATTACATCTCCAAAATGGGAGATCCCCTTTTCCCATGGGTAGTGGTCACCAGTATCGATCTGTCCCAATAACTTCTCCCTTCTTTTATTGGCATCTCATATCAATACTTTCCAGTGGGCATGGGCAATTCCTTCACTTTCCTCGATATTTCACCTGTGCCTGCCAACTTGGCTACACTTTGACCAAAGTAAAAAATAATGATAGTCTTGGAGTGCTGCATTAAGCCCCGTCAAGAAATCAGTGCAGACTCGGATCTCTTTTGACTTCTTCACGCACACAGTGGATAAAGTTCATTGACTGTACACAATTTTTGACAAGACGCTGGTTCTTTCTAGTCTGTTGAGTTCTTCATTTATCTTTGGTAAAGAGATGAAAGGCACATTTGTTTTTTTTTAAACACTGGCTGGATGTCATATTTTAACTCAAATTTTGCCGTCATCTTATTACGCCAACCAAAACAACCAGAAAAAACTTCCGGAAAAGTTTCTTTTAAACCTTTTATTCAGGTAGTTAACAATTATGGCAATAAACGTTTTTATTTAAAAATTTTTTTTGATTATATGAAAACAACACTTCTCTTTATTTTTGTACATAGTAAAATGATTTAATAAAGAGAATAAAAGAAAGTGGGAAGAAAAAAAGAAGAAAAATGAGAAATCAAGAAAAGAAAAACTGGGGCAAGGAAGGACTCGTTCATTTTTAATGTCACAAAATAAAACATTTCTCTATTAACTACCTGAAAGACACCTTCTTGTCTTACATCAGTATAGCTGATACTAACCTGGATGAAAGTGACTCATTAAGCCTTCTCAGTTGATATCAAGTAGAAAGATTGTATTGAATTCATTGCTAGGTCTGCTGCCAGGAAAGTTGATTCAGTATTGTGCTAGACAATTTTTCTCTTCAGAATCTATCTTACATACTTATAAGTCAAATTCATTCATGCTTTGAATACCACTTATGGTCTGATGTTTTTGCTGTATATTCAGAGATTCTTGATAAAAATCCAAAAAAGAATCAGTAATATTATTGGTCTTGATCTGGTACCACTTTCCCACTGCCACTTCCCTATGTCTTTTGTATAAATACTTTAATGGTAATTGTTCAGAAGAACTCTTTGGTATGGTGCCAAGATTTAATTAAGCACAGTATGGCAAGATCTTATCATCCTGATTGAATTGGCTAGATATAACCATAAGTTCTAAGCTAACAGTTCCTTTTCTTGTTTGTGGAACTCTCCTCTGACTCCATGCTATCCAGCCAACATTGATATTAGAAAATTTAATGCAATGTCAATCGTTACCTAATGTTTTTTTTTGATTCCTCTTCTATTGTTTTTGCTCTTTAATAATGCTTCTCTTTTATTCTTTCAACTCAGTAACCCCTTGTGTCTTAGTAGCTTTACTGCATTGCATGTGATTATATTATATATATATATATATATATATATATATAGACAGATAGAAAGCTAGCTAACATCAGAGTCAGTAAAAACAAATAAGAAAGAAGTGTTAAAACATACTTGTCACTATTCTGTGCAGTTAGATACTGTTGGTTTTACACTGTTTCTGGAAAATAGTTTAAAAAAGAATGGACTAAAGTGAGATGTGGTGACGTATCACAAATTATTATGCATTCGTATTTTGGCCAAGATTGAAAGCACTGTTTCAAGTGCTTTCCTTAAGGACAGATAAATGGTCCAAAATAAGTAAAATTTAAAACAAATTAAAAAAAAACAGAATGTGGTGGAGAGTTTATCTTAAATGAAGTTATTCATCCTCTGTCGCTTCTCTGCTCGTAAGATGATCAGGATCTATATCCCTCCATGTAGTCAAGGCACATTGCTTGAGCTGTTTGCTGCTCTTCCTCAAAATTCCTGATTTCTTTAATGTTCCATTTTCCCTTGGGATCCTGTTGGGAAAAAAACTGGTTGCTTGTGCCTCTTGATTGATTTGGATCACTCCCATAATCTGCTTGGTTCACAGGCATGATTCTGCTTCTTGGATTGCTTCTATTGCCAACCATTTGGTACCTGTCTCAATATCTGGCAGTAACCTGTGGACAAACTCACTGGCTGAGTCTCATCATCATATGAAGGCATGCCTTCTAGACTTTGAACTCTTCCACCAATGAGAAGATGGGAAGTTGCCGGTTTCCTTCATTGGTATCAAGTCGAAGTACAATTTCAGATCAAAATTATCTGAAGTACATTTATTAGAAAATATATTATAATACAAGAGTTCATGAAAATGACTTCAAACTCTTGAATTAAAATGCAAGACTTCATGAAAATGACTTCAAACTCTTGAATTAAAATGCAAGACTTCATGAAAATGACTTCAAACTCTTGAATTAAAATGCAAGACTTCATGAAAATGACTTCAAACTCTTGAATTAAAATGCAAGACTTCATGAAAATGACTTCAAACTCTTGAATTAAAATGCAAGACTTCATGAAAATGAAACTTCAAACTCTTGAATTAAAATGCAAGACTTCATGAAAATGACTTCAAACTCTTGAATTAAAATGCAAGACTTCATGAAAATGACTTCAAACTCTTGAATTAAAATGCAAGACTTCATGAAAATGACTTCAAACTCTTGAATTAAAATGCAAGACTTCATGAAAATGACTTCAAACTCTTGAATTAAAATGCAAGACTTCATGAAAATGACTTCAAACTCTTGAATTAAAATGCAAGACTTCATGAAAATGACTTCAAACTCTTGAATTAAAATGCAAGACTTCATGAAAATGACTTCAAACTCTTGAATTAAAATGCAAGACTTCATGAAAATGACTTCAAACTCTTGAATTAAAATGCAAGACTTCATGAAAATGACTTCAAACTCTTGAATTAAAATGCAAGACTTCATGAAAATGACTTCAAACTCTTGAATTAAAATGCAAGACTTCATGAAAATGACTTCAAACTCTTGAATTAAAATGCAAGACTTCATGAAAATGACTTCAAACTCTTGAATTAAAATGCAAGACTTCATGAAAATGACTTCAAACTCTTGAATTAAAATGCAAGACTTCATGAAAATGACTTCAAACTCTTGAATTAAAATGCAAGACTTCATGAAAATGACTTCAAAGGTTCAGTATAAACTATTACTGCTATCCAGGTGTTGTTAGAGAAATCAAAATTATTCTTTTGGGAAATTCAAATTGTTTGTGTTTGCAAGTTCGTGTGCACAGCGTATTAAAGGATAAAATTTCGAAAAACAAAAAGTCCAATGGACAAAGTATAAAATGAACAAAGTATCAAATTAACAAAGTACTAAAAAAGTAGCAAATTAACAAAGTACCAAAACATATATGGTCACACTCATGAAAAACAAACTAAGTAATAGCTAAGTCTATTTCCTCTTCCTTGTGGGCAGCTTGTTTTGTCTATGACTTTGAAATGAGCAAGATCCTTTGTATATTGTTTCCTCCAATTGTTTCGGTCACCAGCATGTACTACGCACATACAAGCTTATGATAGTAAGTCTGAGTGTCAAAAGACAAAATGATGAATAAACAAATAAAATGTTGAATGGACTAAGTACTGAACAAACATTATGAAGGATATAACAAAATATAGATCTGAATTATGTTTCAAACTGGAAGGAATAACAAAATGATGAATGGACTCACTTCAATTTTAATATACAATTTCTCATCTATATCGTTGTTTGAACCAGCTTCTAATGCTCCAGTGTAAGCGCTGGGAGGCACAGACCTATGGTTAAAAGGAGCTCAGCAGAGTTCCACCACGGAATATGTGAATGAGCGGTGCTATATCAAGTTTAATTTGTTACCTCTTCGTCACTGGGGCCTGTGGTACAGTTGGTATGACAGTCGCTTAATAACGCAACTGTTTGGGTTTTAATTCCTGGTAGTGGATGCACACTGCTGAGTTCCAAATATAGAACAAAACGGCTGTCCAGTGCTTTCTGCATTCTGTTGAGGTTGAATAAAACTCGATGAATTACTTACTTAACATTTCAAATCCTCCTACAATTTCTCATATATCTAAACTTATTTTTAAATGGAACTTTGTGTGTGTGTGTGTATCCATTACATATAGACTCGGAAATGGCTGAAACAATTTTCTTGAAAATTTACAGTTTTACTATGAGCGTTTGCGAATGTTCTTAGTTAGGTTTTGTGTTGAGGTACCCCCGATAAATATCGAAAATCGATAATCGAAAAAATCGGGTTATAGAAGGAGTGGTCCAATTTTAATCAAATTTGATACACTCATAGACAAAGACATAAGAAATGATATTCAGAAGTTTCAAGGTTACAATTACAATAGTGCAGAAAATTTGATATTGATACCAGGAAATCAAAATTTGATTTACATCCATTCATTTTTCTTTCAGTCTACGGTTTCGCTTTAACTGGAAACAACTATTGCTTTTTAGTCTTTCTTGCCAACATCCAAAGAGTCTGAGCTCCAGGACCATGGATTAGTTTTAAAGCTTTCATTACACCCGAGCAACACCGGGCTATACTGCTAGTATATATATATATATATATATATATATATATATATAGCATGTAAGTGCAATCCTCAGGCTGCCGGAATACCAGGCTAAACTACACCAGAAAATTTATAATCTGGATGAGTGTAAGTTGTTAAAAACACAGGGGTGTTCGAATCATACAATCCAATAGAAAGCAATTACCAAAGCTGGCTAAGATGTTAGCTATTTTAACATGGAAACAATGCATGATGAACAGAAAATCATCACTTCAATTTTAATAAAACAATTTACTGAGCATAGCTTAGATGTGGCACAATGCAGAAAGATGGGGATATTAGTCTGACTGTAAACAATACAAATATTGAAATCTTCTCATCTTGAAAATTCAGACAGAAGGAGACAGGGTAATAACAACAACAAAGATGAGGATATTAGATTGTAAATAATGATAACTCCTCATCCCAGAAAGTGAGACACAAGGCAATCAGATAATAACAAAGATGAGGATATTAGTCTGAATGTAAATAATGATAACTTCCCATCCCGAAAATTCAAACAGTAGTCTTTAGAGATATTTTTGTTTTATTGTGAACAAACAAAATAAAAACCAACGAATGTTTCATTAAGAGCAAACTTTAATTAAGATATTAATTTTTCAAAGTTTTTTTTTGATAAAATAATATTTTTTGATAATGCTTTAAGTCAATGGTGGGATAAAAAAAAAAAAAAATGAAATCAGGCAGTCAATTGTTTATTTTCCAATTCTATAATGAAGTTCCATTCTTCTGAAAATACAAAAACAGAACAGAGAAAATAAACACTATGATGAAAGTACCTTCTTGAAAAAGTCTTTATTCAACTTATCTTCTGTCAGTGGAAATCATGAGCCCAAGAAGGTGCAAAATTGCCCTCCTGGAGTCTAGCATCAGCCTTGCTGATGGCAGACTGAAAAAAATTCACCATAAGGATTAAACGAAAGCAAATGCACATTGTGGCAATATTAACGAAGTCAATTCAGGTCAAGTCATTTTCATGCTAAAACAAGACAGCAAAGTTATAAAAATACCAGGAAAGGAAGTGACAGTAGATATTAGAGACAAAAATATATATTAGAACACCGGAGAAAAAAAAATTAGTAGCCTAAATACAAAAAGAAAAATACACTTGCTTTATACAACACATTTTTCAACATAATCCAATGCTTCTCCATAGATGAAACATTTCAGATCAAAATCCAGCTAATAACTATTATTGATCCGCCTCTGTATACAGATAAATCAATAAGTCAGTCAAACCCCAAAACTTATTTTTCATAGTAAATACATATTATTTAGTGTTATCCTTTCCCCTATCAATGCACTTAATCACACAGACTAGAATGAATTTCATCTAATATCTGGACTTACTGACTCATCCATGTGTGTGTGAAAATATATTCACATGCACACACACCAAATTGGTTGAGTTTTGATCTTGGCTAGAAGCAATCAGATGTCTAGCCACATTGATGAGCTGTGATACAGTGAAACAGGCTTGTATAGGGACGACTATGCTCTCATTACCCGACTGAGTTATCTAGAGGAGAAAATTTTAAAACAGTTGCCGCTTCTGAAATTTATGCATTACTATTCAGTCATGAACTGAGTTCTCTTGGCTACTGGTATGTATACACAGCATATATATAACATGTTAAAATGTCCTCCTCTCTAAGCCATGGGCCAATAGCTTAGGAGTAGAGTCTCTAATTGATACTAAATCAGTTGAGTTTCAATCCCGGCTGGAAGCAATTGGATGTCTAGCCACACTGATGAGCTGTGATACAGCAAAACAGGTTTGTATGTGGATATTTTATATATATATATATATATATATATACATACATACACACACACACACACACACACACACACACACACACATGTATGGGGTACGATGGGTAAATTGTTGCCATTTTATATTTGTTTTTTTCTCTCAGGGAAGAATGAAGACATTACAACAATACCCACACAAAGTTTTAAAGCCAGTGTGACTGAAATATCACCACTCAACTAAGTGACAAGTTTCTCTACATTAATTTTATTAACACTATCAAGCACTTTATGACAAAAAGATCTGCTTGCCTAAAATGCCTTTCCACCAGTAAACTACTGAAGAAAACCAGCAATTTCAACACTAAACACTATACCAATACTACACACACACACACACACTAGTTAAATAGCAGCTGGTCAGACCAGCATAGGGTAGTTAAAAAAAGTGCTCATTGCACACACAACATAAATGAATTGAATATGCAGAGCTAAAGAACAGAACACACACCACTTATTTGCCACCCAAGTTTCGACCACTCAGGTCTCATCAGGCAAGCAGAAGTTTCCATGTTCAAGGTGCTTGCTTATATACTCAACAAGCGGAAACTTGACTGAAGGAGAAGGGGACCTCTTTACACCCACACCTGACAGAAGTGGGGGTGGAAGCCTCCACACGCTCATGGCCGATGAAACTCCACATATATATGTGGAAATAACTCATTTCAAAAATAAAAATACTAAAAAGTTATACAATATAAATGCACAGAACAGTTATAATTAACACCTAAATAATTATAACACCTAATTATATATATATATATATATATATATATATATATATATATACACACACACACACATTCCAAGGGAAGAGAACCAACAGTTTTAGAATTCTGATTTTTTTGGCATTTACTTTTTTAAAAAGTGCTCAATACAGCATATATCGTAGAGCACAATATAATTATGATTGAATTTGTTTTTTATTTAAAATTAATGTAATTTACATTGCAACACAAAAATTTCTATGTTTTGAGATTTTACCTTGTCATCAGGCAATGCTAACTCATTGTTGTGAAAATGATTCACATTTGAATGTAGAAAACAATACACTTGTTATTTAAAGAGTTAATATGGATGGTGAAGACAGAAAAAATTATTAACTAATTAGAATGAAGTTCAACTTTTAAATTTGAAAATATAGATTATATGTTTGAGAATACAGGGTGTCTTCTTTCAATCTTAACAGGAAAGTGTCAGTCCAATGAGCTACAGTTTAGACTGCTCTTTTTCAGTGTGATGTATCCATTCTTGTTACAAGATTATTGTCTTAGCATTCTCTGTATCCCAGCATTGTTTTTAAAAACAAAAAAGAAAGAAAACATTTTTTTATTATTGATTTGACTCAAAGGGACCTTTCAGTATGATTATACTAGTTTTAGTTCAGTTCAGAGTGCATTTTCTCCCCTCAATTTTTCATAAACTCTTAATTTTTAAAAAATCTTTAATATACCTACCTAGGGGTCCTTGATAAAATCCAACGGAGAATTTGCAATGTGATCAATCCCAACTTGGCAGCTCGAATAGTCACTTTTTCACCGGCACAGTGTGGCTTCCCTGCGTCTCTTCTACAAGTACTTTCATGACTTCTGCTCTGATGAACTTAGCACAATGGTGCCCCCTATATATGAATTTACTTGAGCCACAAGATTAGCAACTAGGTCCCACCCTTTTACTGAGAAACCAATAAGATGTAAATGCAAATTCTAATCCAGCAGCTTCTTTTCTCGCACTTCCTGCCTGTAGAATTCCCTTCCATTTACTTGCTTTCCTGACAGCTACAATCTCCAAGAATTTAAATGTAAAGTCAATAGTCACCTATCTCACTAACTTACATGCTCTCGCTCATGCTCTCATCTCATTTCTGCAGTATTCCCATCCCTCTTCTACCCGCTTCCTGAAACCCCCTTTATTCTGTCACCCCTTTTCATAACTTTCCTCCTATGTAACCCCCTGCATAACAGTGGCAGTATAATGCCTTGCTTCGGGCGATACGATTATAAAAAAAATTTTAAAAATCCATTTAATTAATATTATATCACAAATTATCTAATATATGTAAGTTAATCGATATTTTTTTATGAAGAATTTTTAATCATATTCCAAGGTGAACATTTTGCAATGTTTACAAGACATTTATTTAATAGATTTTTATTAAGAAATTTAATCACATATAATTTTTTATATAGACTCAAGGGGCACGGTACGTTTAAATATTCTAGCCCCCCCCCCCCATTTTATTGGTTTCCTGTTTCTTAATACTCTATTCATCTTCTGGTATGCATCCTTCGCCATCGGATCTCTATGCCACACTTTCTGTTTCTGCAAGAACATTTCCCAGGTATTTAAATTTTTGTACCTGCTTTATTTTATTATTCCCCACCTGTATTTTTTATTTTGGGTTGCTTTCGTTGCAGTTCATTCTCACAAGGCCTTATTAGTAGAGAGGGGGGAGAGGGAGAGAGATGGGGGTGTCAATCTTTCTTTCTTAAAAGATGTGTGAGGGGAGCAGAGGGGGTTTTGCTGATATTTTTGACTAAATCTTTTGATGTCTTGGGAGGGAGGAGAATGACTGCCTTCATTTCATTAGAACTGAATATATGTATGTATGTCTTTTTCTCACTGAAATCAAGTAGTGTCTTTTCTCATAGATATTAAATATTTTTATGTTTCCTAATTTATTTCTTTCAAATCAAATCCCTGTCTTATGAACATTTCTCTTAATAATATTTAAAAAAAAAAAAAATAACTCAGCCAACTAAGCTATTTTATTTTATTTATTATAATTGAATTTTTATTTTAAAGACTTATTTCCTTTCATTATTTCTTTCTTGCTTTTTATATTCTCACAGAAATCAAGTATTATCTTTTGTTAAATATTTGAGTTTAACAACTTTAACAAAATATTTCAATAACAATCATAAACCATGGGATATAAATGAACAGATTTTTTATGAACAATTTTTTTCATTTCACTGAAACGGACGTTAAACACTTTTATCTTCCATTCTTTTTTTCTCCTTTTCTTCTTTGTTTAATTATTTATTCCCTGAAACCAAATGGTGTCTCTGATATGTCTTTCCATGCTATCAAAATGGAACAGACACTTGTTTATGAATTATTTACAGGGTGTAACATATGTAATAACTAAGAAACTAAAGGAGGGACATGCTGAATTAGAATAAGATAAATATAAATGTTATATTTGGTAGATATCCTATCTTTTTATTAAACAATGTAACTGATATCTACAGGGTTAGATAATTGAGATTTAATAAAGATACTGTGCCTTTAAGTAGTGTTCATTGTTAGTAACCAATATTTAATAGTAAACAAACATATGGTTGATTCTGTCACATCTCAGTGTTTATTTCCTAGGTACTGCCACTCATTTTCGATAATTAACTTTTAAATTGAATTTTTAAAAATAAGTTTTTTTGAAACTTATTTTAGTTATGATTGAAAATTAAATGATTAAACTTACTATTTCCAGTAAGCAAAATACTCTGGTGTATTTCAAACAGAAATTATATTGACTAGTATCTAAAATTTTGAGATTTTTAAAACTTTTCAATTTTTTGAGCAATTGACACATTTGTAAAACTAAAGTTAATTCTCAGTTTTAAAAAAAATCTTGCAAAACTAGAATATGTCTGTGACATGTTATTTTTTGAAAATTAGCAAATTTAAATTAATTTGATTTACACAAGTATTACTTATATACAACATAAAATTTAGAATAAAACTATTTCTTAATCATGAAGTGTTGATCTTTCTGACCCCCTCCCCACCGCATGAGTTGACATGTGATGACAGCTAGATGCGAGATAAGCAAATTGTATGGCGACAAGAATTGACATAATTTTTCAAATTCTTTTCTTGTAAGGGGAAGAAAGCGTGAAACACATGACCTAATGTACACACAAAAATTACCACACACACACACACAAAAAAAAACTTCAAATAAACGAAGAAAAGTAAATAAGAAATTATTTTAAGAATATGATGACTTGATGATTTGCATTAAACTTTTCAATTTTCAATTAATTGTATTAACTCATCTTCATTTAATGACTTAATACCTAATGCCTACAAGTCTTTGAAGTATTTTAAAAATATTTTTGAAGTTTTATAAATTAGTATAATAAAGAAAATGAAAACAACTCTTAAAATTTCATTGTTAATTGAAAAAAAACTTTTTTTTCAGACTATAATGTCCTTAATATACATTATTTATTAAACTAATTAAAAGCTTATTTAATTAAGTAATGTCATAGTTTTATTACATTTTTATAGTTTACTATTTGAAGTAGATTTTCAGAAAAAGGGCAAAATGTTTGCAAAAATAATAGATGATATACATTCTCCAAGTAGTCCTGCATTTCACTAACAAAACCAATTTTCCCTACAAAATTCAATTTCTTGTAATTTCAGGAATTTACTATTTTGGGGGGTGGGGGGATAACAGATATATAAAAAAATTTTAACAAAGATTTTTTAAAAATAATAATTTCAAAAATAATTCCATTCATTTGTGAATAAGTCCTGAAAGTTTCCTTAAAATCTGACAATTATTCGATTTTTGCAAGAATTTCCAAATTAATGTATTTTTCACCAGAGCTATGCAATATTACATTATCCATTGTAAACTCTCATCACGACTTGGTTACCCACTGACAAAAATCAAAACAACATTTTTACAAAAATTTTGAATGTGTTAGAGAGAATTAAAAATTTCAAAAAAAATAATTAAGAAATACTTTGATCTTTCTTAATAATAACAAACATTTTGATGAAAAATCCTAGATTTTATTAAGTTTGAGGCCTTTTTTATTCATACTATGCTGTCTTTTTCAGCAAATTAGTGGAGGTATATAATTTACTCCTGCTACATATCTTTTTATCAATACACGTAAACTTTCCCTCTTTTATTTAATGGGCTGCTTTTCAAGTGAAAACCTCTCATAAAATATAAATGCATCTGGAAAAAGAGATTTGTATTTTTAGAAATTTTAAAAACTTTCTTGAGCATGTTCTTTTTTAAACTTTTATCTACAAACAAGATTATTTCATCAAAGACTTCGGATATATTAGTTTATATTTTTGACATCAGGTATTGTATTTATTTACACTATTTACACTGGATAGATAGTTGTTCTCATCTTTGTTGCTACATTGACAACGTTTCGGTTGTTGTACACTCTGGCCATCTTCAGGTGATTGAAATTTAGAATTTAACTCTTTATTTTCTTCACCAGATTAGATTAGTAATAATAAAGACAGAAAGAATACTTATCTTAGCTAATGTGTTTTGTTCTCTGTGGGAGATGAAAGGCACATGAAAGGATTTTATTTTGTAACTAGTATTTATATATAAGAGAAAAAAATGTTATTAGTTTTTCAAAATTTCTGAGTTAAGAACACTCATGAACATTTACCAGGTTAGCTAAAAACATCAGACAAGCTATGGGGGATGCAAAGTGGTACAATTCGATGTTCAATAAATGGAAGTGATGCTTTAGAAAAAAAAAAAATTTCTTTGAGAAATTTTGTAGCAAACTATATTTGAATTAATTTAGTTTTGGATTAAGTTATGTGTTATTTACTTTGAATGACACAAGGCCATGGGTTAAAACATTTTCTTTTAATTTTTTAACATTTTTGTTTTTGTTGTCATGTATATTGTTTTGGGAAAGTAGTTCTTTCAGAAATTGAGAAATTTGAAAAAACCCAGGCTGCTTATTTATATTTTGTAAAATTCAATAGAGGCACTCTTGAGGATTTTCTTTCTAAGAAAGTTTCTCTTTTGATAAATATGGAATTTTTAAGATTGAAGTTTTGGTTGAATTTATGTGGATGAATGTATTTGATAAATTGTTGTGTATGAAAAAATCTGTTTTGTGTACATAGATATATTTTTTTTTAATTTCTGAAAGTTTTCCATTGTATTGTGAAGAACAATTCTGGCAATTTATTTTGTATATAGAATGCTTCAAAATTATTATTGTTATTGGTATTTTTTGGTTCTGATTATACAAAATCTTCCTTTCTGAAATGTCCGCCGATGGTTTGTTGGGTGAATCTCCGGCTGCTGATAAATTAGTCGGGTTTTGGTTCCAGCTTGAGGCAGGCATTTAATCTAGCCACACTGAGGCAGGCATTTAATCTAGCCACACTGAGGCAGGCATTTAATCTAGCCACACTGATGAGCTGATACAGCAAAACAGGCCTGTATATATAAGGTTGTCAGATGGTGGAGTTTTGGGAAATTTAAACCCATTAAACTTTTTTATCTAAGATGGAGGGATTCTTGCTATTTTTGAAGAAGTAGAGCCTACGTCTTATTGTGTTTAGTACACTTTCAGTTTTGTGTTATAGTGTCAGCTTGTAATATTTTTTGCTTGGTGCAAAGATATTTTTGATGGACTATGTTATATCAATAGGTTCCATATTCCGGCAACAAGTAAGAAATACGGTATAGTATTACAGCTAAGAAAAGTGCTCAACAGTAAGAAGCGAAATATAGTAAGAAGAAGGCAGAACTTTTTTTTTGCGTGTATATTATCATTATACATGGCCAATAGCCAGAGTGCTCTAATTCATTACTGAATGATCAATGCGGGCATGCCAGAGTAGCTACTGTTTTTCAAAGTCTACCATTTTTCCAGAGTGCTCAATCAGGGTGTGAGAGTATAGATATATATATATATATATATATATATATATATATATATATATATGAAAAGCCAAATTTGTAAACACTACAGACTACAGACACAATGAAAGATATATAAAATATGAATAAGCACAGAGAAAACATAAAACATGGAAAAATATGTTTAAATTTCACTGCAATAAACAGTTTTATTTGGAAAAAAAAATTATTTTACTGGCACATAATCATTAGGTAGTAAAAAAAGCAATATAATACCCATTAAAAATAGACTTCCTGAAACTTATATTACTGAATAAACAATAATAATAATGTTGGCATCAGTAGAGGAAATCAATATTGCTATTTGCTATGTTTTGTATATATTTTATTAGCTAATCTAAATTTAAAACTGGCTAACATATACATGGAATACTTTGTAGAGATGGCATTAGAATCCACAGTTCTAGAACCAACTCTATGAGTGAGATACGTTGATTACACCTTCATACTATGGTCACACCAGGAGGAGGTCCAGATACTACTTGACCATGTGAACTCAATAAGACCATCCATACAGTTCATTATGGAAAAAGAGAGTGACAACAAACTGGCATTCCTGGATGTGCTAATAACTCAAACAGAGGTGGGGTTCAAAGCATCTGTATACTGCAAGCCAACATTCACAGGACAATCCCTCAACTTCAACTCCCACTACACATACAATGTAAAGAAAGAGATCATCCACTGCCTTCAACATTGAGTAAAAGTCATAAGCAGTGACACAGAGTCATATGAACAGGAAATGGTCAGTATAAGAAGTACCCTACAATGAAACAATTATCCAGGGTACATGACAATAACTCCCACATACATGGAAAGGAGGGTGCATGAGGACAACAACTCACAGAAAACAGCCTCAGTCTGTCTACCCTATGTGAAGGGGTTATCAGAGAAAATACAAAGGATCTGTGGTCCATACAACATCAGGATGATCTTCAAAAGTGGTTCTACACTTCACATGTACCTCTCCTGAGTATGACCCCCAACAGAGAAGGACTAAGGACTGTGTGTATGCCATTCCATATAGCTGTCGAGAGAAATATAAAGGAGAAACAGGCTGCACCCTTAACGTAAGGCTACAAGAACATCGCAAGTCGGTAACATGAAGGGAGATAGAAAAATCAGGCATAACTGACCACATATGGATGAAGAAAGGGGATCACCACCCCGTATGGGATTAAGTTGAAATAATAAATAGAGAAAGCCACTGGAAACTCTGTAAACTTAAGGAATCAGCACATATGCTAGGCTACAAAAATCTCCTAAGCCAACCAAGCATAAAGATGAATACAATATGGGAACTAGTAATGCGAAGTGCCAGAGAAAATCATTAGTGTCAAAAATTGCAATATGAGCTCTGGTAAAAAATACTAAAGAAAACCATTAACATCAAAAAATTGCAATATGTGCTCTGGTAAAAAAAGGGTTTATGGACATCAGGTTTATAAATCCCAAAATTCAGTTGTTCTTGTCCTTAAGGACACATGGCCCAGTGGATATAGACGTTGGTTAGTTCCTGTCACTTGACCCAAAGAGTTGTGTTCAATACCAGGCTACAACAGAAACAAGTAACTTACAGGGTTAGAAGGAGATAACTCATGACTTTCAAAAGAGGCTATGCAAGGAATGGAGTTCATATACAATAAAGGGTTCGGTTCGAAATTCCTAGCACCTGAAGAAAGCTGGAGCGTACAATGGTTGAAACGTCATACAAATGGCAACAAAGATGAGGACGATAGTCCGAATAATGTAAATACTGGACAAAAAAAAAAAAAAAATCCTTTAATAACATTAACTATCAATGATTATTTTATTTATATTTTGTAATCTAAACCAGTCTAAGAAAAAAAAGAAAACAACTCCTTTATCTAAAATTTGTGCTAAATACAGAGTAGACCAATTTTCTGATGACTTTTAAGCAGAAGAAAATGTTATTTTGCAAATTCTGTTTCCATAGTGTTGACATTTTTAAGGTTGACTCAAAAGATCACATCAAATCAAAAAATTCATTTGATAAAAAAAAAATCTTCAAAAAAGTTGTTTCAACTGAAACAGATGACAATCACAACTTTGTTGAAGAGTAAAAAGGTACAAGATGATTTTGTCCTTGATTTTTTGAAAATGTGCACTTTGTCTGACATTTCCCAACACAAAATTGACAAAATGAGGCCATTTATATTAAAACATTTTAAAGAAGGTGGTGATATTCCAAGCATCAATTGTGTGAGGCAATTTCATCTACCAAAATTGTTTGCTTGTCCCTTTGCTGCCCTGAAAGCCAAGCTTGCTAATCAGTCAGTATCATAACAGACAAAACAACTGTCATGACCACAGCATTTTGAATGCCTTCACAGGGAGTCACTTCTTATTGATGTTGTAACCTTGAGAGAATGCAATCATCAAACTGTAAGTCAGACATGCATCTGAGCTGTAACTCATGTGGATATTGCATTTGAGAACATTATTGCCTTTGTAACAAATTCTGCAGCCTATTGCAAAAAAGCTCATAAGGAATTGTTGCCAAATATCTTTGTTAACAGTTACCATGTATTGTGCTTAGCACACATTTTAAATTTTGTTGGTGAAGTATTTTCACATTGGCCAGCATTTGCTCAGCTCACTGATTTCATCAAGTCAGCCATCTTTTAAAAAGGGTATTCGGAAAAAGTGATACTTAAAATGGCTTGAAGGTTCCTTTGCCTAAGGAACAAGTGAAAATACTCCCTGTACCAGTGACAACCAGATAGAACGCTTGATTTTATGTGGCCAAATATCACTCATTCTTTGTACAATTTTATGAAGGATTCTTTAAGCAATTCTGATTAAAAGTACCACCTCAAAGATAATAATGCGCTATAACATTCCATTGTTTTATTGTCGAGTCATGTTACATTTTTTCTTAATTTTACAAATAATTTATTTTTGATTTGGATTTTAACATTTAAAAAAGATTTGTAGAGATTTGGTATTTCTTTATATGTAATAAAACTTTAAATTATGTTTTTATTTTCAGTTTTAGTAATAATTGTATATTGTGTTGCAATATAAAATATATATTTATATTATATAAAATAGTATAAAAATAAAAATGAAATTTCTCAAGAGTAAAGATGAAAAATAATTGGAAATTCCCAAAAGAGGAAACGAAATCAAGGAACATTTGTAATGGAAAATCAGGGTCCTTAAATACACTTAAACCCTCAGTCACAATGACTTGGTTTCTGAACAGTTGTTTTACTCACAAGGCTTGGGTCAACCCATGGAATATTTTTTCCCTGTGTTTATCACATCTTGAGGGGAACCACTTCACACACACAAAAAAAAGTTATCATTTCTTGTTCTTAAGAGCTCAAATGAAAAAACAAATTTGTTCACAACTACTAAAATTAGGGAGGAAAAACATTATTTTTTGTTTCCTTCTCATATGTGTGAAAGCATTTTCCCAAGAGCCATTTTGAATGCGATATTATCCCAATAATCTTTTTGTTTTTGTAGTTTTGTTCCAGAGCTTTAGTTTTGAAAGGGTGAATTTATAAACAAAGGAACAAAATAAAACAGTTAATTTTGTTCAATATTTTATAGTAGGAGGCTTATTGTAGTATAATAAATAAAAATGGTTAAAAGAAAAAACTTTACCTGACGTAATCGGCTGAACAGAAAGACGAGCAGCTGTGAACAAGGCTAAGTTCTTCAATGGTCCGTCACTTTGTTTGTGCTTCAAATAAAGTGCTTTTAATTCAGACAAAGAGATGAAACGTTTTAACATACGTTCAAATTTGACATCTACCATGTACCAGCGAGGATTTTTGGGATCAGATGACCTGATAAAAAAAAAAAAAAATCCTTGTTAATGATTTAGAAAGTATAACTTGAAATATCAATAAGTGTTGGGGATTTATTTAGGCTGATTTCTAATACTTGATAATCTGTTAAGTAAATTCTTTTTTTTAATCATTTCACCCCAAGCAAGGAATAAGCCTACTAAGACACAGAACAGAAATTAAGAGTACAGAAGATAAAAATTGACGTTGCATTTAAATTTTTTGAAAATCAAAATTGACTGGAAAGCAGAAAGAGAGTTCCACTGAATTTCTATAATAAAAACATTTTTCTTTTTAAATCATTTCACCCTAAGTAAGGCAGTGAAGCCACTGATATGCAAAGAGTTACTGAGGGTGAGAGAATATAAAAAAAGAAATTAAAAACATAATCAACGAAAAAAAAAAAAACACTAAAAGAACAAGAATTAAGACAGAAGGTAATGATCCACATTGCAATTAAATTATTGAAGATAAAAGATTGAGTGAGAAGCAAGAAGCCTAACAAGTTCCACAAGCGAGAGAAGAAACAGTATAGGACTTATAATAATATGAGAAGAAAACATAATTAAGGAAAGAGAACAATAAAATAACAAGAATTAAGAAAACAGTAGATAATGATTGACATTGCAATTCAGTTTTTGAAGATCTAAGTTGATTGAAAAGCAATAATCCTGAAGAGTGTCCATAAGTGTGAAGTGTGAGAGGACAAACTGCTTACATAAGACTTGCCACCAACCTAGTATTGTGCTTAATTTATAAAGTCAAGTTACCATAGAGTATAGGTCATTGAAACAATTACCATGAAAGTATTTACAGAAAAGGCACAAGGAAGCTACATTATGGTAGTGGGAAAGTAACTGAAGCCGAGAGGCCAGGCCAGAACAAATAACATTACAGATTCTTCTTTTATTTAAAAATAAACTGTATTTTGTAGTAGGCACACTTTTTGTCATGATGTAAATCAGTGACTTCTATATTATAAATATACTACTAGATTGGTGGCAAGATTTATATATAAATTTCCTCGAGCCACAAGATTAGCAACTAGGTCCCACCCTTTGACTGAGAAACCAATAAATTGTAAATGCAAATTCTAATTTTTTTTTTTTAATCATATCACCCCAAGCAAGGCGATAATGCCACTGATGTGCAGGGGGCTACGTAAGGGTAAAAAGAATGGAAAAGAGAAAGCCAGAAACCACATTCTAAACAGGAAACAAGGGATGAGCCTCTTCACCTGTTCAATAGATGTGGGTGGAGTGTGAACCGAGTGATAGTTTAGTCTATAATCCAGCAGCTTCTTTTCTCACACTTCTAGCCTGTGGAATTCCCTTCAGTTTACTTGCTTTCCCGACAGCTATAATCTCGAAGAATTTAAATGTAAAGTCAATAGTCATCTGTCTCACTAACCTGCCTCCTCTCTCTCTCATGCTCCTTTCACCGTCCACTTCACTCTCATCAGTATTCTTATCCTTCTCTTACCCACTTCCTGGTACACCCATAATCTGTCACTCTTTCTCATAACTTTCCTCCTATATAACCCCCTGAAAAACAGTGGCAATAAAATACCTTGCTTAGGGCGATATGATTATAAAAAAAAAAAAAAAAAGAAAAAAAAAATTTCCCCATTTTACAGATGAAATGGCTAGATGTAACTGTAAGTTGTATGCTGAGAGGTTCTTCTCTCACACTGCTTGCTTATGGAAAGCTCTTCCAGCTTCTACCTTTTTAGTTAAAACTGATTTTCAAAAGCTTAAATGCAATGTCAAGCTAGACAATTTTCCTTATAAGTCCTTCATTTGTTCATGCATTGAATATTGCTGCCATCTTTAGTCTGCTATGCAAAGATTCTTTATAAAATTCAAGGAAAAATCTGCAGTGGTACTGATCCTGGTCTGGTACCTTAGTTTCAGTTATTTTCCTACTGCCCTAATGTAGATTCCTAGTGACCTTTTCTATAAATATTTTCATAATCATTTGATGAACTTTCTTCCAGGATACCAAGACTTTATCAGTTTAGGTGCTGTACTAGATTGATGGCAAGGTCTCATCATTTTATAGTTGAAATGTTTCAACTCCTAAGTCCTACGCTAACAGTTTCTACTCTTGCATTTCTTGCTTGTGGAACTCTTCTGATTTTTTGCTTCCCACTCAGATTTTCAAAAAATTAAATTCAATATCAATCATTAACTTCTGTCTTCTTAATTTTTTTCTTTTATTGTTTTCTATCCTTAACTACATTTTCTTCTTTTCATTATTATAAGTCCTATGCTGACAGTTTCTTCTCTCACTTGTGGAACTCTCTTCCGGCTTCTTGCTTCTCACTCACATTTGATCTTCAAAAATTTAAATGTAATGCCAAACTTTATCTTCTGTCTTCTTAATTGCAGTTCTTTTAATGTTTTTTTCTTTTATTTAAAAGTTGTTTTTTCATATTCTCTCACCCTTAAAACCTCCTTGCATCAGAGTGGCTCTATTGCCTTACTTGAGGTGAAATGATTAGAAAACAAATGAAAGTAAATCAACATATTTGGCAAAAGTGACATCAACAATCAAGAATTTGAACCATTTCTATTTTCCAATTTATTTCTGTCAAATACTCTAATTCAGGGTTCCTGAAATTTAAGATGCACAACACTGATTGTAAACAGTAGATTTTTGACACCAAATTTAATCTGACATTTTATTCACATAACAAATGTTAAATGATTTGCCCAGATTTCTTCCTACAGTTATAACAAAGCATTTCACTGGGAGTGTTAAAAAGTTTCAGTATTCATATTTAATCCCTCTGATGACGATTGAACTTTCTCAAAATCAGCCTTCATGCTTAAACACATTTTTTCTTCTTCTGGAAATGCTAATATTAGCTGTTACCTTATAAGGAAACTTTCGGCATTCATTGATCAAGCTGACAGTATTACTCAAATTATGCACTCCTTCACTTCCTAGCCATTCAAAGTAGATCAAAGCATAGTATCTGTTCTCATTTCTAATTGTAATCATAATATTATGTTTCCTCATCAGGAAACATTTGGCATCCATTGGCTGAGTGGCTAGTACTGCTTTCGATTGAAATTTATAAAATCTTTTTCTTAAAACAATTTTCAGGAAAATCAGTTTCTGAAGTCTAGTAGATGTTATTGTTCTTTCCAGTATTGATGGGGGTTTTCTCCCTAACCTTTTGTTTGAAGTAGTGGGGCAGCATCTTACATCATTATTTTCTTTTTGAGCTATTCCAAGTAAATATTGATAAGCTGTCTAACATTTATATATACAAAAACACTTGTAAGATATGGAAAAATAAAATGGGTATTATTATCTGGTTGTTATGGGTTGTTAGAGAAATGAAAGACTGTAATACTGAGTAAAATTGTAAGATTGGAATCAAATGTAGATCAAATATGAATCAGAATCTGAAAATAAGATAAAGAGTAACTAAAATGTATACAGTTTTTTTCATATATTTCTATAGGTGTGTGTAATGAGTGTCTAGATACTTTTGAAAATACAAGTGTCTGGGTTTTTTTACCTTGAATTTTGGTTTAGTACTAAAAGATAAATATTACTATTATGGCCTAAAAAAGGAAAAGATGGTTAAATTTTCTTTGACACACCTGTTAACAACCTGTCCATATGAACTGTGTGTCAGGTGTTTGCATGTGTAGTGGAGAGAACTGGGTGTTGTCATTGGCTTAGAATGAGTGAATTAATGATAATTGTTATAATCATTTTATTATTATCATTCCTTTTTTTTACTAACACTATAATTTTTATTTTATTAGACATGACAATATTCAGGAAGCATGGTCTTCACGAAGACCCACACACTTCACAAAAAAAAAAAAAAAAAAAAAAAAAAAATCCATTTAAATGAAGAAAAAAGGCTATTATTCATGAAGATGATATGGAGTAGCAATAAAGCTAGTGGTCAATCATAACCCTCTACAACTTCTCTTTTGTTACTCTAACTTGATTCTTTAATATCCATCTTTGTCATTGTTCTACCACCCATTAATTAGGTTACTTGTTGTTTCCATATGCCTCACTTGCCTTCAATCTATTTCATGGGTGTTAAATTTGCCAAGTTTTCTCTCCTTATTATGTGTCCCAGAAATTTCAAATCTTTTTTTGATTTTAAGTTTAAATTTCCTTGTAGATCCTATTACCTATGGTCTTAAGATAAATACCATGTTCCTTTAAGACATAAGCAATCATGGCTCTCCACAACGTCCAGTTTTTGTTAACTTATTTCTTTAATATCCATCTTTGTCCTTGTTTTGTCATCCATTCATGCAAGCTTGTTAAATAGCTTCCTCACTGTTTATCCTATGCTTCTTGTTGGCAATATGTCCTGTGAGTGTTAAATTTTCCAAGTTCTCTTTCCTCATTGTTTCTGTTTTCATTGACCTATTTTCTATTGGCTGAGTAAATATACAATCTGAAAACTCAACCTATATATATATATATATATATATATATATATATAAAAAGGTTGAGTTTTCAGACTGTATATTTACTATTTACAATTTACTATTTATGCTCTCACACTCTGAGCACTTTGGAAGAATGCTAGACTTTAAAAAAAAAACAGTAGGTACTCTAGCATCTACGCATCATTTATTCAGTAATGAAGTAGAACACTCTTAGCTACTGGTGTGTGGTCACATGGTATATCACATGCTAAAAGTCTGCCTCCTTCTACCGAGCCCCCATAGCTCAGAGGTAGAATCGCTGACTGATGTCAATTCGGTTGGGTTTCAATCCTGGCTAAAAGCAATCAGATGTCTAACCACACTGATGAGCTGTGATACAGTGAAACAGATCTGTCTGCGGATGACTATATATATATCTCTTTGGGTAGCAATTTTTCTTTTAAATGCTTTGTTAAAATTGACCAACAAGGAGGATTCTATTGATTTTTGATTTAATTTTTCCAGTATTCTTACACATTTTCTTTTTGCTGGAGATAATGAATTTAAAAATGTTCCTTATACTTCGACTTTCCAAGTACTTCCAAGTGCTTTCAGCCACTTAACTGGCCATTCTCAAGGATGTTATGTCTTCAGTGTTGTTATTTTATTCTCATGTTTTGCTTCTAACATAATTTATTTTGTATTTTTAAAAAGGATCGTCCTTTAAAAGCTAACATTGGACATTGTGTGAGTTTCTATATTTCACATGAGCCATCTTTAGAGAGGTTACAGGGACGTTAACATAAAAACATCCACCATCAAAGATGATTTTATCTTGTGCTGACATAAAACATTGCTAAGCAACGATAGTCAGTCAGTTAAGTGCCATACGTGATACACGCTTGGGCGATCATGTCTCGAAAGAGACATGACTGACTGGGCAGAAGATTATCCCACAGTAAGTTGCCATTGTTTTCTGCGGTAGAATGGTTGCCAGCCAAGGCTATAGAACCCAATCTGTCCTGTTATTTAACCCATAACTAGAGGGAAGAAATGGATTAATACCTTTCCCAAGGGTATTTGCATGTAAGTGAATGCAAGGAATTCAGCTGGAATTTGAAATCGGCTCCCCAATTCCTCGTTCCGAGTCGATATCCACTGCACCACAATGCACATCCAAGCTACGATAACAGTTACCAAATAGCAAACACAGTTCATAAATTTGTAATGTGGTTCTATGATGTCACACCGCAGAGAGCTGAAAGCTTAGAACCAACATAATAATAATAAAAAAAAATATCCAAATGTTGGACAATTTTGTCTTTATTTTCATCTGAAATTAAAGCCAAAATATGTTTACAACAGCTCATGATTAAACATAATAGACATTCATTGTTTGTTACAGTGTAACCCTGACATAAGAAAGTTGTTGGGACCAGATAAAAGTTATCTTATATCCGGGTTTGGTCTATTTTATATACATTACCACGGGCTCTAATTTGGCACCAGAGAAAATATATCTTATATCCGGGTTTCTCTTACATCAGTGTCTCTTTATATCCGGGTTATACTGTATATTTAACAGTATATGTTTAGAAAATTATCTGCTGCCTCAATACACTAAATTTAAGTTGTGTGTGTGTATATATATATATATATATATATATATATATACACACACACATACACACTATTTTGGGGCATGTAAGTATCCATGATTGGCAAGGGCTATTGAGAAAGAGAAAAATATTGATATTTTTTTAATAGCCCTTCAACATTAGTAACAGCTTGCAGGGTACATGGTTTTACTCTTGAGAACAACATAAAAAACTTGGAGTATTTAGGTCAGAAAAAGGTTTGTGTGTGTAAGTGTATCAGGCAAACCAATTTGTCAGCCTATCCCAAATTGTGGCCATAGTATAGCGTTTTAAACAAATTTTTTTTTTTTTTTTAAATAGAAAGTATCCATTCCATGTCTGAAAATATGGTGTGTGTATGTGTACATGTCTGTGTGTGTATGTGTACATGTCTGTGTGTGTGTATACAGGATAAATTGGATAAACTGTCAACTAAATTACACAAAAAAATTTTTTTTAAAATTTTTCAAAAAGTTTTTTAAAATCAATCGTCTTTAAAATATCTCTGAAGAAGCCTGTTAAAGTGAAACATTAAAGACACCTTTCCCTACCTGTTCTTTACTTATTTTATTCAGCATTTACATTTTATTGGTTTCACAGTAAAAGGGTGGGACCTAGTTGCTAGTCTTGTGGCCCGAGTAAATTCATATATAGGGGGGAAAGTATTTGTAGAAGAGACACAGGGAAGCCACATTGCAATGGTGAGAAAGTGACTGTATCTGAGCTACCAAGTCGGGATTGATCACGTTACAGATTCTCTGTTGGATTTTGTCAAGGACCCCTAAATGGATAGCAAAAGCACCTGACCAGATATGGCTGCAGTATTCAATGCACGGGCAGATGGTAGATTTATGTAAGTGCAGGATGGTTTCAGATGGAAAAAACCTCCTGGGCCTACACGGAGAACCAACCTTCTTAGCAGCGGATTTAGCTATGGATTCGATATATTCATTCCACTTGAGGACTGTTGTGAGAGTTAACCATGTTTTGCTTTCAGGGAGACTTGCCTGATTCATACTAATGTGGGGTCAGAGTGATTGTCTATGATGGTTAATAGATAGCAGCTTCATTTTGGAAGCATTAAAATTCACAAGCCATTTCTCACCCCAGTCCACCATGGATTGGAAGTCCTTTTCAAGCTTGGCAGTGAGGTTTGCTTTGTCAGCCTCAGCAGATTTTTGATCGAGGCCAGAGTAAACCATAGTTTCGTCAGTGTATATGCCTACTTGGGATCTTATTACATCGGGGAGATCATTAAATGTAGATCAGGAAAAGCGTAGGACCTAGAATAGAGCCTTGAGGAACACCCGTGTTTGTATGATAGTATTGGGAGGCATGTCTGTTCAATACTATCTTCATTGTGTGATTTGTAAAGAACGACTGAATTAGGTCAAACAATTGTCCAGTTATACCATAGCCATGCAGCTTGCGTAGAAGGCCAGCATATATTCATACAATGCTGTTTTTTTTCAGCGATTTAGTGGAGATGCCTAATATATATATATATATATATATATATATATATATATATACACACACATTTTTATTATAATAGAAAGGATTGTATTTTTCACACTAAGTTAATATAATTTATTACTTTAAGCTGATTGCAGCAAATTTCAATTCATCTGTATTTGAAATTGTTAGTATCATTTACAGAAACAAAATTAACGCTTAATAATTTTCTCTAAATTACATTTACAGAGAAAGAGAATTATAAATATCAAGGTTAACAAATGACAAGTTCTAACTTATAGAAATTTAATAGCACATATCATTATTAATAATTCTGTTACCACCAATCCAATAAAAAATTTGACCTACAAAGACAGTGCGCAATGGCTGGAAGTTGGTTGGGTAGATTTAATATGTTGAATGTGCTTCGTGGTTATGATTATGACATATGAGAAGAAGTAGTAAATCGAGTTTTAGACTTGAAATATACTTAACCAGTTTCAACTTTACTAAGAACAGTAAATTGTATTCAATATATTCAACGGTGAAAGCTAAACAACATATATCATTCAAAGCTCCCAAGAAAATTAAATTTCAGGATTAAATGACACTAAAGAGTTATGAATCAGTTGCTCCGATCCGCAAGTAAAAATAAAGAAAGAAATAAAATTCTCTCAAAATTGCAGATATGATTTTTTTTGTTTTTATTGTTGTGCTATCTTTTTACAAGGATGAATTAAGCTTTTGATCGACTTTGTTTATCCGGTTCTGATCTCTTTCCCATATGCCACTCATCTCTTGTTCCTCACCACCAACGGATTCCAGTGTAGGTTCCTTGGGTGGCCTACTCACCATCTCTCATTACTTGGGTAGTCTATCCGATCATCTGCTGGTTCACAAATCGACTTTCAATATATAGAGGTTACAGGACGCCTGCCCGGCCCTAATTCTGCCTATCCACATTCAGTCACTTTCTTTGTCTCACTCTAAACATGAGAAAGCACCCCCACTACGGAACACACCTCCAATAGTGTCAGCATGTCAGTCTGGAGCTTAAATTTGCTCTCTTTTGTCTGTTTCCACCCGATGAGACCAATGTAGATTGCCTCACTTCAGGTATTTTAATGTTCAATAAACTGAATTAATCTATTTCACTAAGTGCCAAGAAGCTCATATTCAAAATTTGAGGTCAGATTGGTCAGCAGGTGTATTATAGAGTCATATAAAATCTCTTTGTCTTTTCACATGTTTGATCTAAGTATCCCTGCTAATTGCCCAACTTACTCAGAACCATTAAAGAAAGAAGGACTGGAGATACAAAGAAAGGAGGAAGAAAGAAATTAGATTCCTCTCAGAGTCATCAACACACACACAGAAAATGCTTTTAGGTTTAACAGCTGGGCACCCCTTCACAAATTAGTATCAAGACAATATCTGAGTCTGTATTTGTTAAAATTATAAACTGAACACAGTTGATGGGATCAGATTTATTTAATGGAATAATAAAGAAAATAGATATTTCAACAAGTCCTTCCTCCTTTTATAAAATTCATTTAGTTTCCTTTTAGTATGTTTGAGTCAAAAAATTAACGAAAGATGAATTAATGGAGATTTCAAAAATGGTTGTTTGATTCAGTTGGCAATTGCGGACATTCTATCACCTTTATTCAATGGGATAATAGAGAAAATAGATACTTCAACAAGTTCTTTCTCCTTTTATAAAATGCATTTAGGTTTTCTTTTTAGTATGTTTGAGTCAAAACATTAACACTGATGAATTAATGAAGATTTCAAAAGCTGGTAGTTTGATCCAATTGTCAGGAGAGTTGATATGCCATTTAACAAAATCTATCTAAGTCCCCACAGCCTTTAAGAAAAAAAAAATTTTTTTGCATCAAATGACCCACAAGGAGTTGATATGTTATTAAACAAATCAATCATATAACAAAATAAAAGTTGATGCTCTGACTGCTACAGACTCACTGCATGTGACTTTGTATATGCATATGTAATGCATATGTCTGCGTTGTGCGTGCGTGACTTGCATATAATTGTGTCATTTAATGCACAATTTAATTTTCAAATAAGACACCAGAATAATATATATTCTCCTTCAATTCAGTCTGTACAACTTCTACCCTGGGCTGAGCAATAGAATCATAATGTTGAAGATAAGAAAAGTAAATATTGGTGGTGTCATCTGTATAGATGCCTACTTGGAAACTGATGAGATCAGGAAGTTCATTGATGAAGCTCAGAAACAGTATAAAACCTAGGATAGAGCCTTGAGGAAAATACGCAATTACGTGAAATGATCTAGAAACTTACTTTTTCAAAAAAGCCTTCATTTCATGAGTTAATAGGAACGATTGGATTAAATTAAACAAACATCCAGAAATACTGTATCCCTGGAGCTTGCACTGAAAGCCAGCATGCCTAACTGTCACATGCTCTCAAGATATCTAGAGCAACAGCTCAAGCTTCATCATTATTATCAAGAGCCTGGTATACATATTCAGTGATAGCCCATTAGTGATAGACATGGCAAAGTGGAAGCCATATTGTTTGTTGGAGAGTAGGTTGTGCAAGGTGAGATGCTTAACCACTTCAGCACTAATCAGAAGAGCCTCAAATCAGTCAGTTAAGTGCCATATGTGATACACGCTTTGGGCGATTGTGTCTTGAAAGAGACATGACTGACTGGGCAGAAGATTATCCCGCAGTAGGTTGCCATTGCTTTCTGTGGTAGACTCGTTGCAAACCAAGGCTATAGAACCCAATCTGTCCAGTTATTTAACTTATAACTGGAAGGAATACCTTTCTCAAGAATATTTGTGCGTAAGTGAATGCAAGGAATTCAACTTGCATTCACTTAGGCACAAATACCCTGAAATACTTTGCCAAAAAGCAGTAAGAAGCTAATAGGGGTCAGAGGGTTCACCGGAGTTTTTAACAACAGGAACTACAGATGAGAGCTTTCAACAAGCAGGAAAGCAGCGTTTCTTTTTTTTCCCAGATACTCATCACCCAGTATCTTTTGTGTATAGTTTAGTCTATGATATACTTTTTGCCTTTCATCCATATGACAAAATAAAAATACTAAAAAGGTGGATGATATTTCTGCATAAAAAGAGGAAATTCCACTCAGCCAGTATAAATTCTAGATGATTCTAACAGAGTTTTAGTTTCCTTCTCATCCATGGAAAGATTGTCTGACATTCCCTGCCATACAAGAGGATGGATAATGCTTAGCAAGCCAGATTAGGAGATAATAATGATTTTAGTGACACAAGTTTCACTAATTAACCCATATCTGAGAGGAGACTATGTGTATTCATAACTTCCCCAAAGGTATTTCTACTTAAGTGAATATAACAAATTAAATTGAAATTGGATCTTGGCTCACTAATTAACAATACCAAGCCATTATCCATTACACCACTTATACATCCAAATTTGAAGCATCTGGTAGTTATCCATCTAGGTACTGAACAAGCTAGATGTTGCTTAACTTTGGTGATTGTACTGGAACTGTTTCTTGTAAATATAAACGAATCCAACAGAAATTGGAACTCAGCTCCCTGCTTAAAAATTCTGAATCTAAATTGGCAGCAATTGGTAACTGAACAAACTTGATGTTGCTTAACTTCGGTGATTGTACAGAAACAGGTGTTTCAGAATGATGTGGAATGGTGTAATCCCTAATTCATTGTAAATACCCATTGGGTTTAGTTAGTTCTTTTTTTTTAAGTTGTTTTCACCCCACCTGCCCGCATGGACAAATTGTATGTATGGGAACTAGTTAGGACATTATAGAGAAGTTTCTGTATTATAGTGTTAGCAGTTGTACTATAAGCGTCTGTGAGTGTTCTTAGCTAGGTTTTGTGTTGAGGTACCCTTGATAAATATCGAAAATTGATAATCGAAAAAAATTGGGTTATAGAAGGAGTGGTCTGATTTTAATCAAATTTGATACACTCATAGACAAAGACATAAGAAACGATATTCAGAAGTATCAAGGTTGCAGTTCTTACAATAGTGCAGAAAATCGATAATACATATATATATATATATATATATATATATATATATAAAAGGCAAGGTGTTTGTGTGTGTGTCTGTTTATCTGCCTGTATGTCTATTTTTTTTCAGCCTTTTTATTTTAGTTTTTGCTTTGGGTTTGGCTCTAAGTAGGTATAATTGTAGTTCTTAGTCTCAGCCATGATACCATTTACTCAGAGGACTTATTTAGCCTTCAAAATTCAGTTTACGATGAAAAAACTTATTTGATATCGATACCAGGAAATCAAAATTTGACTTATATCCATTCATTTTTCTTTTAGTCTATGGTTTCGCTTTAACTGGAAACAACTATTGCTTTTTAGTCTTTCGTGCCAACGTCCAAAGAGTCTGAGCTCCAGGACCATGGATTAGTTTTAAATCTTTCATTACACCCAAGCAACGCCGGGCTATACTGCTAGTTATAGTATATTTAGATCAGCAATTGTGGCTAGCTAACTTACATATACAATCATTGAAGACCAGCCTTGCCAATACCTTCTTTGGCCTTTGTGCCACATTTTCTGTATCTTACAGAAATAAATATGACTTTCCTTCAAAGTACCTAGACTGTACTAATTTAAGCATACTGTTGTGGCAAGGTTTCATCATTTTACAGTTGAAATGGATAAATATAACCGTAAGTTCTATGCTAACAGTTTCTTTAATTACCCTTCTAATTTGTGAAACTCCTCTGGATTCTTGCTTTTTAGTCAAATTTAAAAAATTTAAATGCAATGTCAATTGTAATCTCCTGTCTTCTTAATACCTGTTGTTTTATTGTCCTCTCTCCTTAACAGTAGCTTTTCTCATATTCCCTGACACTGTTGTGTCCCAGTGGCTTTATTGTCTTGTTTGGAGTGAAATGAGATATATATATATATATCTATATACACACACACACACACACACACTTCTGGTCAAAATTTTAAGACTTGTTACAAGAGGTTTAAAAGAAATATAAAATACTGTTACTTTAATTAAAATATATTTGTACCCCTTATAAAAATTATATATATATATATATATATATATATATATATATATATTACATTTATAAACGAGTTATTTTGCTACCTTGGTTTCCACCAGAAGTGGTTTCTTCAGGCGATTTTTAATAAAAAATTATTAAAAATTGCCTGAAGAAACCACTCGTGGTGGAAACCAAGATAGCGAAATAACTCGTTTAAAAATTATAAATATTCAAAAGTTCTACAATATAATTGTATAGAACACTTCTTAATACAAATGTATACTGGTCTAACCCTTTTAGGATCAGAAACTAAGTATTAAACAAAATATATATATATATATATATATATATATATATATGAATAAATAATCACCAGTAATAACTGTCACAAAAAAATACATAGGAAAAACCTCAAGTAATTTAAGTAAAAGATTATATAAACACAAAAAGGACACGTATGGTAATTAACTAACTGATATCAATCTAACATGCTTTTTACTTTTATTAAAGTTTCGGATGAGATTGAGAGAAAACAGGCAAAGAAATAAAAACTCTGGTATTTTCAATTTTGACAGGATCAGCTCTCACTGGCCAGTCATATTTTTATGTGCATTAAAAACATAGATAATTTTATATGTAAGTTTGTGAAGATTCTTGTATGTCTAAGTGGACATTGGATGGTATTCCCAATTGTGTATACATGTCTACCTGATGGGAGTTCTTATGTTTTCATCTTTGTGTGATCAGCCAGCAGTCACATTGTCCTAATTTATGGCTGATCTCTTAAAGCATGTATCATTGTATTAGGTAGATATAATTTAGATTCTTTAAGAATGAATTCAAAGAAAGATGACAATATAATGCAATGTTTTAGATGTGTTTTTAAATTAAGTAATAATATTATTAAATTTTCAAAATATTTTCTCCTTAAAAGTTTATGCCTGTTTTTAATTAGGGTCGCATTTTTTCTTTTTTAATTTTATCACCCCGAGCAAGGCGGTAATGCCACTGATGTGCAGGGGGCTACATAAGAGTAAAAGGATTAGATAGAAGAGAGTGAAGAGAAAGACGAACCGGTTAGAAAGGAGCAAGAGAAGGATGGGAATACAGGTGTGATGACAGTTGCAAAGGTGGAGAGAAAGGAAAGGATATACAGGGTGATGTAGAAAGAACTAGAGTCAAGTGGTTAAGAGATGAGTATTGACATTGCATTTAAATTCCTGGAAGTTGTAGCCATCAGGAAAGCAAGAATATAGAAGCGAGTTCCACAGGCAGGAAGTGCGAGAAAAGAAGCTGCAGGAATAGAATTGTCATCTGCATTTGGTTGAACTAACTGTAAGTGGATGAGACCCAGTTGCCAGTCTGGTTGCACGAGTAAACACCTGTTGCAGGGGCACCAGTGACTTAAGTTTGTTGGAGCAGAAGCTATGAGAGTATTTATAGAACAGACAAAGGGAAGCCACAAGTCAGTACCTATTACATTACTGATTCCCCTTTGGAGCCTGTCAAGAACACTGAGATGAACAGCAGGGACACCTGACCATATATGACAGCAGTACTTCATGCATGGACTAATGGTTGATTTGTATATGTGCAGGATGGATTCAGGCGGGAAAAACATCCTGGTCCGACACAGTGACCCAACCTTCCTAGCAGTGGATTTAGCTATTGAATCAATGTAGTGGTTCCATTTGAGATCAGAAGAGAGGGTAAGGCCAAGGAGGCGCACTGTATTGCTCTCAGGGAGAATCGCTTGGTCCATGCTTATGGGAGGCAGGAGAGGTTGCCTGTGATGATTGACAGACAGCAGCTTTGTCTTAGATGCATTGAAAGTGAAATCAAAGTTATGTCCAGCATCATTTCAATGTAAAATGAGAGAGTTAGAGTGGTTGTCGAAATGGAAATCTTGTGTGTTCATAGATGCAGGCTTTTAGATCACATCATGATCTCCACTGTTTAAAGAGTTTTGCATTCTAAAGAATTTATTTGATTTAGTGTTGGGTTTATTTTTCTTCCGATTTATATCTTTGATTGTCTTGTGGATGGTGGTAATGATTTCACTATAAAAGACGGCTAATTTGTTTGCGAATTTAGTAGAAAAAATGTTGAAAGGCAGGATTATGAATTCTGTGTAATTTTTGTTGGAAGTGTCGTTAGTGATGTCTGCTTTTTCAGCTTTGTGGATATTGTAAGCTCATTTTTGAGCATTGAGGATAAAATTATGTGTCTCATGGAGATGTTTCAGTGTTTTCTTAATATATTCTTCTTATAAACACATATTTTATTTTTTTTAATCATTTCATCCTGAGCAAGGCGGAAATGCCACTGATGTGCAGGGGGCTACATAACTGTAAAAATATTAATTAGAAAAGAGTGAGGAGTACAAACTAGTTAGAAAGGAGCAATAGAAAGCTGAGAAAGCAGGTGCGATGACAGATACATAGGTGGAGAGAAAGGGAAGGTTATACGGGGGTGGGGAGAGAGCTAGAGTCCAGTGGTTAGTAGATGAGTATTGACTTTGCATTTAAATTTCTGGAGGTTGTAGCCGTCAGGAAAGCAAGAATACGGGAGTGAGTTCCACAGGCGGGAAGTGCGAGAGAAGAAGCTGCAGAAGTAGAATTGTTGTCTGCATTTGGCTAACCTGACTGTGAATGGGTGGGACCCAGTTGCCAGTCTGGTTGCACAAGTAAACACCTGTTGAGGAGGCATCAGTGACTTAAGTTCGTCCAAGCAGAAGCCATGAAAGTATTTATAGAACAGACAAAGGGAGGCCACATTTCGACGGTGGGGAAGTGGCTGCAGTCGAGCCGCCAGATCAGTACCTATCACATTACAGACTCTTCTTTGAAGCCTGTCAAGAACACTGAGGAGAACGGCAGGGGCGCCTGACCATAAATGGCAGCAGTACTCCATGCACAGATGGATATACACACACAAAAGTAGTATTTTAAATGAAAAAAAAAAACAACAAAAAAACAAAAAAACAATATAAATTTGAGGTTTTATTATTTTGCTGCCAATGAAATGGTGACAACTGAACATCAGAAATGTTTATCAACAAACTGTATTCTATTGGATTATTTTATGTAGTTTGATTTCATGCTAAGTTTTTCTCTCTTGTCAAAGTCTCTTTGCTTTATTGTTTTCTAGTCAACATTGATCTTCAAAAATTTAATTGCAATGATTTGGGAACCCCAGGCAGTGCTTTGTGATCCTCACTATCTTTTTTTCTTTTGTTTTTATAATCATATCGCCCCAAGCAAAGCATTTTACTACCACTGTTGTGCAGGAGGGTTACATAGGAGGAAAGTTATGAGAAAAAGTGACAGGTTATAGGGGGGTGTCAGGAAGTGGGTAAGAGAAGGATGAGAATACTGATAAGAGTGGACAGAGAAAGGAGCATGAGAGAGAGGATGCAGGTTAGTGAGACAGGAGATGACTATTGATTTTACATTTGAATTCTTGAAGATTGTAGCTGTCGGGGAAACAAGTAAATGGAAGGGAATTTTACAGGTGGGAAGTGTGAGAAAAGAAGCTAGAGTAGAATCTGCATTTACAATTTATTGGTTTCACAGTAAAAGGGTGGGAACTAGTTGCTAATCTTGTGACTCGAGTAAATTTATATGTAGGGGGCACCAGTGAGCTATGTTCATCGGAGCAGAAGCCGTGAAAGTATTTGTAGAACAGATACAGGGAAGCCACATCTTATCAAGATTTGCCTAGTTCTACCTACATTATATATCATTAGCTTCAAAGATTGCAATATGAGCTCTGGTAAAATATGGTTACTGAAATACTAGGTTTGTAAATTCAAAAATTTCATACAATGATGTCTTCAAGGACACATGGCCCAGTAGATAAAAGCATTAGTTGGATCCAGTGACTTGACCCAAAGAGTTATGAGTTCAATATTTAATTACAGCAGTGGTAAATAAATAACATAGGACATTGAGTTGAACAAGGGAGATAATGACATGACATCCGGAAGTGGCACTAGAATGATAAACCCCAGTGATTGAAATGAAGAAGGCCTAAAATGTGCATATGGGAATAAAAATGAGGACAATAGTCTGAACAATGTAAATAATATACATTTACATATGTTACAAATTTAAACTAAGCACAACTGACTATTAAAAGATGAAAATCTTTTGCATTAATTCCTAGTAATTATTGATCACGGATGTGCGTTGTGGTGCAGTGGATATCAGCTCGGAACGAAAAACCGGGGAGCCGAGTTCGAATTCCAGTTGAATCCATTGTATTTACTTACGCGCAAATACCCTTGAGAAAGGTATTAATCCGTCTCTTCCTTCCAGTTATGGGTTAAATAGCAGGACAGATTGAGTTCTATAGGCTTGGTCGGCAACCAGTCTATCGCAGAAAGCAATGGCTATCTACTGCGGGATAATCTTCTGCCCAGTCATGTCTCTTTCGAGACATGATCACCCAAGCGTGTATCACGTATGGCACTTAACTAACTAATTATTGATCACACCTGGATAGACCCAGTAACCCACAGAGTTTAATATTGACCCCTTTTGGAGCCCCTTGACTTAAATATTGTGCAATGATGTTCTATTTGATGCAACAACATGAAAGTTAGGTGCCTTTATTAATACTTTACATGCTTACTGTTGGGGTGCTCTCCACCTTTGTCTACAATAATGGACTGTTCCAAGCACTAAATAAAGTAGTAGTGATGATACCTCAGGGAAGACCTCGGGAGTCAGCCGAGTAACAAGTCAGTCAAGTATTTCCGGTAGTGAACTGGAAATGTGATATTGGTCAGACTCTTACCATCTCACAACAATACATGCTACTAAACCCTTGTTCCTGTATTCTATTAACGACCTCTTTTGTAAATACTACTCTTCCTGGTAATATACCAATTTACTACAATTCCGTTGTTTGTATTTATTCCACAATAATTCTGTAGATGCAACATAACACTTACCTACGTCATATATTTTTTCCAATTATTATATTGATATGTAGCAATTTTGGGAAATCAGTTTATTACTTAATAACAAAAAACAAACACTCCTACTTTATGTTCACTAGAATTTCTTATTAATGCATGTTTATATAAGCCATCAAAAATGAAAGCATTTTCTTTTTACAATTTTTCAGCAATACAAGGCTGAAGTGCCACTTAAAGCAGACTGGTTATTGAATGGAGATGTTGTAAGGAAATATATATATAGAGAGAGAAAGAGTTTCAGACTATAAGGATTTGTAGGATAGATAATGTTTGATCCCCGAATTTAAGATTGTAGGGATTAGAGAAGCATCCCTTGAAGCTTCTTTTATTCTTTAATGTTTTCTTTCTCATTCTTTCACACTCAGTAACCTCCTGTAGTTTATCGTCATATCCAGAATGAAATGTCTTGTGACTTTATTGCTTTACTTGGGATGGCATGTTTAAAAAAAAAAAAAAATTCATCATTAGGCTGCAGAACAGATATACTTATGGCAGTTTTATTTACTTACTTGTCATAATGAGGGTCTTTTTTGTCAAATGCAGTATGATCAGGATACCCTTCTTTAACAATCTGCAAAAGTATTGAAAAGGAACAAAAATTAAAAGAACATCAATGTTTTTTTTCATGAAAACAGAATTAAATAATGAATAAAGATCTGAAGGCATTTGCAGTCATTGAAATTAAATCCAGACTTTTTGAAACTATCACTAAAAATCATCATGGATGACTGAAAAGCATAAATTTAATACAGTATAACCAGGATATAAGAGGCCCTGATATAAGAGATATTTTCTCTGGTCTAAAATTAGAGCCTGTGGTAATGTATATAAAATAGACCAAACCCGGATATAAGAAAACTCGTATCTGGTCCCGACACTCTCTTATATCCGGGTTACACTGGAAAAGGAAATTAAAAAAACTAAAACCAAATTCTAAATCAAATGACTTTAGATATGACAAGGTAAAAAAATATTGCAAATTTTTATGAATTTATTCTCCACCTGCAGTATAAGATGACTGCTTATTGATTCTATAAAGATGATGTCATTGGAAATGTTACTTACTGTATCCTTAGAAATTAAAAATAAATAAAATAAAACTGATTCTCTATCATGCTTTTCTACACACATCCACTAAAAGGGAAACCATTGTTTTGTTATGTTTCACCACATGATCTCTTGCGAATAATGATTCTTCTTCTTCCTCTTCTTTTCCTATATCTGAACAGTTAAAAACAGCTTGGTGTACTAATGGCCATTTACTTATACTTTCTTGACAATAAAAAATACCACTAATAACACTACAATAATAGTACATTCTCCTTTCAATATTTATTATGAAGTTATACCAGTAAAATATAAGGTAGAAATGGTTTTATTACTTTTATTATATTTATTTGATCATGTGAATCTTTTCATGTATGTTATTGGTTATCGCACTGTAGCCGAGGTGAGCCTACTGATAAAAATCACTGAGAATTTAAGGTTTCTTTTTTAGAATTCTTGTATAAGACACTCAATTTTTAAAGGTGAATTTTGGGATTTAAAAGGTCAGTAATTAGAATAAATACCATCTCTTATACAGATTTTGTCATCAAAAAACAAATTCACAAGAGTATAATGATTTGTTTACAAAATCCGAGATCACCAAGAAACTGAGAATTTACCTATATTTCTGCATTTAAAATTTTTTTCCAGTAGCTTAAAAACAAAACAAAACACAATCTGACTACTATAACAATATTTTGTAGTGGACCGGAATTGGTTAATTTTATTAATTAATTAATAACCATAACTGGAAAATCTTCAAATTACTATTATAGATCATAAGAGAACATACTAAGAGAAATTTTCTTTATCCTCTGAATATGAGCAAAGTTTCAAGTGAAGTTGCAGAGATCGACAGAAGAGGCCTGATGCCGGCTAACCAGAGTTAAAGACAGAACAGAATTTTTCAAAAGTTGCAGCTTGAGTGGCAGAGAGTTTGATTTCCCGGTCCAGAAACATAATGACCAAAGACAGTTCCCAACCGAAGAAGTAAAGAGACAGAGAGATGATTGCCATGCTGTTGGGTGCTGACCGTAGAGAAGCCTGTCGCCAACCAACCAGAGTTAAGAGACAGACAAGAAGAGAATTTTCAGACAAGTATGAAATTGCTAAATGAAAGAGAATAACCCAGCACTTCGGCAATTTCCGTAACATTTCGGAAAACAAGCAACTAGTTGACTAGACTTATATAACGAACTTAGACTTCTTTTCGAAGCAGCGAGCTGCGGCCAGCCAGATTCCTTGATATTGCTTAGGAGAATAATTCGATTTACCTAAGAAACGTCCGTTCGGCTAACAGTTGATAGAAGCAGGGATGGGAAATTATCCCGAAGAGCATATTGTGTATATTCCACTTATTTTTCCGGGTGGTGGCATATTTGGTGCTGTTTAGACCAAGAGACTATTGTGTATAATCCGTATATAAAGATGTTATTTTACAACACTTTTCAGTTGTCAGTCCACTTATTTTCCTTGGTGTTATAATTCTTTCTTTTATTACTCAATTGTGTGCACACTTCCTGGCTTGGTTTAGTTCAGCAGAGACAGCTAGTGGAAACTCACGTGACTACCTTGTGATTAATCAACACAATGTGGGACAAGGGAGAAAACCGTGACAGAGTCAATCTACGACCAGCTGGCTGGATCAAAACCAACAGCAACCGGCCAGGGAGGTGTCACACTACATTTCATAAAAATTATGCCAATAAGCTAAATTCACAGATTACACAAAAATATAATTTATTTGAAACCATGTATATTTTTCATCTTTATTTTCCTCTATTTGGAAGAAAGTCAGTAAAAATTTGTGATGGATAAAAAATGCACACAGACTTAGACCTATTTGGAAAAGCTGTCAGAATAATCCAGAACTCACACCAGGAGCTAACAGCTTGCATATGGTTAGAAAATAAATTGGGTCACTACACAAAAATAGAAAGGGGTATGGGACAAGTATGTGTCTTCTCCCCAGATTTATTCAAGAAACGAGTGCTTGAAAATGAAAAACTTAATCCTCATGGGGCATAATGATTGATTGATTGATTGATTGATTGATTTCTATGGCTTATCAATCCATTGTAGCTTATTTAAAGCAAAAAATATTTTGAGATTGTAAGAATATATTTTGGCGATAATAATGGTTCACAAGTCTCACAAATTTCTTCTTTTAATTTCTTCTGCTTAATCAGTAGCTTGATTGATAGATTGATTTGTTTCTATGGCTTATTAACCCTCTAGGGCCATTTGTATCATCGGTGGTTCGGTCTATCTGCTCCAATTGAAAAAAAAAAATAAACAAAAAAGAAAAAGTGAAAAGATTGGAAAAGAGAAAGCCGGAAACCACATCCTAAACGGGGAACAAGGGATGAGCCTCTACACCTGTTCAATAGACGTAGACTAGGTTACCTTTGTCATTCGTGTACATTTGTGACTAGTCTGTCATCAACGTTTAACATGGTTCGGGGTCCTCATGATATACAAGCTAGACTCACACATTAGGAAACGATTAATATGTGAGATTGAATTGCAGTTCTGCAAGTCTGGTTGTCCATATTTTTTCCCAGCACGTCTTACAAGAGACGTCTGCAGTAACTTTATATCGAACAGACATTCATACCCGCTAGAGCAGTGGTCTCCAAACTTTTTTTTTATACCACGGACCAGTTTCATGCCGGACAATCTTTTCTGCAGACCGGTAGAGGCACATATGTGTAATTTAAAAGCATTTCAATAAAGAGAGCAATCATAAAGAGATCAATTTATGAAAGGGAAGAACAAGTGTATAATCTCCCATGTCTGGGTTTCAGCCTAACCAAATCCTTGCATTTCCCTGAATTAATACCTATTACACTATCTAAACTTATTTATAAATGGAACTTTGTCAGTGTGTGTGTGTGTGTGTATCCGTAACCTATTGACTCTGAAACGGCTGAACTGATTTTCTTGGAATTTTGCACAGTTGTGCTATAGGCGTCTGCGAGTGTTCTTGGCTGGGTTTTGTGTCGTGGTGCACCCGATAGGTGTCGAAAATCGATAATTGAAGGGATCAGGTTATAGAAGGAGTGGTCTGATTTTAATCAAGTTTGATGCTCTCATGGACAAGGACATGAGAAATAGTATTCGGAGGTTTCAGGGTTGCAGTTCTTGCAGTAGTGCAGAAAATCGATAATTTTTATATATATATATATATATATATATATATATATAAAAAAGGCGGGATGTTTGTGTGTGTGTATGTCTGTTTATCTGTCTGTATGTCCTTTGTACAAATCCACAATTTTTATCCAATTCTCATCAAACTTCACACAAATATTCTTTAGGCTGAGTCTGAGCTCCAGGACTATGGATTAATTTTAGCTTTCATTACACCTGGGCAACGCCGGGCTATACTGCTAGTTATCACATAAACATAATGTACAATCGATGTAGAGCAAACCTGAAAATTTGTTGGGATTAGAAAATTAGTTGAAGATTATTACAAATGAATAAAAATATAAATTGTAAAAGGTTCGACTAACTTCCCGTGTCTTGTACAGGGCGAACCAGACTGTTAAAAAAATGATAGTAAAGGTAGATGTAAAATAAACATTAATTATAAAATGTACTTATAGTTATGACTGACAGTATTGAGGAGATGAATATTGAACATTTAAACATATCTATTAAATTTTAAAATTCAATTTATCTATTATTATATAACTGTAAATAATTTGATTATTTCTTGGCGGTCTGGTAGCAAATCATCTATGGCCTGGCACCTGTGGTTGGAGACCTCTGTGCTAGAGGATGTACCCTTGCTAATATGAAGACGCATGTGGTTAATGCACTGTTAAGTTCTTGCACATATTTATGACATTATATATATATATATATATATATATATGTGTGTGTATCAAGGCAGCAAATAATTTTCTAAACATATACTGTTAAATATAAGAGACAATGAATTGATTTACTTAAGCCGAAAGCTTAGAACCAAATTAATAAAAACTTATCCAAATGTTGGAGAATTTTTTGTCTTTATTTTCAACTGAAATTAAAGCCAAAATACAACGTTTAGAACGGCTCATGATTAAACATAATAGACATTAATTGTCTCTTCTATTTAACAGTATATGTTTAGAAAATACATATTAGTCATCCACATACAAGCCTGTTTTGCTGTATCACAGCTCGTCAGTGTGGTTAGATACATCCCCTTGCCAGGATCGAAACTCGACCGATTTGCTGTCAGTCAGAGTTGCTACTCCCCAAGCCATAGGCGCATGGAATCAGAGAAGAGAAATTTTAACGAGTTGCATATAAGCAGTGTATACACACGACAGTCACCGAAAGAACTCTATTCATTTCCGAAGAGTCACACATTTATCACAGAAGTGGAAACTGTTTTAAAATTTTCTTCTCTAGAGGGCTCAATCGTAATGAGAGCATAATATAATAAATATACACATTAACCCTCACCAGTACTCAGTTTCATGCTCAACACAATATTCAGGGGCTTGGTAGAGGTAGGTGGTGAAATTTTTTTTCCCTTTAATGTGGACGTGGTGATGCCATAAAGGTTGGGAGTCCATGGCCTTGAAATAAATTGTATTTTACTACAGCACTATATTTAGCAAGCTATCCCTGGAAACTATTCGTTGCTGCAGGGAGTATAGCCATCACCTTTATCTCCCTCTCATTGCCAGACTATTATTATCCGAACATCGAGGAATGTCAGAGACAACAATGAGGGCTAGGTGGCCGTGCTCATCTTCTCTCTGCGTCAAACACATCAGGCAGGCTGTACCAGGTTATACAGTACCGGCAACAAGAGAAATATTCTACCTTTACTTATGGGGAAAGATGGATTCGTACTTTACGAAAAGAGCCAAATAAAATGCAAACTGTTGCTGTCGGAATTCGAAACCGTTTCGCCGATTGCATTTTCTCCGATTCTAACTGGAAAGCTTTTCTTGGATAAATACTTTTGGGATCGATATTCATTTATTGACAAATAAGACAAAGTTTTTTTCTTTTTTTGTCGGTAGGGTGGGGTGCAAATTATGAGATGGTGTATTGATTAAAAACCAATGTGTGATTCTTGGCCGATGTAAAGTTTCACAGATTGCAAACTCATAAATTATTAAGACTTAGACCTAAAAGAAAAAAAAATGCTAGTCTGTACAATATGTGTACACATACACACATATATATATATATATATATATATATATATATATATATATGTATGTGTGTGTGTGTGTGTGTGTGTTAACCAAGGAAAAAGGGGTTTAGTAAAAGAATCCATATTTTCTAAAAATAGGCAATTAAAGGAGCTTGGGATAGGAAGGTAGGGGGGTTAAAATATTTAAGGTTAACGTTAGGGTAAAATTAAGATTAAAACTTAAATTGAATCCTTTTAATTCATATTCTAACATCTAGTCAATGGGGATTTAAATTCTAAATTTAAGTGTTCGAAAAATTTGCCTTGTGGCGGCACTTACTGATGAATTCCCTCCTAAGATTCAGTAGCCGGTGTTGGTGGGAGTATTTTAATATTAAAATTTTTTCCAGTAAACATAGACAGCACCTATTACGAAAATTCCTCGGAATACGGGCTGAACCTACTAGTTTCCAGCTAATTTCAGGATCCAGCCCTTCCTCTTTCATTTTCCAGAATGCCCGTAAAAGGGCTGTCTGGTACGTCTGACCGGGGTTCGATAAGGAGTACCTGTGGTTATACAGTCTTTGTTTGAAAGGACCGCCAGACATAGCAATCCAGAAATCGTTTTTTTTTTTGTTTTTTTTGTGAGATGGAGAAATGCGGGCTTCATAAATCACCTGGGTGGATTTGCATTTTCCCTCCACCGGGCAGGCGTCCACAGAATTACAGTTGCATTCATTTAGAATTCCGGACCTAAATTCAGCATTGCGAAAGTTCACCAGAATACTCCTATTATGGGAACTAATAAGGCTGTCCATATTCGAGGTGCAAGAATAACTAATTTTAAGGATGTACCTATTAAACATCTTCCGTAGAGGGTTACTGTTAGTAAAATTTTTGTCTATTAACTTGAGAAAATATTTACCAATATTGATGTTAGTTTACAATAAGGTGGGGGGGGGGGGTTAAACCAAATTATCTTTCTTTTTCTACAGTTTCCTTTATTTTTGGATGATTCGGAGTCTATTGTAGGTTTATTATATGTTAACTTGTTCTTATATCTGCTTTTCTGAAGGGCCTTATTGTAAATATTTTTACTTGCATTGAAAGTTTTAATGTTGGATGATAATTGGTTGATTCTATTATTCACTATATTGGGTATCTGTTTTATAATGTTTTTGGGGTGGTTGGATGAAATATTAATATAAGTGGGGGAACTATTTTCTTTGAGGAATGGTTGGTAGGATTCATCATTTAAGTTAAGGGTGATGTCTAGATAGTATACAATTTTAAGATTAGAGGTGACTTCGACTTTAAAACCGAGGTACTTCAGGGCTCTAATTATTTTTTTGTATATCCTATTTGTGTAGGGCCCACTGGAATTAGGGATAATTGTTAATCCATCGTCCCGATATAGGCCTAATTGTTTTGGGTCTAAAAATCTGCTTAGAATATCTAAAATGTAAATTCCCACAAGATCTGCCACCTGGGCTGAATCATATGCTCCCATAGGGACATCAAAGACCTTCCCCAGCCCATTTGTCCATGTGGAATCATCAAAGGTGAGAATGGATTTTCTGGCCACAAAGATAATTTCGTAGTCCCTATCCGAAATGTTCACGTAATTTTTAGCAAATCTTAAACAACTCTCAAGAAGGTCCCTTGATATAGAGGAATAGAAATCGACAATATCAAATTTAAGGAAGGTGGATTTAGATTTGTTTTTGATGTTGTTAAACCAGTGTATCGTATCTGAAGAACTTTTCCAAAGGTTTGGTCGTAGATTCAATAGTAGCTTCTCTATTAGATTTTTTAGAATTTCCCTGGAAATTATGCCTAAGTCACTTTTTGTAGGATTAATTAGCCTGGTTTGTAATTTGTTTTGGAAATTTGGTTTGTGGTCCTTAATTAAAACGTAAGCTTCTTTAGTGGCGATTTTTACCAATTTTGTCACTAATATTTAATTCTTTGGCGAATTTGGCTGTGTCTGTATTAATTTCAGATAATGCTAGGTTCCTTCTGTCTACTTTGTAATTACTAGTTAGGTTATTTTTAAGGACACTTATGTAATTTAAAGGATCACATTTATAAATGTTGTTAGATTTGTCGGATTTTACCCACAGGTGCTTAGATTTTTTTCAGGTTTCTAATGTCTGATTTTAGTAAGTTCTGGAATTTATTTGAAGCCCCACAGAATTTGATTTTGGGGATCAGGTCGAAAAGGTCCTTCTCGAAAGAGTTCAGAGATCTGCATACGGGGGGTGTGCGCTGGGTCCTCAGGTTAAAGGAATCCGTGGAATGATGTGCAGAGTCTGTAGAGTGGAGAAAAAAGTGTGCCTTCCATCGAATTGGCTCTGTATTCTTAATACATTGAGCTCTCTGCCTGCATCACTTTTTAATGTTAAAAATTTTTAATATTGATTAGGATCAGGTTCTTGGTATTTACCTTCCTACTCTTCCACTTTGGATTAAAGAAAAACAAAAAAAAAAAAAATATATATATATATATAGGTTTCATTAAAAATGACAGACAAGGTATTATCATTAAGTTTTTATATTATTTTTCATGTGTTTTCATGATTTTTTTTTCTTTTCAGAACTAAAATTATATAAGAATTGTCGAAAGGTTTTGTACTTTCGTGCGCTTTTGGCAATACTTTTAGCCATTATCAAGAATTAATTTTGTTTTCCTTGTAAATAAATATGTGTAAATTTTATCTATATAGTCATGTGAATGTTTGTTTTGATCATGGTCAGCATATTGTTACCATGTTCATAACTGATGTTAGTAAGTGTGGGATTTCTCATTACTAGTAATGCCTCCATTATTTTAAATCTTTTGCATGCGGGTGATGTTAATATAATACATACATAATAGCATCATCCACATGTAAAAGAGTGTTGTGTTGCTTCGTTTTGGTGTAATTAGAAGATAACACAAACTTGAATTAATGATGTTTACTTTTGGTATAAAACTTTAGGTTTTTTACATCAAGTATCTGTTGTGATATGTTGTACTGTGGTTTCTTGACTCATCCAGACATGCCTGAGAATGTCTTCAATGAATTAATGAAGTTTGCCACAACATCAGTGGAGTTCAGTTTTAACGACTATATGTATAGGCAAATAGACGGTTTCTCTATGGGATCTTGTCTGGGTCCTGTCTTAGCCAATACATTTGTGGGTTTTTGTGAGTCTTCCCTCTTCACATGTGAAAATAAGCCGTCCATGTATTATCGGTGTGTAGATGATACTTTTTGTCTGTTTGATAATGAGAGACAGGCCGACTCATTTCTTGCTATGTTGAATCAGTTGCATCTGTCCTTAAAATTTACTATTGAAAAGGAATCCGAATGTTCATTATCATTTCTCAATGTTTTTGTTCATCAGACTCCAACTAAATTTGAAACTTCCGTGTTTCATAAAGCCACATTTTCGGAATTATACATGCAGTGGGACTCATTTTTGTCCTAGAAAACAAAAAATAAATTTAATTAAGACCCTTACACACATGGCATTAAATATTTGCATGGAAAGTTATTTGGATATGGAGTTAGATTATATCTGCAGCACCTTATCTAAAAATGATTATCTCAGTGATGCTGTTAATTGTGTGATGCAGGATAAAATGAATAATTTTTCAAAGGATAAGCCATATACTGTGGAAAAATGTCCAGTGTACTTAAGGCTACCTTTTATCGGTTCATGTAGTGAGCAGCTGACGAAGCAAATTTCTAGAGCAGTTGATTGTGTGTATGTGTGTGTGAGCGCGAGTGTGTTGTTTTTTTTTTTTCAATTGGAGAAGATAGACTAAACTATCACTCAGTTCACGCTCCACCCACGTCTACACAACAGGTGAAGAGGCTCACCCCTTGTTTCCTGTTTAGGATGCGGTTTCCGGTTTTCTCTTTTCTAATCTCTTCACTCTTATGTAGCCCCCTGCACATCAGTGGCGTTACCGCCTTGCTTGGGGTGATATGATTAAAAAAAAAAAAAAAAAAAAAAATTTGATACAGTATTTCCCTATAAGGAAACATTTGGTATTCATTGACTGAGCAGTCAGTACTGCTTTCATTTGAAATTCATAAAATATTTCTCTTAAAAAATTTTTCAGGAAAATATTTCTTTCAAGGCTTGTTTTCATACTGTATCAAATATGATACGAATGGCCCTAGAGGGTTAACCCTTTGCAGGTCATTTAAAGCCAAAATATATTTCTAGATTGTAAGAATATATTTTGGGGCAAAGAAATGGCTTGTAAACTTTAATGCCTCCAACATAAAACTTATTCATCTTAGCAAACCATTTTTACCTTCCATCAGTATGATTGATGGTAACCTCCAGGAGAGCAACTCATTACCTTTTTATTAAAGTGGAATAGTTGATGCTAGGAAAGTGGGTTCATTGTGCTGGGCTAGACCACTGTTTCAAAAACAGAGTGGTGCACCTAATGTGTGTGACGGAATAGGATAGCAGATAAGGAGGAATGATTAAATGACAAAGATTTAGAGACAGTTTAAAAAAAATCTGTATGCCAAAAATAAATATTTCAAAATTTAATATTGTATTTTATTTCTTTTCAAATCTAAAAGAACAATATTTTTAAGATTATATACCAGATTTCAATTTCAATTTTTATAATTAATACTAAATTATACAATGAGCATTAATGAGGTAAGGAAACAAAGATAAAATGCAGTAATCAGAATAAAAAAAAACAAAGAAAATTTTTATAGAAGAGAGAGAAAAACAGAAAAAAAGCCAAAAGTATTAGATAGAAAAAAAGAGATAGAAAAAAAAAAGAATTAAGTACTATGAAAAAAATATGCCATTTCAAGAATTGAAAAGGGAGATAATAGATGAGCGCAACCAGCAAGATGAATGCTTCTATAGAAATATTAGGCTGAAGAGAAACAGCATATATGTCAGTTTGCTTACAGCTATGTCTAGTTTGCTTACAGCTCTCAGCTTGACAAGATACTGGACACCCACCATGGGAAGTTTGTCACTTGAAGCCCTTTCAAGTTACTGCCATCATTTAGAGCAGGTTGGTGGGATGACAAGCACTGTTTTAACCTTAATCAAGCAAAATCTTGCTCCTTTCAGGCAAATGTGCATTAACAATGGTCATAGACATTTAATATTAAATCTGACAGATGCAAAATTGCATAAAACATATTACATGATCTTTGGATATTTTAACAAGTTTAGAGTAGTGTTAGACATCTAAATACATTTATATATGTTTCTCTGTACATACACACACACATCTAATCTAAAGTTATTTATAAATGGAACTTTGTGTGTGTGTATGTGTGTGTGTATATCCGTTACCTATAGACTCTGAAACGGCTGAACTGATTTTCTTGAAAATTTACACAGTTGTACTATAAGCATCTGTGAGTGTTTTTAGCTAGGTTTTGTGTCGAGGTACCCCTGATAAATATCGAAAATCGATAATCGAAAAAAATCGGGTTATAGAAGGAGTGGTCTGATTTTAATCAAATTTGTTACATTCATAGACAAAGACATAAGGAACAATATTCAGAAGTTTCAAGGTTGCAGTTCTTACAATAGTGCAGAAAATCAATAATATATATATATATAAAAGGCAAGATGTTTATGTGTGTGTCTGTTTATCTGTCTGTATATCCTTTATACAAATCCAAAATTTTTATCCGATTCTCACCAAACTTCACACAAATATTCTTTAGGCTGAGTATGAGCTCCAGGACCATGGATTAATTTTAAAGCTCTCATTACACCCGACTAACACCGGGTTATACTGCTACTTGTATATAAGAAAGTGAAAGAACAGGTAGATTAAAATCCACTGTTCAAGCCTTTAATTTTATAAAAAAATGTTCGATACAAAATAGAGCTTAATATTGTAATTTTTTTGTTACAATGGTTTATAAAAGCATTATATCACTACAGAAAAATCTTCATGTTTCAGAACAATACTGTTCTTCTTTAAGTGATAGTTTAAAATAAATCGTGAAAATGATTTATTTAGAAAATATAGATGAATTCATGATTATTTAGAAACTGAAGGGGTAGGTAGAGAATATGCTTTTAGGTATGTCAATATTGTTCAATCAAAAATGAGAATTAGGTAACTATGGAATTGAAGATTTGGGTTACAAAAGAAAGCAGAATTGTCTGTTGTCACTTTTTAATTTTGTCTGGGTAAAATATATTATTTAAATAGGTAGACAATTTTTAACAACAGGTTAGATTTATTTTTTTTTAATTTGATTTTGTACTACCTCATAAGTAAAGGGGCTGGAATGTTTAGGTTAGAATTAGAATTAAATAATTATGGTATGCTAAAGTATATTGTAGTTAAGAAAACCAAATAAGTATTGTGTGGGTCATTTATTTTAGTAAATTAATTTTTAATTTATAAATTATATTGGAGCATAAGTTATAAATGGTATATTGTGTTTAATTGAATTTTAAAGAAAAATACTTTCAATGTTTACATAAAATGGTCTTTTTTTTTTTTTTAGGGAACCTTAAAAATCTTCAGATTTTCATTCAGGCACAGAGGGCAGATGTCATAGAACAACTTACAGATTCTTGTTTTTTCCAGAAGTTTTCCATTTTACTTTTTTAATAATTGGGTTTTCATTTGATGTTTATATTGCAATAAAATTTGTTAGACACCTATGTTCCAGTGGGCAATTGTTAGGGTTTCGACAATTACATAAATTTGTATTATTGTTATTTTCATTCTTTGGGTAGTTATTGTTACTTTGGTTTATGCACAGATTTAAGATTTTATTATGATTTTTAATAATTTTTTTCTAGATTATTTGTACAACTACAACTTAAGAGTAATTTTATTATAAATTTTGCTTAGAGTGTTATTATGGAAATGTTTCTTAATTAAATTGAAGAACTTCAGCCGTAACTTGGTGCTAACCATTTGGTTAAAAGGAGGGGTATACCAAATGATTTTTCTACTTCTATTTTTCCTGTTATAATCATATTTTTTTTTATGTATTTAATATCATGACTTTTATAGCCATTTTTCCTTAGGGCATCATTATAATAAACCTTTATGTTGATAAAATACTTAAATATTTAATCTTAACCATAAAAGATTGGACATTTCTGTTCACTGATTTTTAACCCATAATCATGTAAATCTCTGAAATATTTGCTGAATCAGTTTTACGTGCTGTATTTTCAGAGTACTCTTAATAAGTATGTCATCTACGTATGCGATGACACCATATAGTTCAGCCAATATAGTATCCATTATTTGCTGGAAAATACCTGGGGCTATTTTTATACTAGAAGGTAATCTTCTAAAGTTGTAGAATCTTTTATGTATATTAATAGTCAAATACTTCTGACATTCCTCATTTACTTCAATTTGAAGACATGCTTCAGACAGGTCAATTTTTGAAAAAGATTTACTATCATTTAATTTGGCAGTAAAAGATATACACGTGGTAGAATGGAATCATTCAACCCAATTGAAAAACTTGCACATAAATGAATCTTGTTATTTTTCTTTCTAATTTAAATTTAATAAGAATTAACAGCAGTAATTGAGTTTTAAAAAATGAATTCAGAATTAATGTAGAAATTTATAATAATCAGCAACAAATAAAAAAAAAAAAAGTTCTCATCTCTACTTGTAATAACTTTGAATTTTTAAATGACCTTCACTTTTGGAGGGTCTGCACTAAATAACAATGTAATTCCAAATATAGATGTAAGTAGCTTAAATAGGTGCACTGCTAATGGTTGCGATATGCACCAATGATTTGGTATGAAATAACAGGTACAAAAGTAAACAGCTAGTAAGTAATGAATATACAGTCACACATGACTGAAAATAATAACCTACTCTTAGCGTCATGGCCACATTTCATGGTCTCAATGATGCATAATCATATTAGATATTCACCCATTTTAATGGTATCAGTTAAAAGAGTTTAGAAATATTGAAAGCAAAGCATTTCATTACAAAAAGACTTAACAGAAATCGCTACAGCAGAAAATATCACTGTATATAAAAAGCAAACAAGAAATCACAATAGCAAAAGTATTCTCCATGAATACAGCAAGTTCACTCAGCAGAATTGCAGTATAAACCACAGAGATAGATCTGATTATTTTTTATGGCTTATCAACCATTTGTGGTTTATTAAAAACCAAAATATATTTCAGACTGTAATAAAATCAAAATCATCTTGAATGGCCACTCTTCTAGATCTGTTTATATTAATGTGGGTGCTTTCCTTGGAACTACTTTGTTCATAATTTCCATCAGCGACCTTTCTGAAGTTATCAGTTCTTGACTCGGTATCCCGTGCTGATGACATAACTATTTACTCCTTCCTTAATAGTAAATCTATGTTTGACAAGGTCAAATTGACAGCTAATCACTGTTTTGTGCTAAACAATTTCTCTCACTAGAATCTATCTTACATATTTATCAGTCAACCATTCATCATTGCTTTCAGTATTGCTGCCACATATGATATGGTGCTTCTGCTATATATTTCTTGATAAAAATCCTAAAAAGAATCTGCAATGTCAATGGTCCTGACATAACATCTGGGCTTCAATCACTTTCTCACCTCTGTGCCTTTTCTATAAATACTTTCATAAAAATTTCTGATGAATGTTCTGCTATAGTACCCCGACTTTATGGATTTAAATGCAGTACTAGATTGTCAACTAAGTTTCATTATTTTACAGTTGAAATGGCTAGATGGAACCATAAGTTCTATGCCAGTAGTTTCTTTTCTGATACTCTTCATTTAGGAATTTTTTTTGGCTTTTTGCTTGCCAGTCAGCTTTGACCTTCAAAAATTTAAATGCAATATCAATTGTCATTTTTTTTATCTCCTTAATTCTTGTTATCTTATTGTCCTCTTTACTTATTAATAAATATTTTTTAGAATCTTTCACACTTTGTATGTGTTTATTTCTTGGTGACATTATCGCCTTGTTTGGGGGTGAAATGATTAACAACAAAAAAAAAAAATAAATAAATAAAATAATGAATAACTTTTTTTTCTCCAAGTCAGTATTGCATTAACAATTATCTTCTTCTGATGAATGTTCTGCTATAGTACCCCGACTTGAGATAACAATGATTTTCCAGTGTGTATGTGTGTGTTTTTTTTTATAATTGCTTCACCCCAAGCAAGACAATACTGCCACTCGTACGCAGGAAGTTACAGTAAAAGGAAAAAAAAAAAGAAGAAAGGTACAGGGTATGTTGAAGAAAGAACAAGAGAAAGATAGGAGTCAAGGAGATAAATGATGGTAATTGACATTGCACTTAAACTTTTGGGGATTGTAGCTATCAGGGAAGTAAGTATGCAGAATGGCATTCTATAGGCAGGAAATGTGAGAAAAGAAACTGATATAGAAGTGGAGGTTACATTTGCCTATTTTGGCAATCTAATAACACATAAATTCATGTGGATAAGGCACTAGGGAATGAAACTTAGAGCAGAAGCCATGAAAATATTTATAGAACAAAACAGAGAGAAGCCACATCCTGTCAGTGAGAAAGTGACTGAAATCGAGCAGCCGAATCGGGATCAAGTACATGGCAGACCCTCTTCTGAATTTTGTCAAGAACCCCAAGATGAATAGCAGGAGCACCCAACCAGATATGACAAGAGTATTCAATGCACGGACGAATGCTAGATTTATAAGTGTGCAAGATGGATTCTGACAAAGAAAAAAAAAAAAAACAACTTTCTGGCCTAGCATAGTAACTCAACATTCTTAGCAGTAGATGTAGCTATTGATTTGATGTAGTCATTCTACTTAAGATTGGCTGAGAGTGTGAGGCCAAGGAGGTGCAGTGTATTGGAAGCATTAAAATATCCTACTATTTAACACATAGCTGGGGGAGAGTGAAAGTCTGTGGGTATTGAAGAAAAATAATTGTACCAGTGCAAACATCTGTAACAGTCAGCAAAAACATACAAAGCAGAAAACATTTTTATTAAAAGCTACCATTACCAAGAAGCCCAATTTCATATAGTCACCACATGTATACCCGCCCACCCACTTGTTAGCTATTCTGTTTTCATACGATAGATATATTTCTTTGCGCTCTTAATCATACTGTCATTCTCCTTTGGGCACTTCATACAATGAACATATCTCTGTAGCTTTACTGCTATGTTTCCCAGAGTAGTGTTTTACCATTACTGGTATCACCCGGTTCACACTCTACCCACGTCTATTGAACAGGTGAAGAGGCTCATCCCTTGTTTCCTGTTTAGGATGCGGTTTCCGGCTTTCTCTTTTCCAATCTTTTTACTCTTATGTAGCCCCCTGCGCATCAGTGGTGTTATCGCCTTGCTTGGGGTGATATGATTAAAAAAAAAATTTCTGCTGAGTTGTGTTTCTTTTCTTTTATAATTCCCTACTATTTAATGATCGGAGTAATAACTGAGATATATTTAGGTATGATGGATCAGCTGGAACCAATGAATGTTGCTGCTACTTTATTATGATAACACCTTTCACATCACTGACAACAATAATAATAAAAATAACAACAACACTGGTTGACATTTTGTTTTTTTTACCCAAATGTTGTTGGGCAATGGGTACATGTTTCTGGGTTATTTTTAACACTGATTCTGAAAATCAAGTCAGTTTTACCTCATCACATTAAGTTTTCTCTGTACAGATGGCATTTTTGCTAAAAAAAAAATGCCACAATGTCTAATTTCACTGTGAAGTGCCAGGAGATAATAAAAACACTTGAAACGTTTTATTTTAGTTTCATTTAACTTATCATTCAAGGAAAAGCATCCTAATTAACCTCCTAAGTGTATTTTCAGCAGTTTCAGTCTATTTTCTGACATAGAAATACTTTATTTTGTGTAAATTTATTATCTGATACCAAGAATCCCAATTTTCTGATCTAAAATACTTGGTGTTTTGTGATTTTGGTAAAGAGTTGATAAACTTTCTATTTTCTAACAATTTGATTGGGCATTCCAGGGTAGATAATACAGATCAAAGTGTTGCATAAGAATCAGTCAGTTTAGTGCCATACGTGATACATGCTTGGGCGATCATGTCTCGAAAGAGACATGACTGACTGGGCAGTAGATTATCCTGCAGTAGGTTGCCATTGCTTTCTGTGGTAGACTGGTTGCCGACCAAGGCTATAGAACCCAATCTGTCCTGTTATTTAACCCATAACTGGAAGGAATAGATGGATTAATACCTTTCCCAAGGGTATTTGCACGTAAGTGAATGCAATGAATTCAGCTGGAATTCGAACTCGGCTCCCCGATTTCTCGTTCTGAGCCGATATCCAATGCACCACAATGCACATTATATTAATCTAATCTAATCTAAATCTAATCTAAACTTATTTATAAATGGAACTTTGTGTGTCTGTGTGTGTGTCTGTTACCTAAAGACTCCGAAATGGCTGAACCGATTTACGTGAAAATTTACACAGTTGTACTACAAGCGTCTGCAAGTGTTCTTAGCTAGGTTTTGTGTCGAGGTACCCTCAATAAATATCAAAAATCGATAATCGAAAAAATCAGGTTATAGGAGTGGTCCAATTTTAATCAAATTTGATACACTCATAGACAAAGACATAAGAAGCGATATTCAGAAGTTTCAAGGTTGCAGTTCTTACAATAGTGCAGAAAATCGACAATATATTTATAAAAGGCAAGATGTTTTTGTGTGTGTTGGTTTATCTGCCTGTATGTCTGTATTTTTTTTAACCCTTTTATTTTAGTTTTTGCTTTGGGTTTGGCTCTAAGTAGGTATACTTGTAGTTCTTAGTCTCAGCCATGATACCACTTACTCAGAGGACTTATTTAGCCTTCAAAATTCAGTTTACGACGAAAAAAAACTTATTTGATATCGATACCAGGAAATCAAAATTTGACTTACATCAATTCATTTTTCTTTCAGTCTACAGTTTCACTTTAACTGGAAACAATTATTGCTTTTTAGTCTTTCGTGCCAACGTCCAAAGAGTCTGAGCTCCAGGACCATGGATTAGTTTTAAAGCTTTCATTACACCTGAGCAACGCCGGGCTATACTGCTAGTCCTTATTAAATATTTGTTTTGTGATTTTGGTATAGAATTGATAAACTAGTTTCTAATAATTTGATTGGGCATTCCTGGGTAGATAATACAGCTCAAATTGTTGTATAAGAATAAATAATATAATAATCCTTATTAAAAACTTAAGACAAAATAAAACTCAATCAAACATATACATCAACAATTCATGAAAGAAATGTGAACAAAACAAAGATAAAAAGTTTTAGCATATCAGAACCTATGCCATGCAAAGTTTTTCATTTTTGTTCATTCAAACAAAAAATAGATCAGAAAAAAATAAAACTGAAACTGCTGAAAATACACTGAAGAGGTTATTACTTGAACCTTAAATAAAATGCTTCACATGTTTTACTTACACTATGATATCCTGACACTTTACAGTAAAATTAGATATTTTGGACTATTTTGAATAAAAATGGCATCATCTGTACAGAGAAAACCTGATGTGATGAGGTAAAATGAAACAGACTTATTTTCAGAATCAGTGCTAAAAAATAGCTCAAAAACATGTGTTTATTGCCCAACAACATTTGGGTAAAAAAATTGACAGGTGTAATAAATGCTCAGATGATACACCAGGCATGGCTCTTGTCACTTATGAACTTAACTGATTAAAGGTATTAACATAAAAATGTTTTGAATAGTGAATTAAGAAAAAGAAGAATTCAGAAATTATATTCTGGGAGCAAACCACCTGAATGCGGATTGAAAATGAATAAAAAAAAAATATGTAGAAATATAAAAGGATGCAAGACAAGGACAAGTCTTCTTAGCAGACTTATTCAACTTATACAGTAAGGTGATTCTGAGTGAACAGGATTCATTATTGAGAGCCACAATACTAACAACATAAGGTATACAGATGACACAGAGTTGATAGCAGACATAGAAATTAAACTATAGGAAATCCTCCAGAAGATAGTGAAGGAGGGTGAAAAGAAAGGACTAACCATCAATTATATGATAGAATATATGATTGTTAGCAAAAGAAGACCCCAAGACGTGAACTACAAATTAGAGATACCAAAATTAAGCGAGTACAAAAATTTAAATATCTAAAAAGTGCTTTCACAGAGAAAAGAAATGCAACACAGAAATCTAAAGGTATACTGAAGTAGTGAAAAGTGCCTTCCAAAAGCTAAACAAAGTATTAAGAAAAAGAAAAGTTTTCTTAAAAACAAGGAAAAGAATACTGAACTGTTATGTAACATGGGCCCTACTATATGGCAGTAAATGCTGAACAATTTCCTAACAGAAGAGATCTGAAGCAACTGAAATATGGTTCTACAGAAAGATGCTGAGAATACCATGGATTGATTGACTGATTTTTAACAGCATGTCAACCCCTGTTGGTTATCTAATGCTGAAACTGAAGTTTCTATACATGACTGTTCCAAAACATTTCAAGTGGTTTAAAATAGTTTTCAAAATATCACAAGTTGTACAGTTCAGGAGTACATCAAAATGTAAGTTGTATGGTCCAAAGTACAAGCTCTATTTTCTATAGAAGTTGGAAGTTTTTTTTTTTTTTTAATCATATCACCCCAAGCAAGGTGGTAACGCCACTGATGTGCAGGGGGCTACATAAGAGTGAAGAGATTAGAAAAGAGAAAACCAGAAACCGCATCCTAAACAGGAAACAAGGGGTGAGCCTCTTCACCTGTTGTGTAGACGTGGGTGGAGCGTGAACTGAGCGATAGTTTAGTCTATCTTCTCCAATTGAAAAAAACAAAAACAAAAAAAAAAAAACAACACACTCACGCACACACACACACACACACACACACACACACACAATCAACTGCTCTAGAAATTTGCTTCGTCAGCTGCTCACTACATGAACCGATAAAAGGTAGCCTTAAGTACACTGGACATTTTTCCACAGTATACGGCTTATCCTTTGAAAAATTATTCATTTTATCCTGCATCACACCATTAACAACATCACTGGGATAATCATTTTTAGATAAGGTGCTGCAGATATAATCTAACTCCATATCCAAATAACTTTCCATGCAAATATTTAATGCCATGTGTGTAAGGGTCTTAATTAAATTTATTTTTTGTTTTCTAGGACAAAAATGAGTCCCACTGCATGTATAATTCCGAAAATGTGGCTTTATGAAACACGGAAGTTTCAAATTTAGTTGGAGTCTGATGAACAAAAACATTGAGAAATGATAATGAACATTCGGATTCCTTTTCAATAGTAAATTTTAAGGACAGATGCAACTGATTCAACATAGCAAGAAATGAGTCGGCCTGTCTCTCATTATCAAACAGACAAAAAGTATCATCTACACACCGATAATACATGGACGGCTTATTTTCACATGTGAAGAGGGAAGACTCACAAAAACCCACAAATGTATTGGCTAGGACAGGACCCAGACAAGATCCCATAGAGACACCGTCTATTTGCCTATACATATAGTCGTCAAAACTGAACTCCACTGATGTTGTGGCAAACTTCATTAATTCATTAAAGACATTCTCAGGCATGTCTGGATGAGTCAAGAAACCACAGTACAACATATCACAACAGATACTTGATGTAAAAAACCTAAAGTTTTATACCAAAAGTAAACATCATTAATTCAAGTTTGTGTTATCTTCTAATTACACCAAAACGAAGCAACACAACACTCTTTTACATGTGGATGATGCTATTATGTATGTATTATATTAACATCACCCGCATGCAAAAGATTTAAAATAATGGAGGCATTACTAGTAATGAGAAATCCCACACTTAATAACATCAGTTATGAACATGGTAACAATATGCTAACCATGATCAAAACAAACATTCACATGACTATATAGATAAAATTTACACATATTTATTTACAAGGAAAACAAAATTAATTCTTGATAATGGCTAAAAGTATTGCCAAAAGTGCACGAAAGTACAAAACCTTTCGACAATTCTTATATAATTTTAGTTCTGAAAAGAAAAAAAAAATCATGAAAACACATGAAAAATAATATAAAAACTTAATGATAATACCTTGTCTGTCATTTTTAATGAAACCTATATATATATATATATATATATATATATATATTTGTTTTTCTTTAATCCGAAGTGGAAGAGTAGGAAGGTAAATTCCAAGAACCTGATCCTAATCAATATTAAAAATTTTTAACATTAAAAAGTGATGCAGGCAGAGAGCTCAATGTATTAATACAGAGCCAATTCGATGGAAGGCACACTTTTTTCTCCACTCTACAGACTCTGCACATCATTCCACGGATTCCTTTAACCTGAGGACCCAGCGCACACCCCCCGTATGCAGATCTCTGAACTCTTTCGAGAAGGACCTTTTCGACCTGATCCCCAAAATCAAATTCTGTGGGGCTTCAAATAAATTCCAGAACTTACTAAAATCAGACATTAGAAACCTGAAAAAAATCTAAGCACCTGTGGGTAAAATCCGACAAATCTAACAACATTTATAAATGTGATCCTTTAAATTACATAAGTGTCCTTAAAAATAACCTAACTAGTAATTACAAAGTAGACAGAAGGAACCTAGCATTATCTGAAATTAATACAGACACAGCCAAATTTGCCAAAGAATTAAATATTAGTGACAAAATTGGCAAAAATCGCCACTAAAGAAGCTTACGTTTTATTTAAGGACCACAAACCAAATTTCCAAAACAAATTACAAACCAGGCTAATTAATCCTACAAAAAGTGACTTAGGCATAATTTCCAGGGAAATTCTAAAAAAATCTAATAGAGAAGCTACTATTGAATCTACGACCAAACCTTTGGAAAAGTTCTTCAGATACGATACACTGGTTTAACAACATCAAAAACAAATCTAAATCCACCTTCCTTAAATTCGATATTGTCGATTTCTATTCCTCTATATCAAGGGACCTTCTTGAGAGTTGTTTAAGATTTGCTAAAAATTACGTGAACATTTCGGATAGGGACTACGAAATTATCTTTGTGGCCAGAAAATCCATTCTCACCTTTGATGATTCCACATGGACAAATGGGCTGGGGAAGGTCTTTGACGTCCCTATGGGAGCATATGATTCAGCCCAGGTGGCAGATCTTGTGGGAATTTACATTTTAGATATTCTAAGCAGATTTTTAGACCCAAAACAATTAGGCCTATATCGGGATGATGGATTAACAATTATCCCTAATTCCAATGGGCCCTACACAAATAGGATATGCAAAAAAATAATTAGAGCCCTGAAGTACCTCGGTTTTAAAGTCGAAGTCACCTCTAATCTTAAAATTGTATACTATCTAGACATCACCCTTAACTTAAATGATGAATCCTACCAACCATTCCTCAAAGAAAATAGTTCCCCCACTTATATTAATATTTCATCCAACCACCCCAAAAACATTATAAAACAGATACCCAATATAGTGAATAATAGAATCAACCAATTATCATCCAACATTAAAACTTTCAATGCAAGTAAAAATATTTACAATAAGGCCCTTCAGAAAAGCAGATATAAGAACAAGTTAACATATAATAAACCTACAATAGACTCCGAATCATCCAAAAATAAAGGAAACTGTAGAAAAAGAAAGATAATTTGGTTTAAACCCCCCCCCTTATTGTAAACTAACATCAATATTGGTAAATATTTTCTCAAGTTAATAGACAAAAATTTTAATAATAGTAACCCTCTACGGAAGATGTTTAATAGGTACACCCTTAAAATTAGTTATTCTTGCACCCTGAATATGGACAGCCTTATTAGTTCCCATAATAGGAGTATTCTGGTGAACTTGCGCAATGCTGAATCTAGGTCCGGAATTCTAAATGAATGCAACTGTAATTCTGTGGACACCTGCCCGGTGGAGGGAAAATGCAAATCCACCCAGGTGATTTATGAAGCCCGCATTTCTCCATCTAACAAAAAAAAAAAAAGAAAAAAAAGAAAATGAAAGAGGAAGGGCTGGATCCTGAAATTAGCTGGAAACTAGTAGGTTCAGCCCGTATTCTGAGAAATTTTCGTAATAGGTGCTGTCTATGTTTACTGGAAAAAATTTTAATATTAAAATACTCCCACCAACACCGGCTACTGAATCTTAGGAGGGAATTCATCAGTAAGTGCTGCCACAAGGCAAATTTTTCGAATACTTAAATTTAGAATTTAAATCCCCATTGACTAGATGTTAGAATATAAATTAAAAGGATTCAATTTAAGTTTTAATCTTAATTTTACCCTAACGTTAACCTTAAATATTTTAACCCCCCTACCTTCCTATCCCAAGCTCCTTTAATTGCCTATTTTTAGAAAATATGGATTCTTTTACTAAACCCCTTTATCCTTGGTTAACACACACACACACACACATATATATATATATATATATAATGTGTGTGTATGTACATATATTATGTGAGCATACATATATGTGTGTATGTGTACACATATTGTACAGACTAGCATTTTTTTTTCTTTTAGGTCTAAGTCTTAATAATTTATGAGTTTGCAATCTGTGAAACCTTACATCGGCCAAGAATCACACGTTGGTTTTTAATCAATACACCATCTCATAATTTGCACCCCACCCTACCGACAAAAAAAGAAAAAAAAACTTTGTCTTATTTGTCAATAAATGAATATCGATCCCAAAAGAATTTATCCAAGAAAAGCTTTCCAGTTAGAATTGGAGAAAATGCAATCGGCGAAACGGTTTCGAATTCCGACAGCAACAGTTTGCATTTTATTTGGCTCTTTTCGTACAGTACGAATCCATCTTTCCCCATAAGTAAAGGTAGAATATTTCTCTTGTTGCCGGTACTGTATAACCTGGTACAGCCTGCCTGATGTGTTTGACGCAGAGAGAAGATGAGCACGGCCACCTAGCCCTCATTGTTGTCTCTGACAATCCTCGATGTTCGGATGATAATAATAGTCTGGCAATGAGAGTGAGATAAAGGTGATGGCTATACTCCCTGCAGCAACGAATAGTTTCCAGGGATAGCTTGCTAAATATAGTGCTGTAGTAAAATACAATTTATTTCAAGGCCATGGACTCCCAACCTTTATGGCATCACCACGTCCACATTAAAGGGAAAAAAAAAAATTTCACCACCCACCTATACCAAGCCCCTGAATATTGTGTTGAGCATGAAACTGAGTACTGGTGAGGGTTAATGTGTATATTTATTATATTATGCTCTCATTACGATTGAGCTCTCTAGAGAAGAAAATTTTAAAACAGTTTCCACTTCTGTGATAAATGTGTGACTCTTCGGAAATAGAGTTCTTTCGGTGACTGTTGTGTGTATACACTGCTTATATGCAACTCGTTAAAATTTCTCTTCTGATTCCATGCGCCTATGGCTTGGGGAGTAGCAACTCTGACTGACAGCAAATCGGTCGAGTTTCGATCCTGGCAAGTGGATGTGTCTAACCACACTGACGAGCTGTGATACAGCAAAACAGGCTTGTATGTGGATGACTAATATGTATTTTCTAAACATATACTGTTAAATAACAACTAATGTCTATTATGTTTAATCATGAGCTGTTCTAAACATTGTATTTTGGCTTTAATTTCAGTTGAAAATAAAGACAAAAAATTCTCCAACATTTGGATAAGTTTTTATTAATTTGGTTCTAAGCTTTCGGCTTAAGTAAATCAATTCATTGTCTCTTATATTTAACAGTATATGTTTAGAAAATTATTTGCTGCCTTGATACACACACACACACATATATATATATATATATATATATACATATAATGTCATAAATATGTGCAAGAACTTAACAGTGCATTAACCACATGCGTCTTCATATTAGCAAGGGTACATCCTCTAGCACAGAGGTCCCCAACCACAGGTGCCAGGCCATTGATGATTTGCTACCGGACCGCCAAGAAATAATCAAATTATTTACAGTTATATAATAGATAAATTGAATTTTAAAATTTAGTAGATATGTTTAAATGTTCAATATTCATCTCCTCAATACTGTCAGTCATAACTATAAGTACATTTTATAATTAATGTTTATTTTACATCTACCTTTACTATCATTTTTTTAACAGTCTGGTTCGCCCTGTACAAGACACGGGAAGTTAGTCGAACCTTTTACAATTTATATTTTTATTCATTTGTAATAATCTTCAACTAATTTTCTAATCCCAACAAATTTTCAGGTTCGTTCTACATCGATTGTACATTATGTTTATGTGATAACTAGCAGTATAGCCTGGCATTGCCCGGGTGTAATGGAAGCTAAAATTAATCCATAGTCCTGGAGCTCAGACTCAGCCTAAAGAATATTTGTGTGAAGTTTGGTGAGAATCGGATAAAAATTGTGGATTTGTACAAAGGACATACAGACAGATAAACAGACATACACACACACACAAAGATCTTGCCTTTATATATATATATATATATATATATATATATATATATATATATATAAAAATTATCGATTTTCTGCACTATTGTAAGAATTGCAACCTTGAAACTTCTGAATATCATTTCTTATGTCTTTGTCAATGAGAGTATCAAATTTGATTAAAATCAGACCACTCCTTCTATAACCCAATTTTTTCGATTATCGATTTTCGTTATTTATCGGGGGTACCACGACACAAAACCTAGCTAAGAACACTCGCAGG